>CM036313.1:39494432-40080113 GCA_020567845.1 Rhododendron henanense subsp. lingbaoense | reverse complement strand
CTTAAAGTGTATCAAGGGCATCACAAGGCTACCACTTGTTGTGCTCTCCATGATGGAGCGGAGCCTTCTTGCTGATTATGGAATCTCAGTTTCAACACCTTGGTTAGTTTGTAAATTGTGTAGAACAACAGGCGCAAGTGTAATATTTTTCTTTTTTGTACCTAATTATTTTCGTTACGAAGATTGGAGTCATCAGCGGTAGTCGAACTCAATATTTCAATGACCAGTCATCCCGAATTAAGCCCCCTTTACCGCTTGGCTACCCCGTTCACATGCATCCTTTTATGCAGACATATTCACAATGATTGTCGTAGTTTGTTTTTTCTTTTTCCCCAATAGAACCCTTTCTTGTTTAATTTATTTGGTTGAGTAGATTTATCATTTTGCAAGTAAGAGAAAGATATTCTTGAAAGTTTGGGATGTTGCAGGTCCAACCTGGATATCCTTTTTACATGGCAAGAATCGTTTTGTTTTCACTTTTCATTACAGTCGAAGCTTAAACCATTTATGGTCACAAAGCTGGAACACCGCACCAAAAATTTGACAAAAGGCCGACCTCCCATGGTAGCTCAAAGACGTCAGGTGGGATCGGTCCTGGAATCTCAGTATCCCACATCCACGGTCTTGAAGAATCCTCCGGTACCTCCTCAGACACGGGATGAAGAGGAGGCAAGTTTAGTTCTATTGCCCTTTCCTCATCGTTCCTCTCCTCTTTGTCAATGCAGTTAGGCAATTCTTCCGCTTTCGGACCATCCAAAGGCGTTCTCTCCCCACCATCGGGTAATTGTGCAACACTTGTCCAACTCCAATGGGGCAGCTCTTCTGTTTTTTGGGCATATGATGGTGGTGTTCTTTCCTCGACTAACTTTGGAAGATCAATAGTAACAGTTTTTGTTGTAAGCGTTTTCGTTCTCGCTTTCTTAGTTGTTGGCTCCCAAAGTGAGCACGAAAGAGGCCGGAGACTGTCATTGTTCGGTATCTTACGTGGTCTTCCACGCCCCCGCCGACATTCCACGGTAGCCTCAGGAGGTATTCTTTCCCTAACATCTGATGATTCTGGAGTAGCTTCAGGGTAGGACTCTTGCGGGTTTCGACCATTTGAAGGTGGTGTTCTTTCCTCAACTGACCCTGAAATATTGGAAGTATTCGGAAGAACCATACGCATATTAGTTCTCGGTTTTTTAGCTATAGTCTGAGAAAACACACACGAAAGAGGTCGAACACTTTCATTGTTCGGTCTCTTCCGCGGTCTTCCTCGGCCACGCCGACGTTCCACGTTATCTTCAAGAAGTGTTCTTTCACCAACATCTTTCACCTTTGGAACACCAATAGTAAGTTATTAGTAAGTAGTAACGCTTCCTTCCACAAGATAGATTACCGTACTAGTTCTTGGTATCGTACTTACCGGCTGCAAATCGAAACTTGGAAGAGGTTGAAGATTTTTGTCATTCGGTCCCTTCTGTGGTCCGTCGCAACCCCACTGATACACCACGGTACCTTCAGGACGTGTTCTTCTGCCAGCATCGGATCCCGTTTGAACACCAAAAGTAATGCTTTCTTCCATATGCGTCGTTGTCGTGTGTATTCTTGATTTTTGAGTTATCGGCTGAAGAAAGAAACTCGGAAGAGGTTGAAGACAATTGTCTGTCGGTCTTTTCCGAGGTCTTCCGCGGCCACGTTGGTATTCCATGTTTAATTCGAACGTTAATTCAAGTAGTTGCGAAGAAGGGTTTAGAGTTTAGATGGATATGAGATGAGATGAGATGGAAGGGAATGCAGGTTGAAGACTAAATAGGAAGTTTAATAACTCTCCATATCTGGAAAGGAAAGTGTTTCAATTGCTAAAGTTTGAACTGGGTTCACATTAGGAATTGGAAATTCCAACCTGGACTTGCTTTCCTCTCTAAAACAGAAACCAATTAACTTTAGAAAACAAAAGTCAAAAGCATACATACACACATATATATATATATATATATATATATATATATATATATATATATATATATAGACAGTCCGGTTCCTATCAGGGCGTCCTGACCGGAGCTTAGGTCTGGACCACTACTCAGCCGTGGGATTGTGTTTTCAATGGTCCACATTTTAATGAAACTACTTTTCCGGGGAAAAGTTAATTGTGACCGGTCATAAATCTTATGCAGATCCAGACCATTGAAAACACAATCTAACATCCAACGGCTTAGAGTAAAAGTCCGGACCTAAGAGTCCGGACCTGATCCGGAGTGTATATATAGATGTGTGTGTGTGTGTGTGTGTATATATATATATATATATAGATATCTAGTAAGGGATTCCTTACTTTCCTACGGTGCGTACCTCATATTATCTAGTAAGGGATTCCTTACTTTCCTACGGTGCGTACCTCATATTTTGGTGCCCCACACTAATAATCGGAGCCGTTCAACTTGTTTAGAACATGTTTTAAAAAATATAGGGGCCGGTTTCTCCCGCACAAATTGTGACACTCCATCTCAGTCATTGAAATGAAAGGCCGAGATTAAAACTTTACAAAACAATATCCCCCTCCCAAAACATTCCCACACTCTAAAACTACTCTTCTTCCCCAATACATTCACACACCACCATCTCCAAACCGTAACCCTAGCCGCCGCCGTCGCCGCCATATATATATGTATGTATCCTAGCCGAACTAAAACAGATAAAATTAAGTGCAAACAAAAGCTTAGAACAGTCCCAGTTGAGTTGGGATTGTTCTTTGCTTCGAACAATGGCCCCTACAGTTTGCACAACAAGTGCAGTGGGCCTCGGGGAGTTCTATTGAGATTTCATTGTCATGATTTGGACCGTTAAAATTTCTAGAATTCACTGGGTAGTTCATTCATAATTTGTAGAATTTGTTGATCGAATATTCGTTATTGAAAATAATGTACTCCTATATGATATGTGCATTGATCATGCAGTTATCAATGTCTGATGAGTATGTAGAAGCTTGAAGCTTCTGAATTTGGCTTCTGTGAGGGTGTTATGTTCAGCCTTATTTGTTTGTTTAGTTTTGTTGGATCTTTGTTTTGATTGTCGAGTTGTTTCAGCTAGGGTTCTAGGAAAATTAGCCATAAGGACGGTAAAATAGTTTTTATTAAGAAGAAGGACGCCAGCAAAATAATTTTCAGTGGAGGTCCTTCAACTTTTTGAGTTTTTTTAGGAATTGGGGGATGGTGCTGTTCAGTGGTGTGCACATCTCCGAGCCGTCGGATCGTGCATCTGACGGCTCGGATCTCATCTCAGCAATGAACGGCTCTCGATCGTTGGTTGCCGAGATGAGATCCGAGCCGTCGGATGCACGATCCGACGGCTCGGAGATGCGCAGCAAGGTGCTGTGCACCTCACTGAACAGCACCAATCCGAAGTCCGTTTTTTAGCCATAAGACCAAAACATGTTTAGACATTTTCATAAACCATAACCCCGATTATATACTTAAAATGGCAGCGGCGGGGGCTTGTTTGGTTTTCGGAGGCCACTACCATATTTGGTAGTATTACGTAAATTGTTATATAAAAACCTGTGGTCAAAGTTTAAAAGATCTTAAACTTCACTTCTTACAGTAAGTTGACTTCTCTAATTTGAAAGGATTATCTTAAAGGTCATTGTTCGACTTCAGACGTTTCCTTTAAAGAATTAGGCTTGTCTATCGTGTGTGTTTGGATTGCAGAGAGCAATCCGTGTAATCTCAATTGTTCAAAAGTATTTTTAATGGTTAGATTTTGTTGAAAGTTTCTTTCTGAGAAGAGTAGTTTCTTCTGCGGGGAAAAATCTTTATAAAATCTTAGACTATTAATTACAGAAATGAACGGTCAAGATGGAACTACAGAGACTTCTTTGTAATTGGATTGCGGAGAAGCGGGATCCCCTTTAAAAATCATAGACTTCAGACTTGGATTCAGTTTTTCGTTTGAAAAACCCCAAATCAGGGATAAAACTATAAGACGAATGGGAATAAATTTCCATGCTTCAAAAATAGTTCTTTCTAATCTTATCGTGTAAATTTATATTTAATGTTGTCCATTTCAATTTATTCCTTTTTTGCTATTCAAAGGAGTTTGTTGAAAAAAAATCAATTGACACATAGGAGAGAAAAATGATAATGAGGCTTCTAGTTTAAAAACGAAATTACATTTCTATTCAATGTAAGCATTTACCCTATGCAATTTATCTACATGTCGTGTAAACTTTCTTAATTCTATTTGAAACTTACTATTAAGGTCCCATTTTTCCACTAACAATTTTGCACTACAATTTAGATTCTTTTGTCAAATTGTTCATATTAACCCACAATTTCTTCATCTCCATTTTCTCTAATTTCCTTTGACCCGATGTTCCATCTACAACATATGAGTTAGTGGAAACAACTTACATTTTTTTACTATAAGAAGTAGTTCATAACTTTTTGGTTAACGGAAATGCCCCCTAAATCTTGAGTACGTTTCCGTTGCAAACTTTGATGTATAAAATTACTATAAACCTCAAATAATCTCTCCCGAGCGAGGTGGGATGTCACACTTCCGTCAAAACCCGCTCTGATTGACTGATACCAACTACCAACCGTGACCACCAGATTGATGCACTGCCTCAAAACAATCAAATTGTAGTACCATAAATTTGGCTACTTAAAAGTTTGGCAGTTATAGCCCTCACATGCCCCACCTTCCATCTTGCAGTGCAAACAAGCTGACCCGAGCTTTGGGGTGTTCAAGCTTGGCTCATTTATAAATGAGCCGAGCCCAGTTCATTTACGGTAAAATTACAAAAAAAACCCCCCTCATTTATATATTTTAGACATGAATACCTGACAACCTTCAAAAACGCCCAGAGGCACCCCCTCATCTATAACTGTTAACCAATCAACACCCTTCTGTTAAAAGACCGTTAAGATGAGGACAATTTTTTATAGATGAGGAGGTCAGTGTGGGTCATCACTCTCCTCATTCCGTTAATAGAGTTGGCCAATTTTTTATTGAGGGGGTCTAAATGGACAATTTTAAACATTAGAGGGTCTTCATGTCAAAAATATATAGATGAGGGGGTCTCCTTGTAATTTCACCTTCATTTACAAACAAGCTGAGCTTTTTCAGGCCTAGCCGAGCTTTAGAGTATTGCGCTTAGCTAGTTTACTACACGAGCCTAAAACTTGAACTCGAGGTTGAGCTCAGCTCGGTTACTAAACTAGTTGATTCGTTTGCAGCCCCACTTCCATTGGCCCACGTCCCAATCTGACATCAGCACATTGGTTGAACAGATCCCACATTTCAAAATCTAACCAATCTCAAGCATTAGGGCAACGGAGAAGAGCTGGGAGTCTGGGACAACCATATCATGGTTTTACATGCGTTGTTGCATGTTTCCATCAACTCGTCTACGCAAAGGACACACACAGACTAGCCTGGTAAAATGCAAACTTCACCATGAAGTGGACAAAATGTTGCAGAAATCTGGCAATATGTTGTAAATAGGAAAAGTAGCAGTGCATTGACTTGGAGTCAGAGACAAAACAAGGATACGTATCCATAGTTGTTAAAAACCTACGATACGTATTTTACGATTTGTATCGTCTCCGTCGGGGAACGATACGTATCCCATCATTTTGTATATCCTACGATATGACCGCGTATCCTACGATTTATACGCGTATCCTTTGTACGTACCTACGATTACTTATTCGAAAAAAGTTGGACCTTATTTCAAGAAGCGGAACCCGAATTAATGTTGTTTGATCTAATTGACATCTTTCAAACCCTTTGATAGAAATTCATCCTCAATGTAGTAGGTCTTGTATAAAAGTAAAAACCATACTTCGATGGTATTTTGTCTTACTTTCTTTTCCTAACAAAGGGAACATGAAGCCTTAATATAATAGACCCCTTGAGAGACTTGAAATTTGTATCTTAAATTTTTTTAAAAAAGTATAGTTTGTTGATGTTATTAAGTGTATCTACTTCTTAATTATATTTTAATTATGATTAACGTTGTTGAAATATAAACTAAATTTAATATTTTGACAAAGCTCCAATTGACAAAATCCAAATATGATAGATATTATTGAAAAAGATATAAATATCTAGTTTTTAGAAACTTTAAAATAATATCTAACTCTAGAAACTCTAAAATATCCTCATGAAATATCTAGAATTTTTTTGTGAAAATTAGTCTCATGTGCAATTCTAGAATTACCTCAAAATTTATCATGTATAAAAATATCTCTGTCCTAGAATTTTCCATGGAGTAGTACAAAGGGAGTTCTAACCATTTTGTACCAAACCAAAAAAGAAATTGAGTTCAAGTGCAATACAAATACTCTCCTTCCCCACTCGTCTTTAATATTCTCCCTCTTCCAAAAATATTGTCCAACTACACAATAGAAACTCTTACTCTTCAAGCAAATGTATCTCAAGATACATGATACGTATCTCGATACAAACTATATAAGTGAAAAAAGATACACAATACGTATCCCGATTTGAAAACATTGTACATACTATACCAGGCACAAATAAAATTGGTGATCCTCCAAAATATTTTCAACATCGCAATTTCCGAGCAATTATAGTGTATCAACTAACTGAGATTTAATTAGACAGGTGACAATTTGTAATGAAACCAATCCCTAATCGACTGCTGCTTCTCTTTGACTTTGACTATAAGTAAATGAAACTCCATACTTCCACAACAAACACCACCAGTGGCTTCAACTATCTTCCCTCGTCCATAGGATCACCACGGTTACTAGTCTCGGCTATTAAATCCTTTTCGCCTTGCGTAGAATCCTCGGGTTCTGACATCTTCGGTAGAGAATCTTCTAGTGCCTCAAGGAAAGAGAGCACTGTAAACTTGTCTGTCAAAAGTGCAAAGATAATTAGGGATCATGAAAAAGCATTTTCAATGCATAAAAATGCAACAATTTATAATGATAGACCATGCACTAGTAGTCTTTTGTAAACCTGAACCAAATATAGAGTCCAAGGGTCTCTCAGTGTCAAGATGCCACAAGTTTGATAACAGCATGATATTCGATTTCTAGAAAGGAAAAAAAGAACGTAGCCAAAGAAAATGAAGAAAAAAGGGGTGTTTTTTGGTTCTATCGCAAGTCTTAAAATATAAAATAAAAAAAGAAAAGAAAAAAGAACTACTACTTTTACCAAACCAAACAAATTTTCCTTTTTCCGTTAATCTGAGAGAATCATTATGTACAAAAGTGTTTCATGTCACATCACTTTCCTTCCATTGACCATAACCAAAAACAGTGCTAAGCCAAAAAGACATCAAAGTAAAGGAAAGGATATGATAATTGAAGCTAAAGTTATGGGCTTTTAACCAATATTTGATCTGTGATTTACAGGTTTTTTTAGAGCCAAGTTTGTTATTCCTCAAACTAACAAAGCCAGCCAAAGGCAAAATTACTTATCTAACTCTAGAGACAACACTAAAATAAATTGCATTCCATTCCTCAGCAAGCCGCAGATTCAGGAAATCTCCAAGACTACCATAAGCAATATAATGAGTAAACTAATTATTTTCTTCCCCAAAATGAGTACCATAAAGAAATGAGATAAGCTAATTTTCTATGCAACTGTTACTGGCTAAATCATCCAGTCATTGGGAGGTTGAAACTGTTGCTGGCTTACATTTACTTGGTCAATTCCAAACTGTGTCAGATCTATCTGCCCGGTTCGAAGCACCTAAACAAAGAACAGATCACAAAAGCTCTTAAAATTGGACAATATTTCATTGGAAGACATAGAGGTGTATGAATGTCTCACATAAGTAAATGAATCCACTTGTTGGCGAAATGGAGGGCTCTGAAGTAAATCGATTAGCTCCTCTGAAGTCCATTGGCCCTATAGTCACACAATTATCAGAAAAAAACATCAACAGAAAATTTAATGAATCAAAAGAACCAAAAAAAACGTACTTACCTCGGGTAAATAGGACACCAGCCGCTCCTCCAATGGAATATTCTCCAGCAAAGGGAATATCCAATCAGGCTTCAAAATATCTCCTAATCCAAAACCTAAAGAGCAGTACAAATGTCCAGAGAATTACATTCTGGTAGTTTGTAAATTATCCATGCATAGGAGGTTAAGACCGCATAATCTTTTAAGTCAACATGATTCATAGTCTTGCATAACAATTTATCGACTCTTACAGGTCAACAAAATATTTCTGAGAAAAAATTGAAATGTTTACAGTCCTCAAGTCTCTCATCCAACTCTAAATGCAGGATCTATAGAACAAGGATTACAATGTCATATGTCTAAGCATCGGATTCATCAAATCTCCCAGTCTCCAGCAGTGTCATCAAAATATCGAATCCTACAACACGTTTGGAGGTAAAATCGACAAGATCTCCAAAGCATAATATGTATAAACAAATATGTTATTATGTATAACTATATTTGACAAATACTTACACTGGTTGACATATCTTAAGGGGCGCCATCCCGATACATTTCATAAAATGAAGACAATAGTACACGATACATATCCCGTTTTGAACCTAGGTCACCAGACCCCACTAAATATTTGAATCGTCCTGGTAAGCTGTTATTACCCAGAAGTGAATAGTGTTCTTGTACCATAGAGCACAAGCACCATGCCATAGGTAAACACCTAATTAGGAATCTTTATGGAAAGTATAAACCAAAACATACATGCTTTCTTGTGAATATCCAACGAAGGATGTATACCCGCCAAGTTCTCATTTTCAGCATGGAAAATCTAGTGCATTTTAGGACTGTATGCAACATAGGGTATGAGTCGTATGTGGGAAAAGGAATCTTAAAGCACACCCACATTCAGCATTTTGCTTCATGCATGTCAACTTGAAATTTGTTCATCTGTTGGTTAAATTGCATAATTGAAAAACAATAAGCACAAAACGAAGAAGGGAAAATCATTTGAAAGGAGCTTATTTGCTCAAACATGAAGCATGGGTCCTTCAAAAGACATTTGGTACCCGTACCAGGTTCTTTTTGGGTACTGGTACACAGCATGCCGGTTTTACCTGGGTACATGCATGCACGCCCAACGGTCTTTTTCCAAGTGTTTCCATACCCCAGAGGTACAGTACATACCCAATCTCTATTCTACTCTACTCGTAATAGCAATTCCTACTATACTGAGATGAAGTCAGCTTGATGAGACCTTTTTCTTTATTGTAATTTAATGCTTCTAGTTCTAAACACATTCTCATGGTAATTAATTGGTTTCCAACCTCCTGGCCTTCAACGATGATCTGTAAATTAGATCCTTGATCACTTAAACCATTTAAAAAAAAAAAATCTATTTGATTTTAAAATATGCTACATAAAATTCATTATTTCTAATTGGAAAAAATTATATTTCTGCAGAAAATCCCAGTTGTACTTGCACCCTACTCTTGGTAAGTCTAGTCATATCAATGTACCTGGACACATGCTTCACAACTTTCTGAAAGTATCCAGAGGGTTAATAGCACGAAGAAGTTGAAAAACCAAAAGCAGCAGCTACTGATGGAACATCATAGGGTGAGATCCACAACGGATACTAAGGTTCAATTTCGCAATTGAGATGAAATGAGATGAAACACAAACTTAAGCAAGTTCCACATAATTAACAAGTACAATTACTCTATTCCCCTGGCAAGCACTCCTGACTTCATTTTTTATGAATATTCTTTCCTTCTCAATTTGGTGTGAATCGTGTGATATAAAATATATCAATTTTGAAAAAAAAGGAGTACACGTTTAACTTGCATTTCACGTCATGCGGGCCTTGAATTTCATTAATTCATAAATATAACTATATAAGTACCAACGGAGTGTTATTAAAATTTCTAACACTTCTTTGAGTGTTTTGAAACTTGGGGTCCCAATTAACTTTTTTTTGTTTGGTTCTTCTATTAAAAAATCATTGGTTAGAAATTATTAAGATGACGATTTGAGAAGTTCTCAGGTGCAGTGATTGAAAAGTGTGAGGCGAACGTGAGCCGACAAAGCCCATGAAAGACGAGGCGAGGCGAGCGCCTCATTGAAGCGAGGCGAGCGCCTCATTGAAGCGAGGCGAGCATTTAAAAAGAAAAAGAAAAAGAAAGATATACTACATAATAACATAACCGACAGCCCCAATTTTCACTATTTCTCCCCTCAATCAGTCTTTTGCAGCACCGATCTGCCTCCGGCAACTCTTGCCGGCCTTTATCTCCGGCGACACTTGCCGGACCCTCGCCTGTCTCCAGCAACCTCGCCAGACCTGTGTTTTCGCTATTTCTCCCCTGAATCAATCTTCTACAGAACCGATCTGCCTTCTGCACACCTCGCTGGCCTTCGTCTGTCTCTGGCGACACTCGCAAGACCCTCGCCTGTCTCCGGAGACCCTCGTCAGACTCTCTTTTGTCTCCGGCAACCTTGCCGGACCTGTGTTTGCCCTTCGATAACCTCTGTCAGTGCTATGAAGCAATTGTTTTGACTGTTTTGATCTCATATTTGCAACACCCAGCCACCGGCGACCATCGTCGGACTCTGTTTTGTCGCCACAAAGCTTCAGCTGAACTCTGGAAGCTTCCAGCAGCCTCCCGACAGCTTTGAAAGCCCTAAACGCACCTAGTCACGATTTTTTAGCGCGTCATGCTAGGCGAGCTTTTTTTAGTCGGTCGCCTCCTTCAACCTTGTCTCGCCTCGAACCTCTGAGGCGAGACAGGTCACCTCACGCCTCGTCTCGCCTAGGCACGCTTTTTCAATCACTGCTCAGGTGATTCATAGAACCGAGAGGGAAAGTTTCGGATTGGTATTTAAGTCCTTTAATGAGATGGAGGGTCATTGGCTAGATATGAAGTTTAGGAGGAGTGGGTACGTTGGTATAGGTTAGTTGCAGGGAGCTTACAAAGTGGGTACGCTCCCGAGACATGAGATTGAATCAGTGCTCTGGAGTAAGGAGCGTGCTCCCATCTCACTCCCATCGAGATGGAGCACGCTCCTAGGATGGGAGCTTCCACACTAATCTCAAGGAAGAAATTCGGACTTCTCTTTGCAAACATATGCAAGTGAAAGAAGAGAGATTTAGGACTTTGAGTCTCGTATTTGACTTATCTATGTGTTTAGTCCATAAATTTAATATAAAAATATTGGGCAGTCTTTTCTCACTCATGTTTATATATAGTATATACACACTCCTTTCGGCATTCCCAACTTATGATCTCCAACATACACACCCCCCCCCCCCCCGGTGTTTCCTCTTCGTGCAACTTAGTATACAGGTCCTTATATCTAGGGAGAGAAAATAAACCCCAGCGTAGGAAGTAGGAACCACAATGAAAAGCTAAGAGTACACAACAATAAGAAAGGAGAGCATTGGCAAGTTGAAGAATAACAGATGAATGGTTACTGGCAATGTTTCGATGACCAATAGGTAGAAGCTTCCCCGTTAACGCGAAGCCTATCTATAAGCGTATGTAGTGTAGTATGGATATGATCTGGTATACCGTATAATATCGAATGTAATTGATCAAAGGTTGAGAGATGTGAGAGGCGATGGTTGGTGTATTGCCGTTTTAGAGGTTGTTGTGTTGAGTCCACACCATGGCTGTTAGGTTGTGGTGTGTGGGTTTAGTAGGAGTGCAACGTGTGTGTAATTGACTAGTTATTTGGTAGTACTTGGTTTCATTTGGTTTGAACTATGAACATTGAACTTTGCAATATGGATTGACTAGTTATTTGGCAGTACTTTGTTTCCATGTCTATATAGTATATGAAAAAGATTGGTTTTGATGGATGGATGGATGGATAGTGTTTTCATTTTGGATGTTATGTAATGTTTTGTTCTACTTATTCAAAACTTGGGGTGGAGAATATCCAAATAAAACCCTCGACTAATCTCTAGGCCCAGACTAATCGGCCTAGGCACTAGGCAATGCTCGGGCGCCCAAGGCCTAGCGACTTTTAGAACACTACTACAAAGGCGACCCTTGCTGCTAGGTGAAGGCCCAACCATACAGAAAGGACCTTGGTGACTAATGCTCAACGGTTGAAAGGGACATTCAATATTAACACAGTTAAGCGACCTTGACCGGATTGGCTTAAGGAGAAACCCAAGCACCAAACCCACAGTGACTCTTAAATGCAATGTTGAGTCCAACATGGCAAAATCCCAAGACTTGATTGGTTACTCGACATCTGGGTGGTATGGTCAGCAAAATTGATTGAAAATAACTCCTATTACCGTTGTGATACATGGTGTTCTAACTTGAAATTTCAGATACTGTTTACTCTCGGGCTATGAGATCTGTTTACTTTACTTTGAGATGCACAAATTTTTTTCCACCAAATTGATCTCAAGTAGTACCTCTAGTTCAAGTTCGCTCATAGTACGCCATTATGCTCTTTTTATAAGATATTATAGATCTCTTGTTTTGAACCCATACTCTACTTAGTCTACCATGCATGCTTTACCATTTACTCAACTGTAAGATGATGTAGCATTTAAAATTTCAGATGAGTAATTGAAATTTAGCGAGGTGGTTTGTTACACTGGGGGACCCATTGTGAGTTACCTCTCAGGATTACACATGTGACATTTCTTCAAGACTGGATCTTGTTTCAGCTTGATTTTTGTATCATCGATCATTATGCGACATTGCAGATTACGTATTTTGGAACAGTTGGCAGTTTAGTAACCTGTTTGCCCCACGATTTCAGTTTTTGATTCTCCACTGATTCATATCTTGCATGGGTTAGCATTTAATGCATACTTAGCTGTTTGGCTTGCCCTTAGAATTTCCTGATACATACCATAAAGGCTTTGGGTTGTGATATAACGTTCAAAATTTCGAGCCTAACAAACGTTAAGACATAATGAATAAATTTATGGTCCCAGAGAATCTAAGAATAGTGCATTGCCAAAAAGTACATGGTATGTACGATTCCCACGTGAGCATATGTTTGCCTGAAGTTCTCCATTTCTACTATAAAACAGAGGCAATCAAACATTAAAATCGTGCGACTTATACCTGCATCTGGATCTTCAACTTCACCTACAACTCAATAACCAGGAAACAACAGTTTGTTAGACGCTCAAGCAATCCATAGCAAAAGGATATAGCAAAAAGCTTTCCCTTAAAGGAAGAACTGAGTTGCACCTGCGGGCCCAATATTACTCAATATTCTCTGCAGATCTACCAATTTTACAGGTCCCGAAGAGGTTACATCACTAGTTACTTCTGTGCCCATGCTTGAACCAACCAAATTTCCAGCCCTATAATTGTTTCGATTAAAAAAAAGAAGAAGAAGAAAGGAATAAGGTAGTTTACATCAAGACAAGGTCCAGATATAGCAAGTCATATCTCGGAAAGATTATGCACAATGGAAAAGGAAATATGCAAGTCGGAGATGTAAGAGAAAATAGTATGCGTACATCAGGACATTCAAACTACCCACGAACTTCTACACCTCCATTTTAAGAAAATCATTATCGCTAGGCACAATAACAACAAAATAAAATATACATACACCTGTTACAAAGGTAGTGTAAGTGGATATGGAAACTCTTGGAGCATACAAGGTTCTGAAAAACACGAATCTGATGCCAACTGTTAAAGAGTATAAGAACAGGCCTAAATTGCACAATTCGGAATGTTAGGCCTCACGGGCCACATGTCGTCCCTTTCTTCACAGAAGGAAGCCCAGCCTAAATCTCTGAACTCAAATCCTTAGTCGCAAGAAGCGGGAGTGGGTGCAGGAGCGGAAGCGGGGGGCGGGAGCGTGGGAGCGAGGGAATAAAGAAGCTCCCAAGGTTGGGAGCGTGAAAGGAGCGTGTACATATGTTATGAAAATAATGTAGCATAGAGTATTCACTTTAAAAGTATAATCATTTTAGGAAGTATAAATATGGGCCAAGTCCTCTATAAGTATAAGAAATGGGCTAGTGTTAGATATCATATTACTTGGGCTAGCTATATGAGTTCATCAAAGACCAATTAATAAAGCCAAGTGATAAAACCCTTTTTTCTATACAAAGATCATACAAAAACTCCCATCTTTGTCAGGAGCGGACTCCCAAGGTGGGAACGGCACCACTTTAGGAGCTCCCTGCAACTAAGCTCAAATCAACTGATTCAAGCACTATTTTGCTCACAATCCTAGTACCTACAGAGTACAGAGCGATCATGCCCTTGAATCCATTGGTCAATTATTTACACCAATGATAACTCTTGCATAACTAGTTGTACTTACAAAAAGAAATGCATCACAAGCTTGGTTATACATCCAAATGAACAATGAAGAATGAAAATCTAATCTCCAATTAACTTTAAAAAGGCGCTCCCGAACTACATTTCTACAATTTATGCAAGTGCCAAAGCTTAAAAAGCTTGATCCACTATGCAATACAATGTTAATGGTTTAGAGCTGCCAAACCGTTAATCAGATAAAGAAATTGAAAGGGTCCTTTTCCGATTGTGAATCCGATCGAATTGTGAATCACTTTAATTTGGTCACGACTTCTGGAATATACTGAAAGAACATGTTGAGATTCATATCTATTGTGGAAACTTTATATCCATCTCAAAATCAATTGACAATGAGTGGAGATGTCCCTCATGTTATTAAGTGATCACCCATTCCACTCCCAAGCAATGTGGGACTATATTTTCTTAACATCCCCCTCACATGCAGCCGTGTTTGAGGTTTGTCACGTGAAGCCTCTTTTTAGGTCTATCATCATGCAGTCTTTTTGCTGGTCTGACATCGTGGGGGATGGATTGTGAATTTTATAAAATGTGAGATGGAACGGGCCCCGCTTTGATACCATGTGGAAACTTTATATCCATCTCAAAACCAATTGGCAATGAGTGGAGAGGCCCCTCATGTTATTAAGTGATCGCTCATTCCACTCCCAAACAATGTGGGACTATATTTTCTTAGGAGATTTTTACCTCTAAGTACAGAAAAGTGAAACTTATTTCCCATTAAGGGATAAACTCATTTTTTATTTACCTCTAAGTACAACCTCATTGATAAGAGTACCCTTTAACACAATATTACACTTTACTCCCCTCCCACCCCCCACCTCCACCCGCCACCCACTTCCGGCCGGCGACCCTCTGGCGAAATTTTACTATTTTTGGGGGTTTACGCTCTTTCATAGGGTTTAAGGATTCACTTTCCTATTATAGGGTTTTAGCAGTTTAGGCACTTAGGCACTTTCATAGGGTTTAGGGTTTTAGGCACTTTCATAGGGTTTAATGGTTTAGGCACTTTTACAGGGTTTTAGTATGTCAGATTTTTCAGGTGTGGAGTTAGGCTTGTTTGACACACACACACACACAAACAAGAGTTGTACGTGCTTTTTTAGAAGTGGCTTGGACTTGCGCGTTTAATGGGTCCAAAATTTGGACCCGGCGGTAAAATCCCATTTTCTTAACATCTATTATGCCTTTGCATGACAAAGATATATTGTAAAGGTAATTTATGTAAGACCTAAATCAATACGAAGCTTGTCTTGAGGGATGAATTGAGGATCACGCAGACTAATAGGGAAGACCCTTGATTGAACTGCAAAAAATGCGGATTCTGGCTCCTTATGAAAGAAAAAGGGTTCAAATCACCCTTTTCAGTTCATTAGTATTTAGGACAATTATATTCCACATTTTTGTCTTGGCCTCTTTTCACTTCATTAGCTATTTTGCCATGATTATTGATCCATACACGTAAGAACTTATGGAAAGAACAGTCTAAGAAACATCAAACGAGAAGATAAAAATTCATATTTCGAATCAATGAAATCCTATATACAATATTATACCCATTACAAGATTCTCAACTTCATAAATTTTCAGCATTAACATTTGTATCTTGTACCAAAACTGGAGTCTATCTATACTTATGTGAAAAAGACCGAATGAATGTTATGAGAAAATAACTAAAAAGATCCAATATTTTCAAACTTGTTATGCTTTTATCTTCATCAAATGGGTGGATAACAGATATTTTGCAGTTCATGTAATCCTACTAATCTCCTCAAAAGGTTTCCAAAACCGAAATCACCACACTTCTTCAAACATCTAACTTTAAACAAGTCCTTTCATTGAAACATGTCGACAAAGTGAACCGTTTTTGAGGTGTATC
Source organism: Rhododendron henanense subsp. lingbaoense (assembly GCA_020567845.1). NCBI lineage: Eukaryota > Viridiplantae > Streptophyta > Magnoliopsida > Ericales > Ericaceae > Rhododendron > Rhododendron henanense. The sequence goes on along the minus strand of CM036313.1, from coordinate 40,063,985 downwards.
TAATCCAACCGCATGATACATGTAGTGAATCATAAAATTTTTATCTTCTAGTGATTAAAATGGACAGCAAGGTGTATCGAATCGTACGATACGCATCGTGCCTCGTATCATTGTGATAACAGACCTGGTTATAACTCAATCCTTGGTTGAAATCCAAGAAAGAGGCACAACCAATATAATGCATCTTACAAAGTGCTCAAACAAAATGTCTGATGCATCTAAAACACAGCCCTGGCCACTATATTTCTTAGTTGCACGGAGTGGGAGCACAGATGGGGGAGGAGAGGCTGGGAGCATATAGAAGGTCCCAAGGTAGGAGTTGCATATGTTATTTGAGTAAAGAAATATTTTCAAAATGTGAACAAATATCAAAGGTGGTCAGCTTTATGTCCATTGCAACTTTCATCCATGAAAAAAAAAACAATTTAACACTATGTAAATATTGAATGCTAGTGCTCCGTTCTCATAATTGAACAATTCATGATTAAGATTTGCACCATAAAATCTGATACACCAAGCAATCAATTCGGTTCTGTGGGGTGTATCGCTGAAAGTGTAAATCCTATTAGAATGCAAATTGGTTCATTACACTAAGTAGGTGTCAACAAATCCTTGAGAAGAAGCCAAGTACAACTTTAATCACATGCACACATACAAATATGTATGTGCATACATACATATAAGTACACACACACAAATAGAGACTGAGAGAGAGAGAGAGAGAGAGGAGTGCAATTTTGTTCACCCTCTTTTAAGGAGGGTGAACATTACCCTCCTTATTGGTTGAAATGGTGTGGATCCCACCACAAAGTGATATCATGCTTACCATGCAATACACTTTTTGGTAACCATGATATCACTTTGTGGTGGGATCCACACCATTTCAACCAATAGAAAGGAGGGTAATGTTCACCCTCCTTAAAGAGGGTGAACAAAACTCAACTCAAGAGGGAGAGAGAGAGAGTAGTGAAGAATCAAATACTTCTCCACTTAAAGGCTAAAGCATTAACTAGCTTCTTCACCAAAACTTTCAATGGAGATTACAGCATCCAATACTTCTTCATACACAAAGGTCTTTCGTGAAAAAACCCTGACAAAGTGCAGAAACAGTAATTCACCTGAAGAATTACCTTGATGAGATATCTTCATCAGCTATGTCTTCGGAACTCTGTAACGGAACAGAAGCGTCGGGCTCTTCCTCACCAAGAAACTCTACAAATCAGAAATCCAAACATTAATCCTAAGTTGGTTGGGGGAGATAATCTCACAACTAAACCTAATCAAGGTTCTAAAATATCACACTCAGTTAAAGAGTTGCTCCAAAAGCAGTGTTCTAAAAGGCGGCCGCCTAGGCCGATTAGTCCTTGCCTAGGCGCTAAGCGGTGGTCCGACACCTAGATTAGACAGCCGACTAGTCGAGTGCCTAGTCCCCACCTAGGCGCTAGGCGCCCCTTCTCCGCCCGACTAGCGCCTAGTGATTTTTAGAACATTGTCCAAAAGCAAATAAAACCACGAAATTTGAAGAGAAAAAACAAAAAACAAAACAAAAATTCAAAAGTAATCGTGGATTTTAAGCATTCTAGGAGTTCAAATTTTCGTACAAAATAAAACACAGCCACTAAAAGCAAGGTTTCTTGCAAAGGGATTGCACAGTCAAAGGGGACTAGACATGAACAATGTTACAGTAAAAGAGAGAGGAGAGGAAATAGGTATTTGGACCATCTCCAGGTCGGTAGACGTTGGGAATTGAAAGTTCACAACGTAATTAGGAAGACAAGATCAACATGACTAAAATATAGCATGTGAGCACATCATTTTCACAAAACCCTCGTGAAAGGTCATTCTTGAAAGCGACTTCTACCGGAAGTCTTCTTCAATTAGCCAGCTAACAAGAAGATGAGTGCCGATAAAAAAAAAAAACAAGTAGATGAGTTATGCACACAATCTAATCACTGCACAGATGATTAGGTAAATGATTATTTTCAAGAGTATTTGCAACTTTATCAACCATGGCAACGCCAAGGTGTAGAGTGGAATTTTTTTTTAAATCGGCTAGAGTGGACTTTGTTAGAACTGCAACTTAAACAAAACGTACAACGTAAACAAATGCAAGTGCAAGGACACATGAAAAAGAGGTGCTGTAACCAATGAAAAATTACAACTTCAGATAGCGCAGAGGGGTAAACAAGGGTCCATGTAGCTTTTTTTCCATATGCCAAGACAAGGTATCAGAATTTCGTGAAATGTAAATTTGAATTCATATACCTAACGGCCGGTTGATGTAGAAGTTGACCAAGTCACATAACTGTGAATCACCTTCAGGGTTTGGCTCCTGAACCCAGTTCAGATAATAATGGTTAGAACTCACACTCAATACAGGTTATCTAGTGCACAAAACGATGCGGAAAAAAAGTTGAGTTGTAGCCTGACCTGCATCCAAAAGAAGAACTTCCTATCATCGGTATTGAACTTTAAGATGTAAATCCTTCCAGATGCTTGTGTAACCTGAGTAAAAATATTTATGCAACAATTGTCACAGAGCAACACAAAAAAGATATCAGGCAAATGGCTAAAATAATCAATACCCAATTACATACCTTCTCAAAAACTGCTTCCTCGGGGAAAACAATTTGATCCTATTAACTGTGTCAAAGAAAACCACAAAGGTAGCCACGCAAGAGATACAACGGGAATATGAAGAGCACTGCTAATGTTGAGAAAGTAAGATGACACACAATCAAAAGCACGTGCTCATTATTGCTTTTAGGATTTGAACAGTCTATAAATACGACTTTAAGTCTCTCATTTGAGGGGAGGAAGAGATGTGGGAACCTTCAGACTTAGTTAAGAGCTGCCACTGCAGCCATGTATCCTTGCTCCTCTCTGCTCGCTATTCTTCTCCCTGTGGATTCCTAAGAAGCATGGATCCAGACACGGACACGGACGCTACATGAATACGAGGACACGAGTTCTCCAAAAACTAGGACACGGACACGTTTGGGGATGTGTTAAGTACATACATAAACATATATTCGTATACACATATACATACTATTCATATATCATTGAAAATATTATTTTTTCCAAATTAAAGATGAAAAAATACAACAACAAAAACGAGAACAGCAGATTGTTATTTCATCCTTAGGTTATTCAATAATTTGGTTCAGATTTCAAATATCATATTTTTTACCCGTTTCAAGTTTTAAAAATTACATTGTGTCCAGTACATGTCAAAGTGTGTCGAAAATGTGTCCAACTCAGAAATAATAAGTAAATGCTCGGACACATATTTCATGTGTCGGGAATGTGTCCAAGCGTGTCTGCGTTTGACGAGACTGTACGTGCTTCTTAGGCCGATTCAAAGCCCCCTGTGGAATTCTATAGTTCTCTCCCCCCTTCCTTTACATTCTATCTATTATCCATGTGGTTTCAAGGCCCTTAGTGGGACTAGGGTTTCAATGCATCCTGACAATATTTAGATGAAAGAAAAGAATTGAAGTGTTTCACTATTATTAGAGTGTCCAGGTTAAATTGATTCCAAAAAAGGCTTCTCACAGATAGTTTCCAACCGCAGTTATTGTCCTACACTCCTCAAATTTGATGATCCTACACCCCTTATTCTCAAGCTAAAAGTTCTTTACAAATGCCCCATATGGCTCTTGTAAGATCATCCAACAATATGAACTTCCTGACTCCCCCCACCCCAACAGCACTTAAATCTCCAGTTCTCATATTTCCGTTTGACCAAAAAAAAAAAATTCTCCAGTTCTCTAAGCTATCACACTCCACTTCCTTAAAGGCGGTGTGCTAGCTTACAATATACGGTTTCCCCATATGGCGCAAAAGGATTCTAAATATTGACAATTTGATGATCCTACACCCCGTGCCATCAAGCTAAGTTTTTTACCAATGCCCCAAATGGATCTTGGAAGATCATCCAACAATAAGAAGAACTTCCTTATTTCCCCATCCATTTTCCCACGCCGGTTACTAAATTCGATGCTCCCATACAGTGCAAAAGCATTCCAAACATAGAGAATGAGTTGTCTTAATATTGAGTACACAATTTAGCAATAAATGCACGACTTTACACATAAGTTTATACAATAATCAGATAACTTAAAAGTCCACAATAAAATGAAAAAAATCAGCAAAGACATAACAAAGCGTATCAAGGGACAAATAAGAATTAGGATACATCTTCAACAACATTACGAGTGCGATCAAGCCACTGAAAATGGACCAATCCCTCTTCACCCTAAGAGAGAAAAGGAACTTTAACTTCACTTTACAAGTCTAAAATTGGACAATTACAAATGGTTGCTCAGACATGGTTGAGAGTGCTCCTAGGAACCAAATTAAAAAGAGGAGTGAAGAAACCATAGCTCATGGTTAATTGCTCATACCCTTCCCATGCGAACAAGCCCTTTATGTGGATCTGGAACAACACGTTTTCCCTCCATAATCATTCTACCAGCACGAAATTCCATAAAGATTTCCTGTCCATTAAGGTAGCTAATAATTCAAACATCCGATGTCAATCTATAAAATTTAAGGACCCAAGAAGAAAGGAAAAAAGTGAAACAATAGCGAACGAGAAGAGGAGGGACTGTAACAAAATCCGAATGATAAGCAATCCATAACTTAGTATGGGTGCTGAGTGTTGTAATCAAGACACAGGCATAAGCTAGGGTTGCAATATAGACTTATCATAGAAGTTATTATCCAAAGTACCAGCTAGTAAGTATGCATCTTACCATAGCTCATTATGAATGTCCAAAGACACATTGCTAATTACGCAACATCTTTCATGCCAAAAATATGAAGAAAATAAGTGAATCCAACCCGATTCAAAACCAAAAAAACATGGGAAAAAATTCAAGAAGAAACTCAAAAATAAGTGTTGACAAGTTCATTCATATATCCGTACGGACCGTACCTGCATTGCAGGAAAATCCTCTGTTGCTGATGAACCCATTAGTCCACTGCTTTTTGCTTTCCTCACCACAAACTACTACGCAAGATAACTGAAAATAGTACCATCAAAACTTCATACGGTTATAAGTAAATCAAGGATAACGAAAGGTAAAGCACATCTCCAACCCTGGCACCTCTCTCCTCTCCACTCCAGTCCTCGACCCAAACCTATATCAAAATGAGTTTTACACAAACGAAGGAGACTCTTTTCTTCCCTCAATCTTTTTCAAGGCCCATTTGTGACTCTCAAAATGCCCACTACACCATTAGTGAAGCGCTTACTCACATCTATGCTTATAACAGTGTTACTAATTGGGCCGAATCATAAAAAATGACGCTTTTATTCAAATTCGACTCAATTGAGTACAATGTTTCCATGCAATGCTACTACCCAAGCGAATTATGCTTAGGTAAGAACGTCATGAAACATGGTACACTTCCATTCCAAAATGGTACATTTAGTGATCCAAAGCCATCTGCAAAGTTTCTCCCAAGAGAAAAAAAAACAGTCTATTAAGGTAAAACCTCTAGCGAGAACAGAATATCGGTGACAGAAAATGTAATGAATTCGGTCATTATGTTCCTCTAAATGTGTTTAGAATGACTAATTTTCAAAAATAGTATTTAGTTTTGCTGGATGTTTATTCCTATGAAGGGTAAGTTGAAATTTTGTTATCTAGAAGCCTACCCCTAGCGGACCACAATTAGACATGTGTCGCTTCCGTTCCCGATCCTCATACCGGTATGATCCACATTCCAGATAAGTCCCAGAGACCCCAACTAGCGCGGACACGGATACAAATAAGGACACGGACACCGGACATGGCAATTCTAAAAAAATGGGGATACGGACACGGCAATTCTAAAAAAATGGGGATGCGGACACAAGACACCGCAATTCTAAAAAAATGGGGATACGGACACGACGGGGACACGTCATGTGTATATAATATAATAATTAATGTGTATATATATACATATATAATTTTCATTTTTTTTTCCTTCCATGCTTAAATTGCAAAATGTAAACAATGAACATCCATAATCATAGATTTAATACAACCCAATCGAAGGAGAAAACATCCATAGTTCCATAAACTAAGCAACCATGTGTCCAAATATCAATTAGACCCAACTTCCATCACTTCCTCCATAACATAATTGTGCCATATCTATACTTGTTACAGTCTCACAGGGCCCTACCCTTCTCCTTTAATTTTCAACAAATGAGCTTTCACCCTTGTATATGAACCATTTTTTGTTACACCACAAAAGTTGCACTTCCATTTGAAATTTCCTCCTTTTCTACCAAATTTTTACAATCTAGTTACCAATTTCAAAAGTATCTGATCCCTCCTCCGTGGTTTTGGATCCGCTACTAGCACCCTTTGGGGAAGACATGTCCCATATGAATGTATAGTATTAACATGGTTCAAATAAAATAAAATAAAAAACTGTATGCAGTACTAGTATGTCTGTCTATATATTTCTGTTTTCTCTTGTATACATACATATAATACATATACATACATGCATAAATACAGACACGAAGAGAGAGACAGAGAGAGGAAGAGAGAGAGAGATACCCGAGAGAGAGAGGGAGACGGAGAGAGCTCTTCTTCGGGTCGACCTAGGGCTTGGAAGAATGAATCGACTGAGCGGTCTGTACCAGTCGATGTAGGAATGTATTTATTTTAACGTTTTGAATAATTTCATATTGACTTTAAAAATATTAGAGTTTGGCCCCAGTCGTGTCCGGGACTCGATTCCACCAATATCAAAACAAACCCAAAAACCCAACCATACAAATTTCAAAGTGCACATTGTGTGCATACCAGCTGGGACTATTAAACCTTGGCTGAGTGGTCTTGGCCTAAGATTTAGGGTTTGCTCCCTCCTAAGATTTCAGGTTCGATTCTTCTCGTCAGCAATTCTTTGGGCCACCTCACTCCACATGTAAGCCTGTGAAACGACTATAGAAGGGGATGTAGAGATTAATCCGAGTTGTGCACGAGCTGACTCGGAATACCATGCATTACAAAATAAAATAACAGGGACCATTCAACGTGTCAAACAAAACACCTAAGGTAATCAATAGAAAGTTTTAAGCATAGGGCACTGAGAGAAGAAATCGTCCGTACGAAACAAACAGAGGGCAAAAGTAACTTTTAACCAATTAGAATGTTCCAATTCAGGTTGTATAAAACCCTAGTTTGATTACGGGCGGGAAGGAGGTGGAATAAAGATTAGCAGAGAGGGTTAAGGTCTGTTCCACTAAGACTGTATGTGTGCAATCGAATATGTGTATATGTGTATGTGTCAGTCTATATTTATGCATGTGTATGTGTGCAATCGAATCTTACGATAACAAAAAATTTGAAGAACTGCTGACTGATACGGAGAGAGATGCAATTTATGTTCCTCCTAAAAAGCTGGATTTTCCTAGTGGACTTTCTATTTTTTTATGCTATAAGAGCCCGTTCCACTTTTTGGAAAAAGTGGGTTTTTGAAAAAAAAAAGGTAATTTCAAAGTCAAAAATCATGTGTTTACGTAAATAATTTTCCTACCAATATAGATTTTGTTTGATAAATCTCACTGAGATCTTTTAAACGGTGCAAAAAAAATTAAAAAATTATTTTACATTTTTGTTATATTTAAGTTTAAAATTACCTTCTTTTTTAAAAAGAAAGTTTTGGGAGAAAACGGAACGGGACCTAAGTAGCATTAGTGGTTAGTACTTTTAGTAGTTAAATTACAACTAACCATAAATCCGTCCACTCAACCTGAAACCTCATGGGAGAATTGCCGTTCAGCGGCTGTTGGGGCAATTAAGTCCCACCTGATGGAGTAGTTTTCTTAAAATTCATCTAAGTATGAAACGGACAAAAATAATTTGTAATACATGGAAATGGCCATGTAAAAAGACCAATACACCCCCACACACATTTGAAACCCTAAGCTGCTTCTTCTGTCTCATTACGCAGCCAACAACAGCAGCTGCTTCTCTCTCTCTCTCTCTCTCTCTCTCTCTCTCTCTCCGGAACATGGACTGCTGGAGGAGGTCGTCGGTGTGATCGAGGCAGGCAGCGACGGGCTTGTCGTCGGATGCGAGAGTCAAGATCAGGATGAGCGGCAAGAGGTCGTCGACGGCGTCGAGTGAGCCTGGCCCTCTGCCTCGAGATCTTATGCACCTTAATGTTCCTTTTTGCTTCGATTTGGATGGCTTTTGATGGACGTCAAGTGAAGAAGATGGGCCAAGTTCTTGTTTGCTCCATTCTCCATTGTTGGGCTTGTGTTGGGCCACTTGGTGTTCATCTCGACAACGGTGACGGCGGCGAAGGGCTACGCTGGAGCTGGGATTAACCCGGCCAGGTGTTTCGGCCCGGCCGTCGTGAGAGGAGGCCATCTCTGGGATGGGCATTGGATCTTTTGGGTCGGGCCGACCCTGGCGTCGAGGAAGGCGTTGGCATCAGCGGAGTCAAACCAGAACGGCGTCAATGGAGTTCAGCGTGCGTCTTCATCTGAGGGAATGGGTAGTATCAATTTTTTGGTTTGATCTGTGTATGGATTTATATTGGAGTTCAGCGTGCGTCAATGGATTTTTTGGTTTGATCTGTGTATGGATTTATGGAGTTCATCCCATCCTTTTTTGATTCTAACGAAGTGTTGCTGCATGTATACGATTTATTTTTTGGTTTGATCTGTGTATGGATTTGTGGAGTTCAGAACCCATCCTTTTTTTATTCTAATTAACGAAGTGTTGCTATGTATGGATTTATATTAATTTGCAGTATCAATTTCTCTCAGGAGTATCAATTTCCCTCGGAGAAAGGATGATTTGGGGTTGTTGGCTGTGTTTTTCTCAGGAGTATCAATTTCCCCAAGCGCACCCCTTCGCGACCACCGACGCCAAACCCACACCGCCAAGGTCTCTCTCTCTCACTTGCTTTGTGTGTGTAGTAGAACTTCGGTGTTTCCCCCCGAAACCTTCATGCCAGAACTTGTTCAAATCAGAAAAATTAGGGTTCCATATTGAAGTGAAATTGGGGATTTTGTTTGAAATTAGGGTTCCATGTTTGGCAAGAACATGATCCTCTACTTTTATTGTACACAGGAATTGCTGAAATTTTCGTCCCCATTGCTGATCATTGGAAATGGTAAGTTGCCACTACTACAATAATCCTTAAAGATCACACGCAGTAAACTGAAAATGATCACAGTCATAGCAAAATCGTGATAGATAAAGATTTGTGGGCCAAACTTTTAATCTCAGTTCATGGTACAAACTATCATATTAATCTTTTCAATCTTAGTTATAAAGAAGTCGTGATTCTAGCATGTGGTATTTTGGGATTCCTGTTTTCTAGTATTTAATTCATTAAATCTATTGGAGTATTGAGAGGGCTAGGGTTTTGGCCATGTTGTAGGAGTTGAAGTTGTTACTGTGCTCATGTTTTATGGATTGTTGGTTTGTGGTTCTCTTGGTATATACGAACATGATTTTAGTGTAGAAGTGGGTCTCTCATGGTTCTTTGGTGTAGAATATGTTATGTGGATGTTTATTTAGGAGCTTTGTCTGATGATTAAAGTGTGAGCCCAAATGTAAATTTTGTGTTGCCCTCCAAGTGTTTGGTTAACTAACGCAATGAATGTATGTATTGTCGTTCAAAAACTCTTTGATTCTTACCAAGAAAATTTGGAAAATGTGGCAACTGGAGTATGGAACTCTAACATGTGCTAGTACTTTTTCCCCTATGTTCTCTTGTATATTTTTTCCTTCTTGCATATTATGTTTTCTAGTACAATCTTTTGAATAATCATTGGACTCCTTGTTGCATGCTAACCTCTTGCAGTTCAATGCTATAAGGAGTTACATGGAAGCTAAATCCAGTAAAGCTGACTTTCATATTTACTTTTTAGGTATGAAGAATGTGGGAAAGAAAAAATTAACAGGTTTTTGCTACTGAGGCGGGGAACGGAAGGTAAACGGCAATGGCACCTTCTTGTACAACGGTGGGACATGTGTAACTGTTCTACTTGAGGAAGAAAGTCAAGTAAATGAGTTACTTGAGAAGGTTTGTGGTGCCCTTAATGTAATACCCTTAGTCTTTAATTGTGGTTAAAGTTAATTGTGTGTGGAGTTTTGAGTTAACTATGTGGTTATTGGCTTCATTTGCTAGTTAAATATGTTTGGAGCATAAGTTAGCATATGTCACACTTGCATCTAATAACTTTCTGTTAGCCTAGCAAAACAAAACAGAGAGCTTCTACGTACTTCTCTTCTTGTTTCTATCTTCTACGGGGGAGAGAGAGAGAGAGAGAGAGAGAAGGTTGATCTTGCTTGACTTGTATTGAAGCCCTAACTTGGTAAATCATGTTCTTTACACTTGAATTTATATTTCTTGACTTGAATATCATGCTTTATTTGCTGAATTCATGCTCTAGATGCTTGGTTTAAGTTGAATTTGGATTTTGGGGTTGAACTCTTAAAAAACTCAAGAACCTAGCTTGAAATCCATTGGATTTGATGTTTAAAACTTGTTTTGATGCATGAATTTGGTGTTCTTGGAGTAGTTCTTCTATATCTATCAGTTTGAGCATGATTAGTAAGGTTTTGATGTGAGTTTGAAGTATTTTGGAAGGGTTCTAGAGTTGAAAATTGAAGGAAGAACAAGATGTAATTTTCTGGAAAATTTGCAGAATTGAGAAACCTTGTATTTGACCTGATTTTGGGGATTTTTGTTGAGGCAGTTCCTAAACTCCAAAAATCATGAGATTTTTATTGAGAGATCCTTTATGAGTCTTTTGTATGTGGTAAAAATTTCAGGACGGAATTCTAAGTATTGAACTCTATAGAAATTCGTAACCATGCAGCGCGCAATTTTGGAATGTGCTGACTGCACTGACACACATTGGAGAAACGGCTATAATTTTTAGCTCGAGCGACGAAATAGCGAACCGTTTTCTGATTTTGAAACTAGACTCATAGACCTTAAAAAATATGTAACGTTTGTGCCTTAATTACTCCAGTGCAAAGTCAGATTTTAGGTTGACGTTTTTGGAACTGCAGATTCTGTGATTATTTTCTTGAGGCTAGCTATCTAATTTTATATTCTTACCATAGGACCTTATGTTCATTGAAGGTAGGTTTGTTTGACATCCTCTAATCATGCTTTGTTGCCTAATTGTCTTAGGAGGTTCGGGTGACACGTGGATATGAGGTGAGTGATTAATCATTCATACGACCTTTGACTTATGTAATTGTCCCACCTTTTTGGCAACGGAAAGTAGGGTGGTGACATGCAGCCCTTCTTTTGGACGTGGTATGTAAATGTGGACTTGTAGATAGGGATTTGTTCTTTGTGAATACTTTTGACATGTAAATATGCACAGTTCTGGGTGGTTTGCCATGTAGAGATCTTTGTAAAGACTTATAGTTTTGGCGTATGTAATAAAATGGAATTTGCTTCCGCTTGTCATTAATTGAGTCCCTTTAGTCATTTGCTAATGAGATGTTTAACTTTGAAATGGCCTTAGTGATTAAATCACTGGCGCTTTGTCATGGCTAATACCTCCAGGGATGGGCTAGGGTCGTGACACATAACATTAATTTGGAAGGTAAATTGTATTTTTATAACACAAAGAGGGACAAGATGAAGTATGTAATATTGAATGACGAAAATGGTGTTGCAATGTTGTTCCACTTGAACAAAGATGATGTCGACTTGTTTGTAGAAAAGACAAGACAAATTAATGACCTTATCCCGGACTTTTACAATTCAACAAGGTTAGATGAATTGTTTCGTTTTAATTTCCACTTGCTTGTACTAGACCTTTAAAATTGAACTTTTTCTTGTTTTTTTTTTTTTTACGGTAATTAGCCTCTCTCTCTCTTTCTAAGTATTGCTTTACGGGGTGCAATGGTCCTATGTTCAAACAATGGCAATTAGGTGCCGACTCTTTGTTTGTTCTACTCATTGGTTTTCGTAGCTTTGGTTGTATTTGTTAATCAGGTGGTTTTGTAGTGGATTCTGAAGGCTATCCCGTTGAGCCTTCCGTTTGGTTGGTAATGTTGGTTATACAAGAAAACTCTGTTTTTCTTGGCTATTCAATTCAATTTTGGGAAATATAGTGCTATATGGATTTAAGTAACACCAAAGCCATCAATTCGGGTCGAAGTAATTATTTCAAATCAATTCTGATAGTTTTGACTTGGTCTTTTATACCTCAAAGAAGGTTGAGGTTGAATGTAGATGCCTCCCCAACATTTCACAATCCGAAGTAGATTGGTCTTTATGCAAATTTATATTGGTCTTCATTTATATTAAGTATAGTTCTAATATAATTTTGACTTGGTCTTTTATACCTCGGAGAAGGTTGGTTGTAGTTAAATGGTAGATGGCTTCCCAACATTCCACAATCCGTAGAAGACTTACTCTTCATGAAACCTTCTATTGGTCTTCACGTATTTTAAGTGTAGTCTTTATGAAATTTTGACTTAGTCATCTATAGCTCAGGGAAGGCTCCCCTAACTTTTCACCCTCATATAATATAAATACCAGCAAGTTCGATCTACCTCAATTGAAGTTTATTGAAATCTCTTTTTTTTTATAGAGGCTCAATGCTCCTTTTTTGTATGAAGACATATAGCTGGGCAACTTTCCTCCTTGCAAATGTTGTTAGCAAGATGAAGACTATAGCTAGCTAGCTACTTATATTTAGACTTAAGTGATGTAAGATGAAGTCTCCTGCTGCATGGTTTTGTATGGAACAATATGTGAATATATGAGAGCTTCTTTATGGCAATTAATTGAACTTGACGATTGGTTTTGGTTGTTCTTTTCAGAGCTTTGCATAAGATGCGATGAATACTTACAATTGTATATATGAAGAAGTTGAAAAGTTATAGCGGACATAAACGCTATGGAATTTTCAAATTTTATTGATGTAGTTACTTATTCATAGCAGTTTTTGAATGTTATGGAAGGTCTCTTATTTATAGCAGTCTTTAAATGCTATGAAATTACGGTCCAGTATCTATAATAGCAGGGGCTAGTACAGCGCCCATCTAAACGCTATGTTTAACTTTTTATAGTGTGCTTTGCTCGTGTGGAATGTGTTAACAATAGCAGACAATGAAAGCTATTGAAAGAAACGACTTTTAATTGCATCGGCTAATAAGGCGTTCTTCGGAACGCTATGAAAGGACTTATTTGTTGTAGTGTGTTTTTCCTGAAAATAAAATAGTTGCTCTTTAAGTTACCTAATGTTACTCCTCGTCAGAACTTTTGTTGCTTTTTATGTAAGAATGTATGCCCCAGACTGTTAAGGGCAGTGACCTGTATTTTAACTCACTGAATGGTTGTCCCTTTACAAAGGTATGTTGGTTTGTATGAAATGTGATTCTTGTTCAAGTCATAGAACATGTTTTTCCTGAAAATAAAATAGTTGCTCTTTAAGTTAACTAATGTTACTCATTGTAAGAATTTTGTTGCTCTTTATGTAAGAATGTATGCCCCAAACTGTTAAGGACATTATGATAAGCCGTTTTGTGGTGGTTGTGGTGGTTCTGACCCAAACAGCTTATTGATCAGTTATTTCATTTTGCATCATACTATTCACTCATTATTTATGTACAAACAGTACCACGTACACGCCAGTGTGGATATATCTTCCCATGTCCCTTCCCCTTTTACTTGTTTATTAAAAAGTTTCATTTTCCAAAAGATATTCGAAATTCTTCCCCTTTTAGAATGTTTAGTAGAGACCGGTTTTACCGGGCAAATGAGGTGCTTTTCAACAAAACATTCCCCGTCCGTAACGTGGCTCCCGAATCCAAAGTCTTGACGTTTTCGCTAGACCAAAAGCCTTTTCCAAACGAGTTCTCGGTTTCTCGGATCATCCATCTCAAAAATCCGGGTGGCGACTCTTCCAGGGCGCGCTGGGCGAGGAGTCCACAATGAACTTAACCATAAGGCAAATAAGTTGCTCTCTATATGAAAATAAGTTGCTTTGTATATGAAAATAAGTTACACCATATACACGACAAGAGGGGCCAGTGAAAGTTCATATCACCTTTATGTTTTCTTACCCGTGACACTTGCTCTGTCAGTCTACTTATGTAGCTCCTTCATATGAGTGGATCCTGATCCATTATAAGCATTTCAAGTGTAAACAAATACTTCCATTTATGAGACAATATATACTTCAACAAACTCTCAACGAAATAACCTTCTTTGATCCTTGTCTCTACTTTCCTGGGTGTATAGATAATATGAAACAAATTACATAATAGAGCCTCTTATATCAGCCTAATTACTATTCTCAAAGCTGTATCTATATTCAGAGATTAGTCTTCGGTTTAGTGAGGCGCCTCGTCACTGAGCGCATAGTCACAAATTCCTCCGCTGCAGAAGGGTGTATGCCCACCTGTCACCCAACCAAAAAATTATGATACTAATAACAAATCGTATTCATTCAGTTTGGGGGAATAATGGCATTGGATTCTTAATGAAGGATTCGGAGTGGGTGTTGTGCCTCATCCTGTGCTGTGAGTGCAAATCATCGAGCCTGGGATGGACCCAATTTGCACTCACAGCACACTGTTGTACTCCCAGACACAACACCTTCCCCGAACCGTTTGGTGGATGTTGAAACAAGTAGCAAGGGTAAGAAAGGCAACATCCAGATAAGGCTAACAGTCAATATGAGCTCAAGAAAGGACTCGGAAATTTCAATCTATAGGTCAAAAGAAAAGGATATTGAAAGGACAAAAACCACCAACCAAATCATTTAACAAATGAAAGTGCTTCAGAACACACATATATATAGGAACACATGTGTTCGTAATCGAAACTAAGTCTTTGCATCCTAATCACTTGGGCGGGCTACATTAATCCCTTTTCTTCTCTTTGCTTAATCCTTGTCAGTTCGTACGTTGTTTCAAAGGAGGTACGTAGCAACAACAAAAGAAACAGTCATGTGCTCCATATCATATCTCCTTCTATTGAGCCTTGCTTTGCAAAACAAAAATCTTGGCTTCAGGTACCAAATGTGTGCTCATTTACAAACTGTTTCGGCATCTATGTATGGACAAGAAAATAACTCAACTGATCCATCATCAGTCATCACCATGTGGGTGAAACAAGACAAGCGAAAAATGAACATTGACTACCAAAAGTTTATTATCATGTGCAAAAATATCATTGTTTTAACGAATAAATTCAGCTTTTAGCTTGCTGATTACATAATAAATCTTTGAAGTACCCGAACACAATGAAAATTGCAAAACAATGTAAACTACAAAGAGAAACTACGATTTCAGGACAAGATAAGAGTTCATTGGATCTCCTGATGATTATTACCATACCCTATCTGCTCTAGGAACGAAAAAATTGAATCTAGGTGGAGCCTGGAACTGATTCTCTACACAAGTCACCAGCTTAATTACTTGCAATTAAATACTTTCAAGTTTCAATGACCAATATCAAAGACCAAAAAGGGCAAATGGAACAGTTGTGTAGCTACACTTAAGTGCACTAAAATTGTTAAAAAACCTAAAACTGAACTGAAGAATGAGCAAACAGGATTAAGTACTCACTTCTATGCAAAAGAAACACCAGATCCTCAAGCTGCTTAATCCTTATAAGTTCGTACATTGTTTCAAAGGAGGTACCTAGCAACAACAAAAGAAACAGTCATGTGAGCTATGTATCATATCTCCTTCTATTGAGCTTTGCTTGCCAAAATAAAAATCTTGGCTTTAGGTGCCAAATGTGAGCTCATTCACAATACTCTCGCTATATTTCACAACAACATGCTTCTCTCAAAAACCGTAAAGAAAAATGCTTTCACAGTAGGTATGCACTGCAGTTCTACAATCTGCAAAATCAGATAAAGTTTACACTTTACACTGATACACTCCAGAATGTTCTTCCCCAATTACCGATTTGAGCTATTGAACTTTTACTTCTTCATGAAGTGCAACACGAAAGTTATACGTAATGAGCAAGGGAAAAGAGGTACCATTCTTTTTGTGCATGCGAATGATAAATAACTCACATCCACTCTTAACAATGCAAGCCTAACAACCCAAAAAATATAGCAAGAATAGGCAATTTGTTGGGATAAGACCCTATTTAGCCAGATGATTCTATTTACACCAAGAACTTATCACTTTCTTTTTTGTTTTTTCTTCTTAGTCACCAAGTAAAATGCAATGTTAGAATTTTCAATGCATATCCATCATTATTTGGAAGCATCTTGATCTATTTTCAATCATAACAATAACTTGGTTATTCCTGCAAGTATATAACCGAACAATGGCGTGAGTGGGGGCAAGTATGCTTAATAACACATAATCCTGCAGCAAAACCACCCATACCTGATAACGCAAGAGATGCCATTGAAAAGCTACTAAACAGGATAAACTTCCATGTGAGTTAAAAGAACGGCAAATTGGTGGAATACAAGTCCATACCTAAGATAAGCAGGGCCACAAAAGGAAATTGCAAGTCTTGTTCCGTTTATGTAGACAAAGTGAAATATGTTAATGGGAGCATAATGCGTAAACACATTTTGCTGTTTTCACTCACAAAAAGCACCATAAACCAATATTGAAAACTCCCACCATCAAGTGCTTAAAGGATTCTTCTGCATTGTGAAGTGCGGAAAAGGGAATTCATGTTTGGAACTTACAAGTTAAGGAGGAAACAAAACAAAAGGGAAAACTGACCCATAAAGAATAACTTCGTGTAAGAGGAAATCATACTAACCTTTAATAAGACTGATTACATCATGTTCCATTACTAATGCAAGTGTTAAACCACAACAAACCTAGAAACAAAAATAAAGGCAAAAACAAAATCACAAACAGCTGGTCAAAGTAAACATAGCTGCAACTGCAAGTGTTGATCTAAAAGATCAAGCCCAAATAATATACGTTAAAGCACTGGGGTTTTATAGCATGCTAGGCTCACATAGCCTCGATTACTTTCCTTGATCAACTTTCTCATTTTCCCCGTCTTTACTTATCATGACTTCACTTTCTGTTACTCTCTTAACAGTTCTTAATTTTCCTCCTCAACCGGTAATCAAGAATGCAGACAAGGTTGTTTGACAGCATTTGGGAGGAATAGCAACCTCCTCAACTTCTATGGCACCTTCAGCCCTGCCACCAACAGCACATGTGGGATGTAATCCTCCCAATCCCCCACTTTATTAATTCCCAGAATGCCAAAAATAAATAAAAACATGAAACACATTTTTCTTATCAGAGGGCCTGATATCGATGAGAAGCAATACCATCTCCCGCATTTGCTATTTTTGTATAAATGTATACTCTCTTCATGTCCTCCCTTTTTCCTTTCTCCTTCCAGTTCACCAACATATATAAGTCCACAAAGCACCATTGAATTTTTTTATACAAGAGTAGTCAAGTGTTAGAAATAAATTAAATTTCAAGCTTCCCATCACTTACAATTAATTGCCTACTATCAGCTTTACTGAACCAAATCCAGTCACCTCAAACTTTACCCTTGCGAGAATATGGGAAGAGAAACAATTAGTTTCCACCACAGTAGCACCACTTTCCCAACACCTCCAAAAAAAATACCTCTGCCCCAACCCAAACACCGCATTTCCACTTTTATCTGTGATCTACTTAAGCCAAAATTGATAACCATTTTCAAATTTTTTAGAGAGTTCACCCCTAAAACCAATTTGCAATACGTGGAGTAAACCCAACCCAATAATAAACAAATGAGACAGTGAGTGTGTGTGTGTGTGTGTGTGAGAGAGAGAGAGAGAGAGAGAGAGAGAGGCGTTCAACTTACCTAACGATTATTGAGTCCGAATCGATTCGGATGAACCGTGGTCATGCGTTCGTACTAGGGCAACTCTTCAGACGATGGAGAGCACAGAGGAGATGAAGGGGGAGCAAACCCTATGGAGAGAGCACAGATGAGATGAAGATGGAGCAGACCCTAGAGAGGAGAAGATGGCGTCTTACGTTCTTGTGGAGCAGAAGGGTTTACTTCAATGGGGAGGGGAGTGGGAAAGGGAAAAACACGGAAGGAAGACCCGAGAGTACACGTACAACGTCGTCTTGGAAGAGAGGGGTAACTTTGTCCATATATGTTTTGGTTCCCATGTCTTATGAATTACTTTTCTCCTTCCCATCACTTAGGAATTCCAAAAAAGTTGTCCATGACCTAGGCAATATTTGCCCCTCCTTCCACTGATTCGTTATTTTCCCAAACCTTCATCCCTGCACGCTTAGGTTCCCCTCCCATGCCGCTAGGCCAAAGGACCGTTGACATAGCGGACTAAAGAATGGGATATTAATTTATTATAACTACAACAGTGGGGGGGGGGGGGGGGGGGGGGGGGGGGGGGGAATAACAGTTGCTTTAATCCTAATTGTCCAACTCAATTTGAGTAAAGTGAGTGTTGAGTAGCTGACACGGGCCTTTCTTCCTTACCTCCTTGGGTAAACGTTGTTTGCCAACAAGGATAGTTCAGCACATACACAGCCCCTAGCCCCTTTTGCAGTATTTGGAGGTTGTTTAGGAGTTTGATTAGGGAGCATCTGCCTTGGCCAACTGGTAGCCCCTTTCCTCTCTGGGCTTTTGAGTATCTTCTTCAGTTTTCTACTGACACTAGACATGCGGATGCGGACTGTGTTCCTCGCTACGAGTAATGGTCTGTGGGGCAATGGAAGCCACACGGTTACCAGTTTTGAGCCTTCCTAAGTGGTGACGGGTTTTGGACCGATTGACGGTTGACCAGGTACCCCTTGTATCCCTTGTTTTTAGATCTCCATTCCTCTGTGCTGTGGTTGATTTAGACTTTGTTTGTAGGCGAGGTTCGACCCTTGGAGTGGTATATCAGAGGACACCCCTCTTGCACGTTCCAGGGTTCCAGATTGTACTCGTAGCCTGTTCGAGGGTCCCTTTTGTTAAGCCTGGTACTTATGTGATCGGGTGGCCAGCCAGTGGCGCCCGCGTGCTGAGGATCTTCAGTTTGTTCCTCCTCCTCCTCCGGCGTTGATGAGGTCTACTTCTTCGATGTCTAAAGTAGACTTGGAGAATGCTCAGATCTAGGCGGGTTTGCTTCTTTAGGCAGGTGGCTGTATGGAGTACTGCAATTTTTCCTTGGTTCTGCCTGATGTTCCTTCAGTTGCTCTTGTTTGGCCACGGGCCCTTTCCTTTGTCTCCTTCCATTTTGATGACGGAGAAGAGGCGCTTGGTGCTTGCCCCTTGTTTTGCATTCTTTTCCTTGTAGCTTGAGGTTGAATGAGCACCAGCTGTCAGTGGGGAGGATAACCAGCAATCCCCTTCTTTGTCTCAGAGATTGTTTTGAAGACGTTGTTACGACCAGCTTTAGGATTTTCTTTTTCCTTCCTGTTCATGGTTAGTAAAGGAAGAAGCAGAAACTGTATTTGTATAGTGAAAGCAATCACAGTGATAATTTTGTAGGCAGGCTTTTGTTCATGAAATGAGAAATGCTTTTTATGCCCCTAGATGTCTTGAGTTTGCATGCGATAGTCAGAACATGGCTTTTTGAACAAGTATCTGCTGATAGACAGCAATTTGTGTGAAAATGAAATATTGGCCGAAGAATTGATTACTCGGTTAAAGAATTGATATTGTGGCCGATGTATTGATTCTTCGGCCGTTACTTTGATTTTCCAAAGGTAGATTTTGTTTTGGCCAAGTGGCATCCTCTTTTCTCTTCCTTCTTATGCTTGGTTTTGATTTTCTTGCCTTTTGCTTCTGCCATGTTCCATAGTCCGATTGCCAAACTCGGGAGTTTTCAAGGTATCTTGCTCATTGTGTCAATTACCTTTAGGTTAGAGGGGATGACCTATAGCTCTCGTGTCTATTGTTGTTGCCAATTCTTCGAGAAAAGCATACTCATCTTTTGCGAGCTCAATACGCAGGGTTAGCTATACCTATCATTGAGTACAAATCTGTTGATGTTTTTCCTTCCCTCCAAATGTTTGGGCCGCATCTCGAATGAGAGATTGCCTACGTATCCCTAATCAAGGAATCAGGCCTCTTACGTAGTTCCAAAATCATTACCTTTGAGGTTGGGTTTTTCACTCTTGGTCTTTCATCTCACATGCTCTTGATTTTGCCTAGGTTACCTAATGGAGGTTGAGTCCCTAGCGAGCTTTTCTTTGAATGCCTTAGCTTTTGCCTAGGCTGCGTTTTTGCATTTTCTTGCCCTAGCAGGCTTTGCTCTTACTTTTGCTTAGGTTTTCAGGTTACCCAACGAGCACTTCTCTCAAGAGGGTTTTTGCGTTTTGGAGAGGAATTTGATGGAGATACTTTTCTAAATCTCCCTTGTGTTTGTACCTTCATAATGGGCGAGCTAACCCTAAGTGTTCTTGCGGAGATAGTGTCTTCTTTCTAAGTTTTGACAAAAACCTAGTTTCTTAAGTAACTAAAGTTCACCCCTTCCTTCCCTTTTGTCAGAGACACAAAGAACTTGGTTCCTTGAAGTTTCCTTCGTTTGGCAAAGAGACTATAGTGTTTGGCAATTGCAATTTAGGAAGTAAATCATTGAATAAGCATAGTCTAGAAGATGAAACATGAATTCACTTAGCAGAAATTAAATGCCCAAGCAGGGGCTCAAAACATGTTTTAGTTTGATAAAAGCAATGTTTAATGTTCTTTGCCATGTTGTGACTTCTTAGCTACCATAGCATTTCGAGGTCGTTTTCAAAACCTTTGCCTTTCGCAACTTTATACTCTTTTCCACCCTTTTCTTTGCCAAACAGGGCCTTTGAACTGGATCCATCTTCACTGCTTGCACGGTGGCTACCTCTTTGAGACATGAGTAGTCCCCAAATGGAAATGTCAGTCTGGGTTTTCATTGCCTCTTTTTCCTCCTCGTTGATTATGCAGTCATAATAGAGATTATTTACTTCCACTTGGCCGAATAGTGATGTTAAGGAGAGTGGATCATCGTATTCTCCTTCCATTTCGTGAAAGTCACTTTCCTCTTTGCTTGTTCTTCTTCATTACTTTTGTCAGACATATCGGGATCGATCACTTCCGATTGATCGGACTCATTGTTTTCTTCTTCCTCCATCATGAAACATCCATCCTTCTCTGGGAAGGTCGAGGTTGGTTTGGCTTGGGTGATTTGACCAATGTATTGGCTAGGATTGTATGTGGGGTTATGAGATAGGCTTATAAGATTGATATTTTGGGGTGGGGATTCAACATTGTGAGTAGGGAGTGGATTGATCAGGTTTGAGATGCCCCTAGCGGCTCAGAATGGCTAAGGCTTGAGATGAGGTCATATAGAGAGGGTCAAAGTTGCGACCGGGGCGATTTAAGCTTCGGGATGAGCTAATTTGAAAAGGGTCTTATGGTAAGGTTGAATTAAGGGTGTTGACGGAGGCAGGAGATGTACGGGTTGGGAAGGTTTTCTTGGGTGGAGGAGTTTCTTCTTTCCCAATGAGGCCTAGCTTGATCCCCTCTTCAATCTGCAGCCTAGTAGCATGCAGGCGCTTGAAATCAGTGATAGCCTGAGTGTAAATGTGCGTGAGGTACTTGGGCTGCAAACTCTTGACAACTATTCTCACTTGATCTTCCTCAGAGGGGCGGTTCTTCATCTCGGCGGCTTTTTCTCTCTATCTAGCCACAAAGGTTGCAAAGTCCTTGTTTGACTCCTGCTTAGTCATTTCCAAATCTCGAGTTGTTAACTCAATTTGGATGTTGTATGCATATTGCTTGACAAAAGCATTGGCAATTTCTGGCCATGTATGATAGTGCACAAACTCCAAAGTGAGAGACCAATCGAGAGCGCTTTCAGTAAGAGTCCTTTGAAATAACGGAACAATGAGCTCATCATTCATGGCGGACATGGCTAGTGGGATTGCCAGTTCTGTTGAACTTTTAAGGTAGTTGAGAATCTGGAAAAGGGCAGAGTCCTTCAAAATCCAGAATTTGGTCCCCTTGTGAACGGGCCAGAACATGTTTGATCTCCTTGACTTGTTTGGCCAATTCAGGGCTTTCTGCCAACACCACTTCTTGAGGATTTTCTGCTTTTTGTCTTCAGCATCTCTTGTTGCTTTCTCGGCTAGTAAATAGTCAAGTTTGGGCTCGGAGCTCAACAATAGTGGCATTGTTGTCTGCCATGAGGGTAGGAGGATTGCTTGATGAAGCTTAGGATTTGGTAGATGATTGAGTTTGTTGAGGAGATGACCGCGAAGTCCCTGAAAGTGATTGGGACCGTTACAGTGCAGGTGTTTTGGTCGGTGAGGGTGACAGACAGGACGGCTGCAAAGACCTCTGTTTGGCGTAACTTCAGGTGTTGTAAGAGTATAAAATTGGCTGTGGTTGCTTCTTTGTTTTACTTATTGTGTCTGCTTTGAAAAGTAGAGTACCTGTAAGTCAGTACTTGGCTTGTGTAGGGTTGGGATTTGGGTTGAAAATCCCAACCCTTCTGCACATAAAGAGTTATTTACAACAACAGATGATACAAGGTGTGAGGAAGAACTTTTACAGTCAAATGCAAGTAGGTTCCTAGCCTGTAGGTTCCTGTCTTAGTTTGATAAGTTCTATGGCTTTCTAGCACATGCAAGGTTTTGGTAGTCTCAGGGTGCTCCGTTGTCAAAGGGCACCAATCCTTTCACCAGCCCATCATAGGCGGTGATTGGGTGATTCCCCTTTTGATATACCACTAGGTACGAGTGACGGTGGAGTTTGCTGGAACCCCCAACATAGCCCGTGTCATGCCGGGATATCAGGCGAACTCAACGGGTTGCCCGCTCGATACATATGATAAATGAATTAAACAAGGCATGTATTAATCTTATGTTGAACTTTTTGGTTATGGCTCTCAAATCCCCAGCAGAGTCGCCAAAAACTGTAGACACCTCCCAAACGGGGCATCGCCATACAGATTGATCGTTTGTTTGCTCGATTGGTTGCTTGCTTCATAAACCAAGATCGTGGACATTCCCATGGCTAGGAACATCGCCACACGATAGCGGTTATCATCAAAACAGAGTCGCCACCCAGTTTATTAAAACTGGGAAAATAGATAGAGATTCCGGGTACGGGAGCCAAGAGTACAGTAAGGGGAAGGGGTTAGGCACCCCTCTCTGCCCAGTCGTGAGACTAGCCCATAGTCGTTTAACATAAGCCATGTACATGCTTTATTTAATTCTAACACGTAATCTGTTTAATTAGCCTTTAAACAGTGAATAAAGTGAGCCGAGACGATAAGTAAATCATGCATCAGAAAGCTGAACAAAACAAAGCTGTCCCAGGAAATCGATTACTCGGCCGGTGAATAGATGTCACGGCCGAGTAATCACACTGGTTTTATGTACCGGCCGAGGGATCGAAGCCCCGGTCGGTGTTCTTCCTCACACCAGACAGAAAAGTTAGCAGATAACTAAAACGTTATGATTAAGTATGAAAACGATAAATAAACAAACCAGAGGCCGTTGGACCTCACCACCTTGATCCCTCAGTTGTTTGATTGCTTCGGATTGATTGTGATTGACTGATTTGCTTCTCGAAAACCCTAGGGTTAGGGTTTGTACTTCAGGGTTTGATCGTTCGGGATGTGGCTGCCTTTGGAAGGTTAGGGCTTCTATAGAGGGAGTATGTGAGATGATTTCTGCAGAGTTTTGAGATATGAGATGGAGGAAATTGAATGTATATTTCGGAACCCAAAGGTTCCTTTATATAGGCACCGGATGACTCACTCCAACCAATCACAATGCACGATTAAAATTGGAGTTAGAGAGTGATTCTAACTCTTCATGGCAATCCCCTGGCGTAGCCCGAACGCATCGGGATTTGGCTGCTAGGGTTTGGTGAACGGATCAAATGTTTGACAGAACGTTTCAGAATCTGGAAAAAGGACGATCTGGCGGCCGAGGAATAGATCTGGCGGCCGAGGAAACGATGTTGCGGCCGAGGAATCGATCTTACGGCCGAGGGATTGATCTCTCAGGGAGATTTTCTAGCAACAGGTTGCTCGGGTGAGGAAATGATGTTAAGGCCGTGAGATCGATGTTACGGCCGACAGATGGATTCTCCTAGGCTTCTGTATTTTCTGTCAAAGGCTATATGGCTCTGGATGGGGTCCTCTAAGTGGCTCAAAGTTCTTACCGAAAGTCCTAAGGTTCTCAAGGAAGCAATCAGCAATCACTGTATCCATTTCATCATCGGGATGGTCCCAAGGTGGGACTTGAAATAATCGTTAGGCCAAATTGGGGTGTCTACACTTGTATAGTCTAAGTATTCTTTCGTGCTTAGACAGCAATACGTATATTCGTACGTTACAAGGCATTCATCCCTATTCTAAGTTTTTCGTACTTAGTCAATCTAAGTTTCTCGTACTAAGATAATTGATACGCGAATTCGTATGTTCCAAGGGGTTTATACTCATTACCTGCTCCCCAATACGAAAAAGGGAAAGCTAGGCCATTGTTCGTATTTATAAGATAAAAAACAACCACAAAATATGGGAAACAAAATTTCCGAAAAATCAATATGTTGCAGAAAACATAACTTTTATTCATAGTTCTTGAACTCAAGGGGGCGTTACGCGTACTCCTTGCAACTAACAGAAGTAAAAACATAGGAATTTTTTCGTAATTCCTACACAAAAACATCATGATCCTAAATCAGAATAATAAATAAACCGAAGCCCCTTAAACAAAGAACTTTCTTAAATTATGGACGTTCCAGGGCCTTGGCACCGGGTTCCCATCCAGGTCTGCCAATCTGTAAGCCCCAATGCCTACAATTTCAGTTACTCGATACGGGCTTTCCCAGTTAGCCCCCAACTTTCCCTCGTTAGCCACTTTGGTGTTGCCAAGTACTTTTCGAAGCACAAGGTCTCCAACACCAAATTCTCGAGGGTGAACATGTTTGTTGTAGCCCTTCATTAGCTGTTCCTGGTATGAGGCTAGATGGACTAGAGCCCTTTCCCTCATTTCCTCGGCTAGGTCGAGCTCAATCTCAAGGGCCCTGTCATTGCCCCCACTCTCAACCAAAGCAGTCCTGTTGGTTGGGAGATCGACTTCCAGTGGGATGACTGCCTCTGTACCATAAGCCAGGGAATAGGGGGTCTCTCCCGTAGACCTCCTGGGTGTTGTACGATGCGCCCACAACACAAGTGGTAATTCATCAGGCCACTTCCCTTTTGCCTTATCCAACCTTTTCTTGATCCCAACAAGAATGGTTTTGTTGGAAGCTTTTGCTTGCCCATTGCTCTGAGGGTAAGCTGGGGTCGAATAATAGTT
Source organism: Rhododendron henanense subsp. lingbaoense (assembly GCA_020567845.1). NCBI lineage: Eukaryota > Viridiplantae > Streptophyta > Magnoliopsida > Ericales > Ericaceae > Rhododendron > Rhododendron henanense. The sequence goes on along the minus strand of CM036313.1, from coordinate 40,038,723 downwards.
CCTTATTCCATACTGGGAACAGAAAAACTTGAATTTCTTTTGGAATTGTGCCCCATTAACTGTAATCAAAGAGTAGGGGACCCCAAAACGAGTAATGATACTCTTCCATACAAACCTTTCTATCATGGGTTCGGTGATTTTAGCCAAGGGTTCTGCCTCGATCCACTTTGTGAAGTAGTCTGTGGCCACTAATAGGAACTTTCGATTCCCTATTGCTTTATGGAGTGGACCCACGATGTCCATTCCCCACTGGGCAAATGGCCAAGGGCTAGTCAAGGGCACCAGATCTTCGGCTGGTGTTCTTATCATAGGTGAGAACTTCTGGCATTTCTCACAAATTTTAACATAAACCTTGGCATCTTCCTGCATATGCGGCCACCAATAGCCTTGGGTGATTGCTCGGTGGGCAATAGATCTGCCCCCAGCATGGCTTTCACATGTTCCATCGTGGATCTCATGGAGGAACTTTTGCACCATCTCGGGGTGCACACAGAGCAAATATGGCCCAGTGAAGGACTTTCTATACAAATTCCCCTCGGGGGACAGCCAAAACCTTGCAGACTTGGTTTTGATTTTATGTGCTTCCTTCTTATCTGAAGGGAGTATTTCATCTCGTAAAAACTCGATGATTGGATCCATCCAACTTGGTCCTTGGTTCACGTCCAGGACCAACTCTATATTCATGCCGATGCTCGGCTCAGCCAAGTAGTCAACTACTACTTTTCGTTTAAACTCAGTTGGAACAGCTACAGCCAGCCAAGCCAAAGAATCCGCATGGGAATTCTGTCCAGAGCTTATCTGTTCAATACATACCCTCTCGAAGGTATTAAGTAAACCTTTGGCTGCCTCCACATAGGCTGCCATCTTTTCATTTCGAGCCTCGTATTCGCCGGACAGTTGGTTCACCACAAGTTGTGAATCACAATAAACCCTGATCTTTTTTACCTTCAGAGTTTTTGCGTTGTTCAAGCCGACCAGGAGAGCCTCGTACTCCGCCACATTGTTTGATGCACTAAAGCCAAGCCGAACAGATTGTTCCAGCATCACCCCTCCGGGAGGGAACAAAACAATACCAATACCTGAACCAGTGTTACAGGCAGAACCGTCGACGAATAGTTTCCATTCTAAAGGGTCCTGTTCGGCAGGCGCCTTACCTTTTTTGTTTGACATTTCAGCTTCCTGCTCTTTTCTCGCAGGAGGCTGAGGTGCTACTGTTGGTGAGAATTCCGCCACAAAATCTGCCAACACTTGGCCCTTTATCGCAGTGCGCGGCTGGAAGTCAATATCATATTGACTTAACTCAACAGACCAGGTTGAGATCCATCCAGAGAAATCTGCCTTTCGTAGCAGTGATCTCAACGGAAATTTAGTATAGACCACGACTTTATGGCTCTGGAAGTAATGAGGCAACTTTCTTGTTGCTGTCCTCAAAGCAAGGACCAGTTTTTCGAGGGGCAGATACCTCGTCTCTGCGTCCAGGAGTGTTTTGCTCATGTAATAAACTGGGATTTGCTCGGATCCCTTATCCCTTAACAGAACTGCACTCATGTTCAGAAACTGCTAAATATAAAACCAAAGTCTCACCTAGGTCTGGAGTTGACAGAAGAGGGGCTTGAGCCAAATATTTTTTTAAATCTCGGAATGCCTGCTCACACTCTGCTCCCCATTCAAATCCCTATCTTTTCTTTAGCAACTGGAAGAAGGGCCTACACTTATCACTTGAACGGCTAATGAACCTATTGAGGGCTGCAGCCATCCCAGTTAGCCTCTGGACCTCCTTTGTAGTCTTGGGACTTTGTAGCTTTTGTAAGGCCGTTATCTGATCAGAGTTTGCCTTGATTCCCCTTAGAGTCACAAGGTGGCCTAGGAACTTTCCAAAACCAACCCCAAACGCACATTTCGAGGCGTTAAGTTTCAACTTGTACTTTCTCAGGATTTCAAAGGCTTCTTTCAAATCCACTATATGCCCCAGTCGGGTCCTGCTTTTGACCACCATATCGTCTATGTATACCTCCATAGTCTTGCCAAGAAGTTTTTTGAACATGATCGTCGCTAGCCTCTGGTAAGTTGCTCCCGCATTCCTCAACCCAAAAGGCATGACGCTGTAACAGTACAACCCTCGTGGTGTAATGAAAGAAGTCTTTTCTTGATCAGGCCCAAACATGGCAATCTGATGATATCCCCGATACGCGTCGAGGAAACTCATCCGTTCATATCCAGCAGTGGCGTCGACCAACTGGTCAATTCTCGGAAGAGGGAAGCTATCCTTAGGACATGCTTTATTCAAGTCTGTGAAATCCACACAGACACGCCATTTCCCATTCTTCTTCTTTACAACCACAGTGTTTGATAGCCACTTTGGGTAGTAGACCTCTCGTATTGCTTTTGCTTCCAACAAACGATCCACTTCTTCAATAACAACGTCAACATTCTGAACAGCTGCCCTTCTTTTCTTTTGAATAACAGGCTTATGTTATGGATCAACGTTTAGGTGGTGGCATATAATATTTTCATCTACCCCAGGCATCTCCTCTGGCATCCAAGCAAACACATTAACGTGTTCTTTTAAGAAGTGAATCAACTCGGCCTCTTCTCTGGCTGGCAATGATTCCCCAATCAGAAAATACTTCTCAGGATCAGTCTCGTTGATCTGTACCTTCTTTAGGCCTTCCACTACCTTCTCCGCTGGATCTCGTCCGACATCCTCGATAGTCGGTTGATCGGGTACTTCTACTGTGTGAACCTGATGGGCCTTTGGAACTTTCTTAATAATGGAGATCAAGCACTGTTGCGCTGCTTTTTGATTCCCTCTAATCTTCTCGACCCCGTTAGACCCTGGGAATTTCACCATCTGGTGATAGGTAGAGGAAACAGCCTTCATCTTATGCAACCACGTCCTTCCTATAATGCAATTATAGGAGGATGGGACATCCACAACCAAAAAATCAGTTCCTAAGACTACTGATCCAGCCCGAACAGGCAGCGTCACCTTTCCAAGGGGCCAAACTGCTCCTGCACCAAACCCAACCAAGGGTGTAATAGATTGTTCCAAATCTGTCTGCTTCAGCCCCAACTTTTTGAATGCATCGTAGTACAACACCTCTGTACAGCTCTCTGAATCCACCAGGATTCTCTCAATATCATATTCCCCAATTCGTAGAGTTATGACCAATGCATCGTTGTGGGGTATCTGGACTTCTCCCAGATCCTCGTCTGTAAAAACTATTCCCACGTTGGACATGTCATTCTCTCGCCCTCTTTTGTTCCCCAATCGCATAACATGCTGGTCATGCTTGGCTTGCCTTTGGAGTAGCCTCACCTCATTCCTCGTATAAGGTGTAGCCAATCCATGTATCATATTCATCCCCTTAGGATTCTGCTCGTAACCCAACTCCATTGCTTTCCCTTTATCTTTGGGATCTTCCTGAATGAATTCCTTAAGGTAACCGCGAGAGACTAAATCATCGAGATGTCTCTTGTACATTTCACAATCCTCAGTCATGTGGCCCCAATCCTTGTGGTAACTGCAATGCTGGTTCGTAGCACGTTTTGCATCCTTATCTCCTCCTAGACTTGGGGGCCATTTAAAGTAAGGCTGATTCTTTATTCGATAAAGAATCCTATAGATGGTCTCCTTCCAAATGGTGGTAATTGAAAAGGACTTAGGATCAGGTGCCTGCTTTTCCTTGTATGGCTCTTTCTTAGTCTGCCCATACTCTTTCCTCTCTCTATAGGTCATGGGCTCTTGCTTATCTACCCTCTTTGCTGGGGTTTTTGGCTGTTCGGCTATGACCTTACCATCCTCTCGGAGTATGTCATCTTCAATTCTGGCGTGTTGCTCTATTCGCTCCATCAGCCTTGCCAAAGTCTGCACAGGATGCATGTTCAATGATCGTCGTAACTCCCCCCGAACAGGTAGGCCAGTCTTGAACGTAGCAATTGCGTATTCCTCACTACAATTGTCAATCTCATTGAAAGTTTCCCAATACTTTTTAGCGTAGTCCCTGATCGGCTCGCTTTCCCCTTGTTTCATCGTGGAGAGGCTTTCGAATGTTTTAGGGGCCCTCCTACTTGTTAAAAACCGAGCGGTGAACTCCTCCGCCAGTTGGGCCCAATCACATATGGAACGTGGTTCCAATTTATGGAACCAAGACAGAGCAATCTTTCCCAAACTGGACGGGAACATCTTGCACATGATGGCATCATCCCCATCATGCATAAACATAGCTTGTTGATAATGCTGTATGTGAGCAACGGGATCCACATCTGTCTCGTACAGAATGAATGTACCGTGCTTCACTCTGCTCGGTAATCGTGCATCCCGCAACCTCCTTGCGAACGGGGAAGCTGTTATGTTACTTAAGGCTTCCCTTGCTGCTTCTCGTGCAGACATGGCCCCTTCTCCACTCTCTTTGGTCTTTCGAGCCCCAGTCTTATTCCAATGGGAATCAGGTCTCTCGTACCTATCCCTATGGTGTTTGCGAGTGTTTTCCTCAGGCGAGGAGCTTTGGCTCCTACTTCTCCTTTTTTGTGGAGAAGATCTTTTCCTGCCGGAACTCCTGCTCAGGCTTCTGCTTCCCTTCCTTCGTGAAGAAGCTCTTTTCTTCCTTGGAGCAGGACTCCTGCTTCTTCCTTGTGAGGGAGCTGCTTTATACGCCACAATAGCCCCTCTGTTCCCTTTGGAATGTCCTCGTGAAAGCCCAGAGTCCTCAGGATGTTCTCGGATCCGTTCTAACTCCTGGATTTTGTGTTCCCTTTTCCGAATTAATCGAGCATATTCCTCGACCTCCTGCCTCTTTTTGTCGAGGATGTCCTCGTTGTTATGCACACTCTTTGAATGTGCAACCGACTCTCCCCTCTGATGGGATTTGCTCCTTCGCGTGGAGGTTGTAGCCGTTCTGCCCTCCTTATTCTTGGAGTCATCTTGGATGGTAAGAGGGTCTCTGCTTGTCGTCAAGAGGGTCTCTGCTTGTCGTCCTCTTGCCATGCCCGCCAGTAGGCTTTCTCGGAGCACCTGGTGGGGATTTGTCTCCTCCCCCACCAGCCTGGTTCTTTTCAGTGAGCGGTGTGACTGGATCTACTTCCACCATGGTCGTATTTCAAAAGGGAACTCCTTCGTTTCCCACAGACGGCGCCAATTGTAGGTGGAGAAAAACAAACAGTACCAAGAACAGCACTGAATCTCATCTCCTCACGTGCTGCCCAATCGGAACCCTAACGCCCTCGCTGAATCCCTAACCTGTAAAACAGACAAGGGGTGAGCGTACCTTTGCCTCTCATGGCAAAGGCCCTCCGATGCCTAAGTTAGTATCTCGTACTGTATCAAACCCTAATTATCAATAGGAAAGTATAGAGCAAATGCAACTTATTGCGTACCTTTTACCTCTAGGTTAACCTTGTATTTATAATCATACGTTTGCTTTCCCTTCAAGCATCCTCATCGCCCCACGTCTCCTGCCTCGTATAGGAAACCTGGCTTTCCTGGGAGTCTCTTGCCCAATCAACCGAGATCCCTTACTCATAGGGTCTCTTCCTATTATGGAACTTGTTCCGTAATAGGACTGTCTCCTCACTTATCTTTACTGAATATTGAGTTCTTCTTCTAGAACACTCCTACTGCCTTATCTCTTAAGACAACGTTTCATCAGATGACTACATCTTGTTCGGTACACACCTCAGCCGAACAGACTGTACCAACTAATGACTTCTCATATCTTTGGTCCTTTATTGCCGAACAGACTGCACCAACTCACGTCGTTGGTCCCTTTCAGCCGAACAAACTATCTAGTCCGGTGATTTCTCGTACCACCGGACCTTATTGCCGTCCTTCATCTTGTATAGAATCCCATATCACTTTTCTCATTACACGGATCTGGTATGCCACGTGTTCGGCTACTAACTGTACCTGTTCGGGAATACCTCCCTACATCTGGTGTTCGCCATGCCCGAACGGCTCCCTCTAGTTCAATCTAGCCTTAAGTGCATCTTCCAGCAGTCTTATTGCTCTGTCTCAAATGGTCTTAGATAAGGAGATTGGCTCTGATTCCCAACATGCGGAATTTAACCTGCTTGACAACGACCTACCCGTGACTGTTGGAACTATCCGTAAAATTTGATCCCTTGAGTCGACGATGACGACACGTGAATAACAATTCTTTTATTCATACACGTTTTTTTCAATAAATTACAACAGGGGCACATTCTGAGTTTGCTTTTTACTTTACTGTCAGCACTGGGCCACCCATCCTTCACAAAGCTATACCACCTTCCCCAACTACCTCAAAATGACAGGGCAAACAAAGTTGGTTGAACTGAAAAAAGCTATAGAGGAAATGAGTCAGAAAATAGATAAGCATATGACTCTATTGCAAGGGCTGGTTGACCTTTTCATCTCTACCATGTCGAATCCAGATCTGGGACTAAATGCTGATGATGCCAGAATCAAAGAAACTCCACAAATCTACCACCCTCCAACAGTCAGAATCAAACCATGCTCAAAAGTGAGGTTCTCAAACATGTTTAAAGACTTGGTGGAATTCCATGACTCCAAGAATCGCTCCAAGAAAGATATTGGATCCCTGTCTAAAACTAATGCTGAAAGGCAAGACACGCACATTGATGAGATCAACCCCAAAAGCAAAAGAGTGTTATGCAGTTGCAAAACAAGCAAAGCTTTTGTCAGAGGCCCACTCGGCACCACCATGAACCCTCAACCCAGTTGCAAAACCAAACCAAGGATCTTCTCCCGCTTCCCCGTACCTTTGTCCTCAATTTATGAGAAGCTCCTCGAAGCCGGTCTCATCGAGCCGCTCCCTCCAACTCCTCTACCTCAAAAGCTCCCGGCATCCCACAACCTAAATGCCTACTATGCTTTCCACCAATATACCAGCCATTCCACCAATAACTGCTTCTATCTCCACCACAAAATCCAAGATCTCATCGATAATGGAACCATCTCACCTCCACTTTCAAAGCCAAACACTATCATAAACCCTCTCCCAAAGTACCCGCAAAAGCCTCGTGTCAATCTCATCAATCTCAACCTAATCGCATTCAACCCTAGCCAATACATCATACCCACAACCGAGCCTAAACCCACTGTCAATATACCTGAGGAAGTTGGGATTTGCATGCTTGAGAACATGGACCTGGTATGGGAGTCAACCCCTAATGGGTGGCGATTACTTGGGGAAAACTATCCTCTGATCTTTGAGGAGTTCAAGGCTAGACCGGTTAGTGAATCGATGGAACATGGCTCGTTTGGACAACTTCTGAGCAACCAAACCATAAACGGGATCTTCAATGGCATAAAAATTCATCCCCACCAGTGCATTATCAACAATTGGCTGCCAGAATCCATTGTTTCAACCCCTAGCAAGCTCAATGCTTCAATAATAAGCTCTAAGCCAACACAGAATCTGACGATGGATCAAAATCTGAATGATGCCCGAGATAGTGAGAAAAGACCAGAACCATCCCAACGCTAGACCTCAGATCTGGAGAAGAATGGTGAATGCAATGAAGCCAATCCATGAATGGAATTTCTCGCGAGTCTGGAAAGTTTTTAAGTTTCTAGTTGAGTCTTCGTCTTTCAATTTCGAGTCAGTTTGTTCCTCAAGTCTTTCATGTTTTCGTGTCTGTATGTTTTCAAATTCAAGTTTGTAATCAAAGAAGAAAAACCAAAAAGAGAGTTAGTTTCGTAGCCCCGAACTACGTTATGACCTGATTCCTTTGCAAAAAGGATACGTAGGCAGCCTCATCCTGAGGCCTGGTCATGTTCATTCGAGTCGATCCCAAAATTCGGTCACGATCTTTCAAGTCAATCCTTTGTCGGTCCATCCCGTCTTTCGAAATCAATCTCAAGCTTCTTGAGTCAAAATTGTGATAATAAACTAGCGTTTTTGTGATAATCCCTTAGCTTGGAATTGTTTTTCACCATCAATTGAGGAATCAAAACATGAGATACTTTGCCCTTGGAAGAAGAAGAATTTCATGGGACCACTCCCTGGCGCCGTCAAGAAGCAACGCCTTGGCCTGAGAAAAAGCTCGCTAGATCAAAACCTCAAAATGTGATCTAGGAAAAAGTTAGAGCACACAAATATCTTAACTTGCATCTAGGATCCAGTTATCAAGTTGTGCAATTCAAAATGAAGAAAGACATTCTTTTCTTTTATCAAACGCTTGAAGATATATATCAATTGATAACCCCTTTGAGCCTAATCAATTTCTTTGAAAGAACCCATCTAAGCAGCTATCCCCCACACTGGGATGAAATGAGGAAGACAAAAGTGCCAGACACATGATTACCATCAGCGCATCAGAATTCAAAGCGTGAATGTAACGACCCTGATTTTTGTTAAATAAAAATTTTGTTAAAAATTTGAATTTTAAAATTTTCTTTTTAATAATCCGTCATAATTAGATTTGAGACTTCCAAAATTGGATTTCATCACGCCAGCCAATCTAGTCATTTTCTAAAGACAAGTGTTGTAACGCCCCCAATTTCCGGGTACATTAAAAGGGAAATTTTATTGAATTTCTAAATAGAGTCTGGCTCGTTATTACATCATAATTCCCATCAGAGTACTTTCATTTCATAAAGGAAAGGATAATCTAGGGTTCCTATCTACAGCTTCGCCTGCACCTCCATCCTAGCCAGCTCTTCAGTTCCAAAAGCCTTCAAGGTCTACAGCTCATCCTGATCATCTACAAAGTCTGACACATTATACCAGCGTCGCCACCGATATAATATGCCAGGGTCACCAAAGGTAACACCATGAGCTACAAGAGCTCAGCAGATAATCCCATACCCACTAACCCATAACTTACAAACAATAGATCATATAGGTAACGATTCTTAAATAGAACATGTCCCTCCCATGTTAACCCATAATTTTAAGCAACAGGACATAGAAGTAGCATATTATCTCATGTAAAACAACACATGCATAAACAATAAGAAATTAGCAATGACACATCCATATTCACTGAAAAATCCTAGCTCGTCTAGGAATATAAATATTTGCTATTTTTTAATCTCTCCAATTAATTAACCCACCAACAGATAAGAAAATCAATCTCGCAAACGAAAAGCAATAAACAGAGAACACCAAGATATACGTGGAAAACCCTAAACGGGAAAAAACCACGGGAAGGAAATCAAAACACTATACTCATTGTACGGTTACAAACAAACCTATACTTACAACCTAGAATCGCTCTCGGTTGACCAAGGTTGATTGCTGAATCACTCGTTCACCGCACCCAATGCTTGACTGCCGCTGCCTTGAATCCACAAGCCTTCCACTATCCTTCGAAAATCCACCGAAGGCCAACTCAAGTAAGTTGAATCAAAGATTGGAAAGAAACTCCATGAAGTTAACCTTATAGCTCGATGATCAATTGATCATGTTTGTACTTCAAGAAGCAAAACCGAAACCCCTTGGATGTATTCTTAGGTTTGGACGTGATAATGAAAAAGAAAAGCAAGCAGTGCGGCAGCAGTGAAAATTAAAGCATTCGAGAGCTATTTTGTTTGTGAAGGGATTTCTTTTAGTTTATTGGAGGGCTTGTGGATTCAAGGCCGTTGGCAATCAAGATCACTAGGTGCTGTGTACGTGTGACTCGGCAGGTGATACTTAGAACGTAGTGAGGATTTACTTCGTTTGGATAGGTATATCTGTAACTGCACAATGTTTATAGTGATTTGATTCCTTCCTGTGGTTTTTACCCATTCTGGGGTTTTCCACGTATATCTCTGCGTTGTGGGTTTGATTGTTCGCATAGTTTCTGTTGGTAGTATTATTTTGTGATTCACACTCATACTGTTAGGGTTTTTTAAGGATTGCTAGGGAACCTTAATTTTTCAATTGCTATCAGAGCGGGCTGCTCCTTCCGTTAGAAAGAGATTTCCTAAAACAATTGATTGGCTTTCCTAAAACAATTTCTCTAAAACAATAAATTTCAGCATAATTAATGGGATACAAATCGAAAGAGATTTTGTCATGGGATTTGCCAAAATATGGACTTTACAATCTCCCCCTTTGGCACTTCCATGACAAAACAAGCAAAGCATGATTAACCAATCCATTAATAGATGAAGCACAATTGTGAAGAGCTGCAGACACAAATCTGGAAAAGACAATTGGTTAATCAATAAATTACTCCCCCTTTTTGTCATGGAATGACAAAGGTAGAGTATATAGAAATAAGCACCTAATTAAAACACGGAAGTGATAGATAATAATAGCCATTGAAAAGTTGAAACCATTTAAGTCAGACTAAAGAAGTCGAGAAAGAGCAACACCATAAAAACAGAGAGAGAGAGAGAGAGACGATTTTCCCAAATCCCTAAACATGAGAAGATATTCACGTGATATTAATAAAAATGAGGCCCAAAAGGAAACAACTTTTGAACAAGTGGAGTTAAAAAGAGTTTGGATGTTTTTTTTTTTTATGAATGCTCTAGTTACTGCTGACTAAAGATACTTTGTTTGTCAAAAAAAAATGAGTAAGACAAACACTTGAATCCGAGAGATGAACACCCAACCATGAGAATCAATAAATGGCACTTCAATTTTTGAAATGCATGAATGAACTTGTATGTATTCCAAGCATGAATAAATATGGAATTAAGTACAACATGCAATATGAGACTATGACAATAGTGGGTGTGTGACACGTCAGAAATATTAAGACCATCATCTTCGGATACAAGATTTTTCGTGTTCCATGAGAATGGCAATCACCCGTCCTCCCACGAAGTCAAACCAGGCATGATGACACAAATGACATCTCAAGGCTTAGAAATAACTCCCCCTCAACGATTAAATACTCCCCCTCAACACAATGAGTATTTTGCCATATCAATTTTTATTGATGCTTCCCAACAAATACACGTGTTTTTATATTTTTACCCCACTGCCGTTTGACACGAATATTGGGAATAAGAGTACCTCATACTCAATCTCCGGTTACTAAGCGAGTGGTCCAACACGGATGCCTTCACAAAGTCTATCCATTTTGTGACACGAACGCTCAGAGGGAGAGTACCTCACCCCAATTGTCCGGTACTCAATGAACGCCCGGATAAGCATTAAATTCTCTCGAATAGATTTTATGTTTTTGCAGAACCAAGAGAACACCGTATCCAAACTAGATGCCAAAAGGTCAATCGCCGAGGAAACAAAATGAGACATACTCATGGACAAGAGAACCAATTATCCAATCTGAATAATCTCTCTAATCTTGACGTGTAAATGTGGCGATCATAGAGTCATAAGGCATGGTGCAACTAATATCCGAATATATCTCATGAGAGGAGTTCAACAAGAAATGTGCATGCATTCGGAAAAAAAATGCATTTTTGTGAATCCCATGGTTTACTTCTCACAACTGAAAATATGCTTAGTCCAAAAATATTTATTGATTTTTATGTTTTCAAAAACAAATAAATATATGAATGTTTTTGGATTTTTCTTTATAAATCATGAAATAAGCAGGGTTATAAATCATGAAATAAGCAGGGAAGCGAATTAACAAAAAAAATGCTAAAAAAATAGAGGCAATAGGACTAAACAAATGACTCAACTCGTAGCTCTAGGAACATTATAAGCAATAAAGACCGACCTAGACTACGGAAACGAGACCAAGCCTCAAAAAGCAAGGTCAACACCTCCAGACAAGCATGTGTCATCGAGAGAGTTGGTGGACAAGTTCGCATGAGATTTTAAATCCAACCTCCTCACCCAAATAAGTCTTGTCTTGACTTGACTAGTGTTACACAGTTTATTTGGTTGAACTCCAAGAGCCATGTTCTTACCACACATGTTTCTAGTATTATCATATTTAGTGTAACTAGCAGTCCAAGACTTTTGAATATTACCATGTTTAGAAATAGCTTTATTGTTGACAACATGATTGTGCGCAACAGGAGGGTATCCGTGTAATTGAAAACACTTGGGTCTAATGTGACCTTTAATTCCACAATAATGACAAATAGGCTTAAACTTAAAAGAGTTTACCTCACCACGCTTGGCGGTAATATTTTTAACCGGTGCACTTGGCTTCTCTGCCTTGGAAAAATTTGACTTTATGCAAGCATATTCGACATTGTCCATCTTGATAGGTGACTTGGCTTTTTCCGCAACGGGAGGAGTAAGAGTGCTGTTATTTGCCTTGACAAAAACCATTTTCCCTCCTGCCTTTGAAGATGAGACACCCTCTACATAACCAAGCCCTTCTTTGTTCAAACCTGCCTTTTGAACACTAAGCATATCATCCAAAGCTTGTGAACTCGTGTTCATTTTCTTGAAAATAGCATTGGCATTGTCGAGTTCCCTTTGCAGTTTTACAACATTTGATTCCAAGAACTTATTATTTTCCACACACCCATGCATTTCATCTTGAAGAGCATTGAAATTCTTGGTCAGATTGGCATACTTCTTGTTGAGTAAGTCATTCTTCTCATCTAGTTCTTTCTCATGAGCTTGAGATGCCAAAAGATCTCTAGCATAATTCCCGTTGATTTTTTCAGTATCCCTCAATTTTTCCATCAACTTAATGTTCATTTTATTAACCTTGATACTTTTTGAATAAAGATCATTGTACTCGGCCTTCAAGGTCTCCAAATCACCAATACTCTCTTCTTTTTCTAACTCATTATCACTAGACTCGGAATCCTCGCATGAGTTCAATGAAGCAACATAAGTCATATAATTCTCCTTATCTTTATTATTGTCCCCTTTTTCTGACTCACTATCTCCCCACGTTTTGATCACCCTATATGCTTGTTTTTGCTTCTTTACATTGTTGTCATGTTTACTAATCTGGTTCTTGAAAAAACTTTTAAAGTTTTTCATATACACAGCCATAGCTTCCGTGTCATATTCATCACCGTTGTCTAGATCATTAGACTCATTGTGTTTACTCATAAGTCCAATAGATTTTTCCGTTTTCACTTTCTGATGAGCAAATTTCATTCTATCAAGTACTGGAAGGCGGTTTGTACTCAACTCCATAGCAAATCAAGGATCCGCTTAGAAACCCAACGATTCCAATATAAGCGACCCGCTCTGATACCAATTGAAAAATCCTAGCTCGTCTAGGAATATAAATATTTGCTATTTTTTAATCTCTCCAATTAATTAACCCACCAACAGATAAGAAAATCAATCTCGCAAACGAAAAGCAATAAACAGAGAACGCCAAGATATACGTGGAAAACCCTAAACGGGAAAAAACCACGGGAAGGAAATCAAAACACTATACTCATTGTACGGTTACAAACAAACCTATACTTACAACCTAGAATCGCTCTCGGTTGACCAAGGTTGATTGCCGAATCACTCGTTCACCGCACGCAATGCTTGACTGCCGCTGCCTTGAATCCACAAGCCTTCCACTATCCTTCGAAAATCCACCGAAGGCCAACTCAAGTAAGTTGAATCAAAGATTGGAAAGAAACTCCATGAAGTTAACCTTATAGCTCGATGATCAATTGATCATGTTTGTACTTCAAGAAACAAAACCGAAACCCCTTGGATGTATTCTTAGGTTTGGACGTTCTTGGGGGCGGCTCTCATATATTCGGTAGCCTTGAAAAGCCAACAAAGCCGCATATAAATAGACTGAAAAAAAGAACATTGCTCGAGCACGGAAAGTACCCTGTCTTGAGTTGCTCGAGCACTATGACAGACAATCACTTCCATAAATTGTCACCCACGATTTCTTCATTTCCTTTTTCTAATACAGCATGTGCACGAAGACTTCACCCACGATTTCTTCATTTCCTTTTTCTAATACAGCATGTGCACGAAGACTTCTTTGACAGCCAAAACTTCTTTCCTTTCCAAACTTCTTTCCTTTGACAACCTTTCTTTATGCCTTTCTTTATCAATAACAGAATACAATTGATTGGCTTTCCTAAAACAATTTCTCTAAAACAATAAATTTCAGCATAATTAATGGGATACAAATCGAAAGAGATTTTGTCATGGGATTTGCCAAAATATGGACTTTACATTCACTATTCCTCTATCGTTGGTGTCCATGACTTTTTTGAGTTTCTCCTACGCGACTCGTCGTAGACCGTGTCACCATTTCACTTTTCATTTCCAAATCAACATTTCGAAAATCACATTTAACACACCCAACCTCGGTTCCGCCGTTCCGGGTTCCCGAGTATCCTCACAATGGTTCCGCCGCACCTGGTTCCCATTGGCACACAAAACTTTGCATTGGCTCCTTTCCGCGGATAACCAAGCCACACACCCAACCTCGGTTCCGCCGTTCCGGGTTCCCGAGTATCCTCACAATGGTTCCGCCGCACCGGGTTCCCATTGGCACACACACACACACACACACACAACTCACATAATGACTATCACAATCGGTCATTATGTAGTTTCAAAAATATTTTACCAAGTCAATGCCTTTAAACACACCCTAGGTGTCATGTTTCTAACTTTCTCGATTTCCGTGTCTCGTTTTCATGCTTAGACTCCGCGGTAGGACTTTTTCACATAAGTAACATAATTCATTCATTTTGAAATCTTGAAACTAAACTAGCAAGATCATCTAACTCTATATTATTTAGCATGCTTATTTTATCCTTGATCTCACATAATCATACTCAAGCAATTAACATACAATCTAAGGCATAATGCCACATGGACGGACACCTTTGGAGTGGAAAACCACTTATGCCTTATCACATATCAAGACAAGTAAATCTAATAATCCCATATTCATGCTCATACTTTCATTTTTTAAAAAAAATTACTAACTAACATGCATTGGATCATACAAGTAAATAGTATCTTCTTTTTTTTGTTTAACGGATAAGGAATTTTACTACGTATACTTAGAGTAAGTAAGTAGAGATATTCTACCTTTCTTCTTGGCGGTCGGTACGGCTATGGAAAAAAAGTAAGTACGTTGGACGGAGTAACTTCCTACGGTGAGCTTCTGGTAGCTTCGAAAGAGAAAGGTTTCTCTTGAAACTAGGTCTTGACTAACTTTCTAAACTTTTATGGATCGAAGGGTGGTTGAGTGGCGGTTTAGTGGCGGTCTAGGATGAGTTTTCTTGAAGAGCTTTAGGAAAAACTCAAGAACTTTAAGAACAAAGCAAGAACAAAGTAAGAACACTAGACTTTCTTAGAGAGAGAAGTTGAAGATTGAAGGTGTGAGTTGAATGGCCAATGTGGGGTGCTATTTATAGCAAAAACTTGGCTTATTATCCAAGTGATAAATTTTTCCCTAACAATTATTGTCCAAGGGGCAATTTTGAAAGGCATGGCTTGCTTGTAAGAAAGATTAAAATCATTGGCTAGGTTATGTTTAAAGTAACCTAAAAATGGGTTGTCAAAAGGGGTTTAGGCTTAAGGGCTATTATGTAGCTTGTTCAAGAGTACAAAACACTTGCACACACTCCACCTTTCTCTCCCTCCAACCGGCCTCTCTCCCTCCCTCCTTTTCTCTTATTTTTTTGCTCCATGTTTGGTCATATCAAGCATGCCAAGCCTTCCTCCATTTGTCACTTCATCTTTAAGCCCTAACCTAGGTGATCATGAAGGTTTTCTAGCCTAATCTTGTCCTTGGTTAGCTTGCTTGTAAGAAGAAACACAATGATAAGCTAGGTTTGTGTCTAAAGTTGGCTAAAAAGATGGGTTGGCAAGTAGTAATTAGGCTTAAGGCTAATGGTAGCTTGCACAAGAGTACAAGGTACAAGCATGCTTCTTCTCTCCTCCCTTTTTCTCCTTCATGGCCGGCTCTCTCCTCTCTCTCTCTCTCCCTCTCTCTCTCTCTTTCTCTCTTGTACCATTTTTGCCCATGTGTATACCTAAGTACACTAAAGCACTAAGTAGGCTTATAAGTCTAAGGAAAGAGGAAATGATTATGGTGGGGTTCTAATTGGTAAGAACTTTGTCCCATGGATAATTTTTCTCCTAGAAAGCAAACCTAGGTTTATTTAGGCATGCTTAAGTACTAAATAGTCTTATTAGGCCTAAAAAACTAATGACATGGCTAAGGCTTTCAAGTGTTAAACATTGACCAAAGGTTAAAATTTTCCTAGGAAACTTTTATCCAAGGTATATAAGTATATGTACTTATAAATTTGCTTAAGAAATTCTAGGAAAGTATCTTGGAAGATAAATAGGTTTTGGGGCTATTGGCATTAGACTTGCATGCATGGCATGGCTAGTCTTGCTTCCTTTGGAAGCAAAATGATGACTTCCTTTGGTATGACTTTCCTTTGCAAGTCAAATTCCTTTTGTCCAAGGGATCAAAATTTTCCTAACAAATATTATCCAATGGGTAAGATTTTTCCTAGAAAGTAAACCTAGGCATATTTAGGCATGCTTAAAATAGGCTATGATAACTATAGATATATACAACTAAGCATACTTAGGTTTAAGGCTAGAATTCTTAGGGTTGCATGCAAGAAAGAACAAATAAGGCTAGGTTTTCTATTACTCAATGGATAATATTTTCCCTAGCAATTATTGACCAAAGGATAAAAAAAATCATGAAGGTGGTATGACAAAAGCTAGGGCTTTCAAGTGTGAACTTATTGACCAAGGGTTAAGAATTTCCTAGAAAATCTTTATCCAAGTATGTAGGTATATTTACTTATAAATAAGCTTAAAGGAAATCTAGAAAAGTAACTCTAGGAGGGAATTAGGTTAAGTCTATTAGTTGCATGCATGACAAGGCTAGGTTTATGTTTAAAGTTGTCTAGTAAATGGGTTGGCAAATGGGGTTTAGACTTAAGGCTATTATTTTAGGTTGGCATGCATGACAAGGCTAGTTTTACCTTTCTTTGAAGCAAAATGATGGCTTCCTATTGTTCTAGGATTTTTAAGAGACTTGTCTAGTCAATCTAAGTGCTTATTGGAAGACTAATTTTATTACACAAGGGGTAATATTTCTCCTAACAATTATTATCCAAAGGTTAAGGAAGAAAAATGACACATATGGCTTGAAATGACAAAACATAATGTAGACACCTCCCAAACGGGGCATCGCCATACAGATTGATCACGTTTGTTTGCTCGATTGGTTGCTCGCTTCATAAACCAAAATCATGGACATTCCCATGGCTAGGAACATCGCCACATGATAACGGTTATCATCAAATAGAGTCGCCACCCAGTTTATTAAAACTGGGAAAACAGATAGAGATTCTGGATACGGGAGCCAAAAGTACAATAAGGGGAAGGTGTTAGGCACCCCTCTTTGCCCAGTCGTGAGACTGGCCCATAATCATTCAACATAAGACGTATAGATGCTTTGTTTAATTCCAACACATAGTCTGTTTATTTATTCCTTTAAACAGTAAGCAAAGTGAGCCAGTGCGATAAATGAAGCATGCATAAAAAAGCAGAGAAACAAACAAACTGTCCCAGGAGATCGATTACTCGGCCGGTGAATGGATGTCACGGCCAAGTAATCATACTGGTTTAATATACCGGCCGAGGGATCGAAGCCCCGGTCGGTGTTCTTCCTCACACCAGACAGAAAGATTAACGGATAATCAAAACGCTACGGTTAGTCAAAAATACAGTAAATTAAGACAAACCAGAGACCGTTGGGCCTCACCACCTTGATCCCTCAGTTGCTTGATTGCTTTGGATTGGGCGAGATTGACTGATTGCTTGATCGAGAACCCTAGGGTTAGGGTTTGAACTTCGGGGTTTGATCGCCGGATTGACGGCTGCCTTCGGGAGGTTAGGGCTTTTGAAGTATGGGATTGAGGGATTATTTGTGCAGAGTTTCGTGGCTTGATAGAGTGTGTAGGTGTGTTAATTTCGGAGCCCAAAGGCTCCTTTATATAGGCATAGGGATGACTCACTCCGGCCAATCAAATCATGAGATGGCAATTGCAATTACAATGCATCTCTAACTCTACGTCGTAATCTCTGAGCGTAGCCCGAACGCATCGGGAAGGTAGTGTAATCGGATCAAACGTCTGACAGAACACGTTCCAGAGTCTGGGAAAAGGTCGATCTGGCGGCCGAGTAAAGGATATCACGGCCAAGGAATGGATGTCTCGGCCGAAGGATAGATCTTGCGGCCGAGGGATTGATCTCTCAGGGAGATTTTGCTAGCAACAAGTTGCTCAGGTGAGGAAATGATGTTATGGCCGTGGGATCGATGTCACGGCCGACAGATGGATTCTCCTAGGCTTCTGTATTTCTGTCTGAAAGGCTGTATGGCTTTGAATTGGGTCCTCTAAGTGGCTCAAAGTTCTCACCGAAAGTCCTAAGGTCCTCAAGGAAGCAATCAGCAATC
Source organism: Rhododendron henanense subsp. lingbaoense (assembly GCA_020567845.1). Classification (NCBI taxonomy): domain Eukaryota; kingdom Viridiplantae; phylum Streptophyta; class Magnoliopsida; order Ericales; family Ericaceae; genus Rhododendron; species Rhododendron henanense. The sequence continues at coordinate 40,020,429 of CM036313.1, read as the reverse complement.
ATTGTATCCATTTCATCATCGGGATTGTCCCAAGGTGGGACTTGAAATAATCGTTAGGCCAAATTGGGGTGTCTACACATAAGGTAAAATGATTACTTCTAATGGTCTATTGGCTTAATAGGTTAGTAAGGGGTTCATAAGGCTCCAAGATGGTCAAAAAGGTCCATCTAAGGTTAGGGAAATGTAACTAGGTGAATCGGTAGTTTGGTTCCCTCAACTAATCGGTTGGAAACTAATTCTACATGCCACGTAGGATTTCTAGCCAAGAAATATAATTTTAAGATCTTATTTCAAATACTAGGAAAATATACGAGTGCTTTTATAAGCATACTTGTCTTTAGAAAATGACTATATTGTCTTATGCGAAAAGATATAATTTTATAAGTCTCAATTCTAATTATGACGGTTTATTAGAAATTAAAAGGAAATTTTAAAAGCAATCCAAGTAATTAAAATAAAATTCAAATATTTAACGAAATTTTTATTTACCAAAAATCAGGGTCGTTACAAGTGTCTAGTATATTTTCCTAGTCATTAAGAAGAAGTCTTAGAATTACATTCTTGGCTAGAAATCCTACTTGGCAAATCTAGTTAGATTCCAACCGATCTTTGAGAAAACCTAACTACCAATTCACCTAGTTACTTTCTCCTAACCCTAATGAAACCTTTTGGACCTAGATTATTATTATTAGATACATATACGTACACATATATATATTTGTCATCCTTGACCTTTACCCATTGGACGATAAAAGTTAGGAAAATCTTTATCCATTGGACAATAGAAAAACCTAGATTTCTACCAAAGTACTTTACTAGATTTGTTATATATACACATGTCATATATACACATGTCTAAAGTACATATATACTATTCAAAGTATATATTACTTTGCTTCTTTAACCATTGGTCAATAAAAGTTAGGAGAAATATTACCCATTGGATAATAGTGTAGACACCTCCCAAGCGGGGCATCGCCATACAGATTGATCACGTTGTGTTTGCTCGATTGGTTGCTCATTTCATAAACCAAAATCATGGACATTCCCATGGCTAGGAACATCGCCACATGATAACGGTTATCATCAAATAGAGTCGCCACCCAGTTTACTAAAACTGGGAAAATAGATAGAGATTCTGGATTCGGGAGCCAAAAGTACAGTAAGGGGAAAGTGTTAGGCACCCCTCTCTGCCCAGTCGTGAGACTGGCCCATAATCGTTCAACATAAGACGTATAGATGCTTTGTCTAATTCTAACACATAGTCTGTTTAATTATTCCTTTAAACAGTAAGCAAAGTGAGCCAGTGCGATAATTGAAGCATGCGTTAGAAAACAAATAAACAAACATAATGTCCCAGGGAGTGGATCTCGCGGCCGGTGAATAGATGTCACGGCTGAGAGATCCTCCTGGTTTGATGTACCGGCCGAGGGATCGAAGCCCCGGTCGGTGTTCTTCCTCACACCAGACAGAAAGATTAACCGATAATCGAAATGCTACGGTTAGTTAGAAATACAGTAAATATAGACAAACCAGAGGCCGTTGGGCCTCACCACCTTGATCCCTCAGTTGCTTGATTGCTTTGGATTGGGTGTGATTGATTGATTGCTTGATCGAGAACCCTAGAGTTAGGGTTTGAACTTCGGGGTTTGATCGCCGGATTGACGGCTACCTCGGAAGGTTAGGGCTTTTGGAGTATGGGATTGAGGGAGTATTTCTGCAGAGTTTCGAGGTTTGATTGAGTGTGTAGGTATCTCAATTTCTGTGTTTATTTCGGAACCCAAAGGCTCCTTTATATAGGCATAGGGATGACTCACTCCGGCCAATCAAATCACGAGATGGCAATTGCAATTGCAATGCATCTCTAACTCTACGTCGTGATCTCCGAACGTAGCCTGAACGCATCGGAAAGGTAGTGTAGTTGGATCTAACCAAACGTCTGACAGAATGTTCCAGAGTCTGGAAAAAGGTCGATCTGGCGGCCGAGCAAAGGATGTCACGGCCGAGGAATGGATGTCTTAGCCGAAGGATAGATCTTGCGGCCGAGGGATTGATCTCTCAGGGAGATTTTGCTGGCAATAGGTTGCTCGGGTGAGGGATTGATGTTATGGCCGTTAGATTGATGTCACGGCCGTCAGATGGATTCTCCTAGGCTTCTGTATTTCTGTCTGAAAGGCTGTATGGCTTTGAATTGGGTCCTCTAAGTGGTCAAAGTTCTCACCGAAAGTCCTAAGGTCCTCAAGGAAGCAATCAGCAATCATTGTATCCATTTCATCATCGGGATTGTCCCAAGGTGGGACTTGAAATAATCGTTAGGCCAAATTGGGGTGTCTACAGATGCCCCTCTTTGACTGAACTCAGACGGATCGCGAGACATGTTTGAGTAAGAGTCAAAGCTGTAAAAAGCAACTCAATTTGGTCCAACCACTATTCCAAGGGGTTTTCGAAAAAGGTTTTGTTATGGTTGGGCCGGGAGGCTGCCTACGTATTCCACAAGGGAAATTCAGACCAATCGTAGTTCGGGCAATAAAGAAAAGTAAAAAGTTTGGAGGGTTAGAGACAGAAGACGTACCTTAGGGCTTAAAAAGCCGTAGTGTGACGTACCTAAACTGAGCCAGGGTTTTGGCGAAGAGTAGTTGAAGGAGCGCGGGGCTGCCGAGGGAGTTTTTTTGCGGAGAACTTCCTTAGTTATTTTGGGGTAGATCAGTACACTGCAGGTGCGTTTGCTTTTCTTGATCATCCTTACTTTGACTGAAAGGAGCTCGGTAGAGTAGCCTATCCTTGCGAATGAGCTGGAAGGAATTGATGTAGTTGGGGTGGAATCCAAACCACCTACTGGGGATGAGTTGGACGCCGGTTTGTTTTTGAGATGGGGGGCGCAGGGCCAGTAACTGGAGCACGGAGCTTTGCGTAATAAGGGAACCGAGGCACGGAGCCGGTTGTAGTCATGAGGCGAGAGCCTGGAGAGTGATGGAATCGAGGCGTGGAGCCTGAGGTGATTGATAGGACCGAAGCGCGGAGCTGGTGTTGATCATAAGGCGAGAGCCTGAGGTGATTGATAGGACCGAAGCGCGGAGCTGGTGTTGATCATAAGGCGAGAGCCTGAGGTGTCGGAGCTTTTGGAGATGAGGGAACCGAGGCACGGAGCCGGTATTGATCATAAGGCGAGAGCCTGAGGTGACTAGATTGAGGCGTGGAGCCTGAAGTGATTGAGGCGTGGAGCCTGAGGTGAGCTTAGAGCTTTGACGGGACCGAAGCGCGGAGCTGGTGTTGATCAGGATGAGAACCTGTGGTGTCAGAGCTTTTGAGCTTGACGTGATGAACCGAAGCGCGGAGCTGGTATAAGGCAAGAGCCCGAAGTGATTTGAGGCGTGGAGCCTGCTGCAGTTTTGAGGCAAGGGCCTGAGTTGTCGGAGCTTAGAGCTTGACGTGATATGAACCGAAGCGTAGAGCTGGTTGCATTCTGATGGTCTGTGCGCGGAGCTTTCTCATCATAAGTGTTGACGTGGAGCCAAAGGATCGAGGCGTTGGGCCGATCAATAAAACCGAGGCGTAGAGCCGGTTGATTGCAGGATTGACCTGTTTCATGAGAGATATGCAGAGTGTATATGTGCAATGGTGGTTGTTAGATGTGAACAGATATGATGATGCAGACTCGATGTGAAAATGTTGATGCAATATGTGCACGGGCCCGTGCGTGTGTGTTTGTTTTAAGCTTAGAGCTTCTATCAAGTTCCGGACTTGAGCATTCAGAGCGTAGAGCTCGAGCATTCGGACGGCAGAATCCGAGCATTCAAAGTACAGGCTTTGAGCGTCCAGTACGCAGTGGTTGGGCATCCAAGCGTAGAGCTTGAGCATTCAAGTGTATAACTTGAGCATCCAGTACACAGTGGTTGGGCATCCAAGCGTAGAGCTTGAGCATTCAAAAATGTTAGATTTTTGAGCATTCAGGCGTAGAGCCTGAGAATAGATGTCTTGATTGTTGGGGCGGCTTGGAGCCTGTTGCTTGTTTACGGCTTCGAGCCAGTTGAGATGATGGGCTATGAGCCGCTGAGTTTGAGATAACAGGCGTAGAGCCTTTTGCTGTGACAGCGAGCATAGAGCTGCTGAAATAAAGGGCTTCGAGCCGCTTAGGCTTCGAGCCTGTTGAGGTAAATGGGCTTTGAGCCGCTGGGTGATAGTAGGCTTCGAGCCTGTTGAGGTAAACGGGCTTCGAGCCGCTGAGTTGATTGTTATGGCTTCGAGCCAATTCAGACAGTAGATACAGGCTTCGAGCCATGTTGGAGTAATGGGCTTCGAGCCGCTGAGATTGTGATAACGAGCGTAGAGCTGCTGAATAAGTACAGGCGTAGAGCCTGACGATAATGGGCCTCGAGCCGCTGAGTTGATTGCTATGGCTTCGAGCCAGTTGAAACGGTGGGCTTAGAGCCGCTGAGATGGCAGACATAGGCTTTGAGCCTGTTGAGGTAATGGGCTTCGAGCCGCTGAGTTGTGATAACGGGCGTAGAGCCTGTTGCTGTGATAGCGAGCGTAGAGCTGCTGGGATGGTAAACATAGGCTTCGAGCATGTTGAAGCAATGGGCATAGAGCCGCTGAGATTGGTTGTCATGGCTTCGAGCCTGTTGAAATGGTGGGTTGGGAGCCGCTGAGCTAGTAGGTGGAGGCGTAGAGCTGCCAGGTGTCTTGTTTTGCCGTAGTAGGAGCTTCGGCCAGCAGTTTGTGGAGAGAGATTTTCCTCATACTTGGGCATGCCCCCAAGGCTAGTTTTGATTATGTTGCATTGGCTTGGGAATGCCCCCAAGGCTGATTTGATTTTTGCCTCTGTTGGTCATGGACCCAGAATTCCATAATGGCTTGAGTTAGTGCACTGAGCAAAATCTGCTGTTGCTGAGGGAATTTGATTAAGGGGCCAAGAGATCAATTTCTCGGCCGAAGGATTGATATCTCGGCCGAGAAATTGATGTCTCGGCCGTGAGAACGCCAAAAGTCAGGAAATCGATTTAAGTTCAGTTAAATCGATCTCACGGCCCATTTAATCCTTTCTTCTCCTCCTCTCATTCTCCTTCGTTCCTCTCGCCCGACGACCGCCGTACGCCGTCGCCCTCTTCCACTACCATCGGCCACCATCATCTCCGGCGACCATCCCCTCCGACCACCGCCATCATTACCGTTACCGCCGGCTTTGTTTGTCCGAAACCGTTGGTTTTCTTTCTTTCTTGGCTTGGACGTGATGACCACGCCATCTTCGGGTGTTACAGGTTCATCCTCGCACCCTCCATGTAGGTGCGAGCATTCGTCTTCCGATGAGGAGGCGATTGAAGAGCCTGGTTTGTTTGATGCTGCTACCTACATTCGTCCTTCGCGTAGGTTGGGTTATGGCGGTTTCCTGCAGTACCGCCCTCCTGTTGGTGGCCCGGAGGCCGAGGTGGTTCGTCGAGAGCCTGAGTTTCACCTGAGCGTTTTGAACGTGCCGGTGAGTTTCCTGAAAAAGTAAAAAGTTTACTTTAGTTTCGGAATTTTAGAAATCTTTGTATTTTAAGAATGAATTTTTTTCTGTTTACGGGATGAAAATCCCTTTTAGCTAGGAGCGTAAATGAGAAGAACCCGTGTTTGGGTTGAATCTATTTTTGTTTAAGGAAACTAAAATAACTATGCCCCCTGTCTAGGCAATGCATGCTTTTAGATGTTGATTTGACGCCCCTTAGCATTTTCTTTGTTTATGTAATCATGAGATTAACTCCATTTTGTCTTTGGCAGAGAAATAGGAGGCTGGAAGCTCGCGGTGGAGGCAAAGAGGTGCACAGATGGTTCTTGAAGCTGCCAGAGCAGGCTCGGGAATTAGTACGTGCTGCAGGCTTCGAGACATTCGTTCTGGGCCCCGACCTTCCGAAGATGGATTGGTCATTGATGACCTCGCTGGTTGAGAGGTGGTGGGATACCACCAATACCTTCCATTTTCCTGCTGCCGGTGAGATGACTATCACTCCGGGTGACTTCTCTTTGCTGACTGGCCTGCGGATAGGCGAGGTTGCTCTTCGAGTTGACCCTCGGCTTTGGGAGCGAGAGGGTGCCTTGAGGTGGTTTCTGGGCAAGGTACCCCCTGTTCGTTCCCGGGGTCATATAGATCTTGTTTGGCTAAGCAAGACTTTTATGGTGGCTGACATTCTGACCTAGGTGAGTGTCGAGCAGTTGACGAGAGCCTTCCTTTTCTACCTCATTGGGCAAACTTTGTTTGCCAACAAGGATGGTTCGGTACACACGCAGTTTTTGGCCCCTCTGCAGCACTTGGGAGCCATTCGGGAGTTTGACTGGGGCTCGTCTTCTTTGGCCACTTTGTACGGCGGTCTTGGAGCTTGTTCGCGGGACAAGAGTCCCATCCTTTGCGGCCACTTTCGAGTGCTTGAGGTACGTATCATTCCTTTATACTTCTGTCTTTACTTTGGCTTTTTCCTAGTTCTGAACTTGCTTTGGTTAACCTGCTTTTTAGCTCTGGGCTTTTGAGCACCTTCTCCAGTTTCCTCCTGAGACTAGGCACGGTGATGCGAACTGCATACCTCGTTACGAGCGATGGTTGATGGGGCAACGGAAGCCACGGTCACCAGTTTTAAGCCTTCCTGAGTGGCGACGAGTTTTGGACCGACTGACGGTTGATCAGGTATCTTTTCTTTTGTACCTCTTGTCCTTTAGGTTTCCATATTCTTGTGTCGAGACTGATTTGTCCTTGCTCTTACAGGTACGGTTTGACCCTTGGGGTGGTGTACCAGAGGATGCCCCTCTTCCACGTTGTAGAGTCCTAGATCGGACTCGTAGCTTGCTCGATGGTCCATTTTGCCGAGCCTGGTACTTAGGTGATCGAGTGGCCAGCCAGTAGCGGTCACGCGCAGAGGCTCTTCAGCTTATTCCCCCTTCTCCTCCAGTATTCATGAGGTCCACTTCCTTGATGTCGAAGGAAGATCTGAAGAATGCCCGAATCAAGGATTGGGCGGGTTTACTCCTCCGGGCAGGTGACTATACAGAGTACTGCCGTCTTTTCCTGACCTCCTCTACTGCGGCTCCTCCCGTTGCTCCTGTTTGGCCACGGGCTCCTTCGTATATCTCCTTCCACTCAGACGATGGGGAGGAGGAGTGCCTGATGCTGACTCCTTGTACGACCCCGCTCTACACTTTGCCAGACGGGGCTTCACAGGTATTTTTAGCTTCTTATATCAGCTTTCATCACTTCGCATTGTGTCCTTGCTTTAGATGTTTGTAATGCTTGGCTGTTCCACAGGTGCCTGCCGAGATAGTGCAGGAATGGCTTCGCGCTTACCAGAGTACAGAGGTCTTGGTTCGGAGACAGCGCCGTAGGATCCTTGAGGTATGACTTTCTTCATGAGTTTTGTCTGCTATGTATTATCCCTTGAGTCTGAACGTTTATATCTTCCTTGGCTGCAGCTTGAGGCTGAGAGAGTACCGGCTGTTGAGGGGAATGTGGGGACCAGTGAGCAGCCTTTGCCTTCTTCTCAGAGATCGCCTAGTTTTTAGGGCTTTCCTTTTCCCTGTTCATAGTTAGTAGATGATAGGCAGAAACTATATTTGTATAGTAAAAGCAATCACAGCAACAGTTTTGTAAGTAAGTTTTTATTTGAGAAATGAGAAATGCCTTTCATGCCCCTAAATGTCTTGAGTTTGCATGCGATAGTCAGAACATGGCTTTTTGAACAAGTTTTTGCTGATAGACAGTTATTTGGTATATAAAAAATATTTGGCCGAAGAATCAATCACTCGGCCGAAGGATCATTGTTGCGGCCGAGATATTGATTATCCGGCCGTTACATCTATTTTCCCAAGGAAGATAGGTTTTGCCTTAGCCAAGTGGCATCCTGTTTCACCTCCTTTCCTATGCTTAGTCTTTGATTTTGCTGTCTCTTGCTTTTGCCATGCTTTACAGCCTGATTGCCAAACTTTAAGAGTCTTTTGAAGGATCATACCCATTGCGTTGATGACTTTTGGGTTAGAGGAGACGAACTGTAATCCTTACGCGTTTCTGTTTTTGTCAATTCCCTGGAAAATGACTAACTCATCTTTTGTGAGCTCAATACACAGGGTTAACTATGCCTATCATTGAGTACAAACATGTTGATGTTTTCTTCTTCTCCAAATGTTTGGGCCGTATCTCGATGTGAGACTGCCTACGTATCCCAATCAGGGAATCAGGCCTTTTACGTAGTTCCAAGATCACCACCTTTGGGGGTTGGGTTTTCACTCTTGGTTTTTCTTTCTCTCATGCTCTAAGTTTTGCCTAGGTTACCTGATAGAGGTTGAGTCCCTAGCGAGCTTTCCTTCAAATGCCTTAACTTTTGCCCAGGCTGCGTTTTTCGCTTTTTCTTTTCCTAGCAGGCTCTGCTCTTACTTTTGCTTGGGTGTATAGGTTGCCCAACGAGCATTCTTCTCTCAAGAGGGTTTGTGTTTTGGAGAGGAATCTGATGGAGATGTTTTTATGAATCTCCTTGTTGCGTTTGTACTTTCACAATGGGCAAGCTAACCCTAAGTGTTCTCACGGAGATAGCGTCTTCTTCCTGAGTTTTGATAAAAACTTAGTTCTAAGTAATTAGAGTTCATCCTTTCCTTCCCTTTTGTCGGGGACACAAAGATTTTGATCCCTTCGAATTCTTCCTTCGTTTTGGCAATGAGAGTATAGTGCATGGCAATTGCAATTTAGAAATTTGGATTTAGATAAGCATAACCTGGAAGATGAAAAAGGAATTCTCTTAGCGGAAATAAAATGCCCAAACAAGGGCCCAAAACTCGTTCTAGTTTATTTAAAGCAAAAACAATGTTTTAACGTTCTTTATTTGCCATGTTGTGACTTCTCAGCTACTGCAGCATGTCGGGGTCATTTCTTTTGTCTTTTGCAACTTTGTACTCTTTCCCACCCTCTTCCTTGCCAAACAGAGCCTTTGAACCGGGTTCATCTTTTGCACGATGGCTACCTCCTTGAGCCATGAGTAATCCCCAAATGGATGTATCAACAGGAAACTCCCTTTCTCTTTCCCTATCAGCTATTTCCTCCTGATTGAATAGTGATGCTAAGGAGGTTTTATCGAGCGGATCATTGCACTCTTCTTCCATTTCATCAAAGTCGCTTTCCCCTGTTTTATAGGGTTCTGTATACATGAGATCCAGATCTTCTCTTTCCTCTATCCATTGACTATAGTCGCACTCATCATAAGGGTTGACCCACGGTTGCATTTGAAATTCTTCTACTTTCTCAATGAGATTGACTGTCTCCCAAACAATAGGCGGTGTTGGAATCTTGGGATGGTTGATGCGTACCACTATTTGGGCAGGCTCGAAGCGAGCGTGCCTTCTCATCATGATGGCCCTTTCTTTTTCCTTCTTCCTTTTCTCAAACCAGATACGAAGCCATTCGTCATCTTCTATAAATGGAATGTCTGGATCCTCCAAATTGTGTTTCGCCCAAGGGTGTTCCTTCCACTTCCTTAGCCTTTCCTCCTTTGCCTGATCTTTGCTGCTTACGTCGGACATATCAATGTCAATTACTTCCGACTAATTAGAATCATTATCCTCCTCCTCCTCCATCATGAAACACTCGTCCTCCTCGGGGAAGGTTAAGGTAGGTTTGGCTTGGTTGTCTTGGACAATGTATTGGCTGGGATTGTATGTGGGGTTGTGAGATGGATTTATGAGATTGATATTTCGAGGTGGCGGCTCAGTATTGTGAGTGGGAAGTTGATTGGCTTGCCCATCAGGTTTTGGTGGCTTTATGGTTCGACTATCAATAAGGTCTTGAATGTCGTGACGAAGACGCATACAATTGTCTGTTTCGTGTCCAGGATGTTGGTGGTAGGCGCATTGTTTGTTTGGATCATGGTTTGGACCGTAAGGCGGCGGAGGAAGTGGCTTGTTTAGAGGTTTGAGATGTCCTTGACGGCTGAGGATGGTTAAGGCTTGAGATAAGGTCATGTAGAGAGGATCAAAGTTGCGGCGAGGTCGATTTGAGCTTCGGGATGGGCTAGTTTGGAAAGGATCCTGAGACAAAGAGCCAAGGGCATTCACGGAGGCGTGAGATGTACGGCTAGAGAAGGTTTTCTTAGGTGGAGGAGCGGCCTCTTCCTTCCCAATGAGTCCTAGCTTAATCCCATCTTCAATTTGCAACCCAGTGGCATGCAAGCGTTTGAAATCGGTGATAGCCTGTGTGTAAATATGCCTGAGATATTTGGGTTGCAAATTTTTGACAACTATCCTCACTTGGTCTTCCTTGGAGGGACGGTTCTTCATCTTGGCGGCCTTTTCCCTCCATCTTGCCACAAAGGTAGCAAAGTCCTCATTGGAATCCTGTTTGGTCATTTCCAAATCTCGAGTTGTCAGTTCAATTTGGACATTGTATGCATATTGTTTGACAAAAGCATTGGCGATTTCTGGCCAAGTTTGATAATGTACAAATTCCAAAGTAAGGAACCAGTCGAGAGCACTCCCGGTGAGGGTTCGTTGGAATAACTGGGCGATGAGCTCGTCGTTCAAGCCCATCGGCTTCAGGGTGTTGATAACATGGCGAACATGACTGGTAGGGTTGCCAGTTCCATTGAATTTCTCGATGTTGGGCATCTTGAAATTCTCAGGCAGTTTGGATTCTGGGAAGAGGCAAAGTCCTTCGAAATCCAGAATTTGATCCCCTTGCGAACGGGCTAAGGCTTGTTTGATTTCCTTGACTTGCTTAGTCAACTCAGGACTTTCTGCCAATATCACTTTATGAGGATTCTCGTCTTCCATTGATTTTTCCTCATCTTCAGCATCTCTAGCTGCCTTTTCTGCTAGTAGTGCAGCGATTTGAGCTTGGAGGTCGGCAATAGTGGCGTCGTTATCTGCCATGAAGGTAGAAGGGTTGCTTGACGAAGCTAGAGATTTAGTGAACGACGGGGTCCGTTGAGGAGATGACCGGGGAGTTTCTGAGAACGGTCGGAATTGTTGTGGTGAGGGTGTCTTGTCAGATGAGGACGATAGACGGGAGGGTTGCAGAGACCTTTGTTTGGCGTAGCTTCGGGTGTTATAAGAGTACAAAGTTGGCTGTGGTTGCTTCTTTGATTTACCTATTGTGCCTGCTTTGAAAAGTAGAATACCTGGAAGTCAGTATTCGGCCTGTGTAGGGTTAGGATTTGGGCTGAAAATCCCAACCCTTCTGCACAGAAAGAGTTAATTACAACAACAGATGGTACAAGGTGTGAGGAAGAACTTTTGCAAGTAGAATGCAAGTAGGTTCCTAGCCTGTAGGTTCCTGCCTTAGTTTGATAAGTTCTATGGCTTTCCAAAGCATGCAAGGTTTTGGTAGTTTCAGGGTGCTCCGTTGTCAAAGGGCACCAATCCTCTCACCAGCCCATCATAGGCGGTGATTGGGTGATTTCCTTTTTGATATACCACTAGGTACGAGTGACTGTGGAGTTTGCTGGAACCCCCAACATAGCCCGTGTCATGCCGGGATATCAGGTGAACTCAACGGGTTGCCCGCTCGATGCATATGATATAATGAATTAGGCAAGGTATGTATTAGTCTTATGTTGAACTTTTTGGTTATGGCCCTCACATCCCCAGCAGAGTCGCCAAAAACTGTAGACACCTCCCAAGCGGGGCATCGCCATACAGATTGATCACGTTGTGTTTGCTCGATTGGTTGCTCATTTCATAAACCAAAATCATGGACATTCCCATGGCTAGGAACATCGCCACATGATAACGGTTATCATCAAATAGAGTCGCCACCTAGTTTATTAAAACTGGGAAAATAGATAGAGATTCTGGATTCGGGAGCCAAAAGTACAGTAAGGGGAAAGTGTTAGGCACCCCTCTCTGCCCAGTCGTGAGACTGGCCCATAATCGTTCAACATAAGACATATAGATGCTTTGTCTAATTCTAACACATAGTCTGTTTAATTATTCCTTTAAACAGTAAGCAAAGTGAGCCAGTGCGATAATTGAGGCATGCGTTAGAAAACAAATAAACAAACATAATGTCCCAGGGAGATGGATCTCGCGGCCGATGAATAGATGTCACGGCCGAGAGATCCTCCTGGTTTGATGTACCGGCCGAGGGATCGAAGCCCCGGTCGGTGTTCTTCCTCACACCAGACAGAAAGATTAACCGATAATCGAAATGCTACGGTTAGTTAGAAATACAGTAAATATAGACAAACCAGAGGCCGTTGGGCCTCACCACCTTGATCCCTCAGTTGCTTGATTGCTTTGGATTGGGTGTGATTGATTGATTGCTTGATCGAGAACCCTAGAGTTAGGGTTTGAACTTCGGGGTTTGATCGCCGGATTGACGGCTACCTTCGGAAGGTTAGGGCTTTTGGAGTATGGGATTGAGGGAGTATTTCTGCAGAGTTTCGAGGTTTGATTGAGTGTGTAGGTATCTCAATTTCTGTGTTTATTTCGGAACCCAAAGGCTCCTTTATATAGGCATAGGGATGACTCACTCCGGCCAATCAAATCACGAGATGGCAATTGCAATTGCAATGCATCTCTAACTCTACGTCGTGATCTCTGAACGTAGCCCGAACGCATCGGAAAGGTAGTGTAGTTGGATCAAACCAAACGTCTGACAGAACGTTCCAGAGTCTGGAAAAAGGTCGATCTGGCGGCCGAGCAAAGGATGTCACGGTCGAGGAATGGATGTCTCGGCCGAAGGATAGATCTTGCGGCCGAGGGATTGATCTCTCAAGGAGATTTTGCTGGCAACAGGTTGCTCGGGTGAGGGATTGATGTTATGGCCGTTAGATCGATGTCACGGCCGTCAGATGGATTCTCCTAGGCTTCTGTATTTCTGTCTGAAAGGCTGTATGGCTTTGAATTGGGTCCTCTAAGTGGTCAAAGTTCTCACCGAAAGTCCTAAGGTCCTCAAGGAAGCAATCAGCAATCATTGTATCCATTTCATCATCGGGATTGTCCCAAGGTGGGACTTGAAATAATCGTTAGGCCAAATTGGGGTGTCTACAAATAGTTAGTCTTTCAACAAGTACTAGGATTTATTAATTTAATCAATTCCTAGATTTCCCATGTGATGATATATATATATATATACACACACACACACCATAGATTTTGTACCAAAGATTTAAAGGTACTTTGACATTATTAAACTAAAAAGAACATGTGCCATTTTGGACTATTTTAATAAGGAATTTTGATTTGGAAATCTACTTAGATTGCATGGTACATACTTATATATATATTACAAAGTACACATGTATTTAATAGAATTATTTATTAGAAAATCTTTATATTTGAAAATCTATTAGATTATATCGTACCTTATGTACTTATAAATATATACTTGGACCTATATATATACTTCCATAAGTACTAGTACTAGAGAGAGAGAGAGAGAGAAGGAGGGAGATTTGGAGAGATTGGATTGGTACTTGTCTTGATTTTCTAAGATCTTTTCAACACATCCTTATATACTTCTTCAAGCAAACCTTTACCCATTGGACAATAATTGTTAGGGAAAAATTTATCCCTTGGATAATAAACCAAGTTTTTGCTATAAATAGCACCTCATTTTTGCCATTCAACTCACACCTCCCATCCTTCAACTTCTCTCTCTAGAAAGCTTGTGTTTTGTTCTTGTTCTTGGTGTTCTTGAGTTCTTCAAGAAACTCATCGAAGACCGCCACTAAACCGCCACTCAACCACCCTCTCGATCCAAAAATTTTAGTAGTATTAGTCAAGATCTAGTTTCAAGAGAAACCTTTCTCTTTCGAAACTACCGGAAGCTTACCGTAGGAAGTTACTCCGTCCAATAGCCGAGTTACCTCCCGTAGCCGACCTACCGCCAAGAAGAACGGTAGATTTTTCCTATACCTTTTAACTTTAAGTATAACGGTAGATTTATCCAATAAACATATATTGTTTTGAACTTCTCAAAAAGGGAAGAACGAATTTTGAAAGATAATGTTTGTGGCCCGACTTAAAGTATTCGTATTTTGATCTTGAGATGATTATGAGCATGTATACGTGAATACTTCCATTACTTGTTTGATGTGTGATAAAGCATAAGTGGTTTTTCACTCCAAATGTGTCCGTCCATGTGGCACTATGCTTTACTTTGTGTGTTAAATGTTGAGCATGCTATCTAATACAGAGTTGGATGATTTTGTTAGTTTAGTTTCAAGATTACAATGATTGAATTATGAGTTTGTCGTAAGAAGTCCTGCCACGGGTCTATGCATGAAAACGAGACACAAAAACGAGAAAGGTAGAAACATGACGCCTAGGGTGTTTAATGAAAAGACGTGTTGACTTGGTAAAAATATTTTTGAAACTACATAATGGCCGGATGTGGAAGCCATTATGTGTGTGTGTGTGTTCCAATGGGAATCCAGAGCGGTGGAACCATTGTGAGGTTGTGTTTGTTCCAATGGGAATCCGGAGCGGCGGAACCATTGTGAGGTTGGGTGTGTTCCAATGGGAATCCGTAGTGGCTGAACCATTGTGAGGTTGCGTGTGTTCCAATGGGAATCCGGAGCGACGGAACCATTGTGAGGTTGTGTATGTTCCAATGGGAATCCGGAGCGGTGGAACCATTGTGAGGTTGTGTGTGTTCCGGAATCCGGAACAGTAGAACCATTGTGAGGTTTGTGGCTTGGTTATCCGTGGAGAGGAGCCAATGCTATTGTGTGCCAATGGGAACCCGGTGCGGCGGAACCATTGTGAGGATACCCGGGAACCCGGAACGGCGGAACCGAGGTTGGGTGTGTTAAATGTGATTTTTAAAATGTTGATTTGGAAATGAAAAGTGAAATGGTGACACGGTCTACAAAATGCTGCGTAAGAGAAATTCTGATGACACGGAGACTTACGCTAGTCGAGTAATGAATGTGCATGTGTTATTGTACATCTCTAAATGTGAAGTTATTGAATGCACATGTGTTAGTTTGGTTACTATCATGGCTTATTGACTTGCTACTTGTAAGATAAGGGTTAGTGGGTATAGGTTTACTCTGCTGAGCTCTTGTAACTCATGGTGTTATCTTTGGTGACCCTGAAATATTATACTGGTGGCGACGCTGGTATAATGTGTCAGATTTTGTAGATGATCAAGATGAACTGTACACCTTGGAGGCTTTTGGAGCTGAGGAGCTGGCTAGGATGGAGGAGCAGGTGGAGCTGTAGTTAGGAACCCTAGAACCCCTTCAATTGTGTAAATATTGAGCTCTTGTGGGAGTTTTGTTTTAATAACGAGCCAGACTCCATTTGGTTTTATCAATAAAATGTTTATTTAACGTTCCCAAAAATCAGGGGCGTTACAGAATGGTATCAGAGCTCTAGGCTCAACACTCGGCCATGGGTAGACCATAAGATAGTTTGACCGTTGCATAAACGTGAATTGAGTTTAAGTTTACCGTCCTAAATTGGGTGGAATTTTGACAACACAATCTTTGGATTGAAGCAAGGTGTGGAAATTGGCAGTACCACCGAGCTGGGAATTCCCGAGCAATTGGATGATGACTTAAATCAAGAATCGGATGTGGAACTTAAAACCCCAAAGTCTTCTTTAGCGTTAATAAACTCTGTCTTAAACGTTACTAATTGAGGTTTAAAACTCCTTCCTTGTAGATGAACCACCTGAGTAACTACCAAGTCAACCTACTAGCTGAAGCTCACCAATTCAGAAACACCATAGAAACTATGACAGCCCAACTAGTAGAGGATCCCTATTTTCCCCATACCTTTCCCTACATTCATGACTTCTATCAGAAGCACGGTGCCATTCCATTACCCGAAAATGAGGAGGAGGATGGTGATGAAGCAGCACCCGTCCTAGTCCAAATAGTACCCCCGGATGACGCAGAGTTTATAATTGAGGAAGTGGGAGTACCCGAGGGAAACCCCGAGGGAGATCCTGAGGAGGAACTCGAGGAAGATCCTGAAGAGGATCCCGAGGAGGAACCAATGGAGGAAGAGGATCCCGAGGAAAATCTGCCTCCGAATGGATGGGTGGAGCGGGAGATAGAGCCTGTAGAGGGAATAGAACCTGAGGTGGCCAAACAGGAGCCGGAGGTTATGGATATCCTCCCTGACCTTAGTTATGTTCCACCACCACCATACGAAACCGACATAGGCGCGTATATGGCCCAATTCCCGGACATTTTCTAGACCAATTAGGAAGACTTAGTAGTGGTTGGACTTTTGTTGTAATAGGAAGCTTAGGCTAGTAAAGCCATCTATGTTGTACTCGTTTAGTAATAAAATACTAATTATTTCAATTACTACGATGCTGCTTATGGTACTTGGTCACTGTTCGTGTACGCCCCCTATCCTTGTGTATGGTTGTAGCTTATGCTGTTAAGTCTAATATATAATTCTTTTTGTAGTAGAATTCTATGCATTCTATTGTACTTTTTCCTATCTATGAAAAGTTTGCTTTATTTAAGAAGGTACTGTTGCATACTATTTGATAAACCGTTGTTGACTTAGAAGGAAAACACTAATTACAAAAAGGGAAATTGTTTTAGTAGGCTTAAACCTCCCCCTTTTAATTTTTACTCATAGATGGTGAACACGCGCCGCGGATTAGGGTATGAAAACTGAGAATCCTCCAACACTAACCCCGACCTAGCCCAAGTCATGCAAGCGTTTATAGCCGCTTTGAACGCTAACCGCCGAAACCAAAACCACAATGACGAACCAATGACCCGAACTCGAGCGATGAACGAATTTTGCAAACGCCGACCCCCGACCTTTCACGGAGATACCAACCCCATTATGGCTGAGACATGGCTGAAGGAGGTCAAGGTAATTCTTGATACCTTAGGAATTAACCTAGATGGAGACCGTGTAGCTTTAGCCACTTACCAACTGAAAGGAGAAGCCCGTTACTGGTGGGATCTGATCAAGGCAACCCATGCCATAGCCACCATGACCTTTGCTGAATTCGAGACCCTGTTTCTCGACAAATACTTTCCCACACCCCTTCGCCTAGCCAAGGAACAAGAGTTCATGAACCTGAAACAAGGAACCATGACCGTTGTCACACCCTCGATTTTCTACATAATTATAAAGGATTTTCATAAATAGAAACCTCACAATAAACCGTAAAAACCCCCAAAAGAGTTTGACATATCCATAATCATACTTCAAGTCCAAGAGTTCAAAATATTACATTGCTGGCTCAACGGCCCCAAATCAACATATACATCAAGTGTTCAGAGAATAAAAGTTTACAAACATCCCGTAATCAAAAGAGTTGTCACTAGAGTTACAAATACATCTTCAAAAGGGATTTACAAAGATGCCTGAATAACTCCACGAAGGTTAGTGTAGACACCTCCCAGACGGGGCATCGCCATACAGATTGATCACGTTTGTTTGCTCGATTGGTTGCTTGCTTCATAGACCAAGATCATGGACATTCCCATGGCTAAGAACATCGCCACACGATAGCGGTCATCATCAAAACAGAGTCGCCACCCAATTTACCGAAACTGGGAAAATAGACAGAGATTCCGGGTACGGGAGCCAAAAGTACAATAAGGGGAAGGTGTTAGGCACCCCTCTTTGCCCAGTCGTGAGACTGGCCCATAATCATTCAACATAAGACATATACATGCTTTAGTTAATTCTAACACGTAGTTTGTTTTTAGCCTTTAAGCAATAAAGGGTGAGCCAAGACTGTAATTGAAGGCATGCATAGGAAAGCAGAAAACAAAATAAAACATAGCTGTCCCAGGAAATAGATTACTCGGCCGGTGAATGGATGTCACGGCCGAGTAATCTCACTGGTTTGATATACCGGTCGATGTTCTTCCTCACACCAGACAGAAAACTTAGCAGATAATCAAAACGCTACGATTAAACATAAAAACGATAAGTAAACCAAACCAGAGGTCGTTGGGCCTCACCACCTTGATCCCTCAGTTGCTTGATTGCTTCGGATTGGTGGTGATTGACTGATTGCTCTTTCTAAAAACCCTAGGATTAGGGTTTGAATTTCGGGGTTTGATCGTCAGATTGATGGCTACCTTCGGGAGGTTAGGCTTCTATAGTGGGAGTATGTGAGATGATTTCTGCAGAGTTTGGAGGTATGAGATGGAGGAATTGAATGTTAATTTCGGAACCCTAAGGCCTCTTTATATAGGCAATTGATGACTCACTCCGGCCAATCAAATGGCGTGAATCAAAAAGGAATTCTAGGGTTCAAAGATCTCTAGACGCGATCTATTTCGTAGCCCGAATGCATCGGAAAAAGGCTGCTAGGGTTTTGGTGCGTCGATCAAACGACTGACAGAACATTCCAGAATTCTGGAAAAAGACGATCTGGCGTCCGAGGAATGGATCTGGCGGCCGAGGAATGGATCTGGCGGCCGAGGAATCGATCTTACGGCTGAGGAATGGATTTGACGATCTGGCGGCCGAGGAATAGATCTGGCGGCCGAGGAAACGATGTTGCGGCCGAGGAATCGATCTTACGGCCAAGGGATTGATCTCTCAGGGAGATTTTCTAGCAACAGGTTGCTCGGGTGAGGAAATGATGTTCGATGTTACGGCCGACAGATGGATTCTCCTGGGCTTCTGTATTTTCTGTCTGAAAGGCTATATGGCTCTGGATGGGGTCCTCTAAGTGGCTCAAAGTTCTTACCAAAAGTCCTAAGGTTCTCAAGGACGTAATCAGCAATCACTGTATCCATTTCATCATCGGGATGGTCCCAAGGGACTTGAAATAATCGTTAGGCCAAATTGGGGTGTCTACAGTTAGCTTTCAAAAGAACTTTCCACATCCAAGCATCCAAACATGCAGCTACTGCCCTGGGTTAGCACTTGAAATGATAGAAGGTCTGAGCTACACTAGCCCAGTAGAAAGTTCTAATCTAACAATGTATGCAAATGGCATGTAGGAATGATCACAAGAAGAAAATGGCAAAAAGTTCCGATGAATAGTCAATTATAGCAACCCGATTCCAACGTTTCACTCTCAATACCAATCGCATGTCCCATTAAATAATCTTTGAAAGAACCATGTGTCAACACGTGTCTCGTACGAGTGTCATGAGCCGAAACTCCTGCCGGGCCAATTAAAGGACCCCATGTCCTCTACCAGGCACCTTGCCCATAGGGTGGTCCTGAAATATCAAATATGAGCATATAGCTCCTGCCGGGCCAATTAAAGGACCCCGATGTCCTCTGCCAGGCACTCACCCGTCGATGAGTCCTGAATGTTCTCGTCGCATCCGTGAAGTTTTTTTAAAAAAATCCCTTTTTCCATCTCATTCATATCATTCAAACCCAACTTTGATACATAGAGTGATTTTCTTAAAGTTAAGTTCATGCGAGTGTTAAAATCATGGATACGTTCAAGGAAATCACTAGGTACGAATAATCAAGTTAGGGACCATTTGGAATGTGTTTGGAGTAGGTTAGAAGTGATCGGAACCCGAAACAATGGAATAT
This sequence comes from Rhododendron henanense subsp. lingbaoense, assembly GCA_020567845.1. Taxonomy (NCBI): domain Eukaryota; kingdom Viridiplantae; phylum Streptophyta; class Magnoliopsida; order Ericales; family Ericaceae; genus Rhododendron; species Rhododendron henanense. The sequence continues at coordinate 40,000,983 of CM036313.1, read as the reverse complement.
GGATCGATAACAGTGAAGTTGTCCAGAAACACAAGGGTATCGATACCATGGAAGGAAGGTATCGATACCTTTCGGCCACAATCTGTCCAGACGCAAGAGTATCGATACCCATGAAAGTTGGTATCGATACCAGTGTATTTTCTGGGTTTAGAGTTCAAGGGGTATCGATACCTATGCAAATGGTATCGATACCAATGGGTTTTCTGGGCTTGGTAATGTAATGGTATCGATAACTAAGGCTAAGGTATCGATAACAAGGCTGTTCGAGCAGATTTTCTGCAGATTCTTATGGGTTTCTCAACAACAACAACGCCAACAACAAAAACCACGATCAATGGCACGAATCAAGCTACAGAAAACAAGTCATTTACATATATTGAGAGTTAGAACCTCCTACCTTAAGATCCAAGAACGAAATCAATAAACCCTCCAAGCCCTAGCTCCAATCTTCGAATACGAAAGGGATACGCCTCCACCGAGTCCAAACCGGCAAGATACGGGCTGCAATACACGAGAGAATGAAGGATTTATGGCTGTTTTGAGTGGGCTTTGGGTGGTTTTTGGTGGGTTGTTGGGTGAGAGAGAGTCGAGAGAGAGTGAGAGGAGAACGGGGAGTGAGAGCCACGTGCATCTCATATGCATGCAACACTTATAATCTTTAATATTATGCAACAAATCAAATAACTAGAAATATCAATACTTAAACACTGACATCGATTCATTCTGGAAATAGGTGTGGATATTTCTCCCTAACCTCGTCCTCTCGTTCCCACGTTGACTCCTCGCTACCTTGACTCTTCCACAATACTCGCACTAGCGGTATCGTCTTACCCCTCAACACTTGATCACGCGTATCCAGAATACGTATCGGCTCCTCTCCATAAGATGCATCGGCTTCTAATTCGAGTTCGGACCATTCTAATACATGCGATGGATCCGGTTCGTACTTCCTCAACATGGACACGTGAAACACATCGTGCACATTTGATAATCTCGGCGGCAAAGCTAAACGGTACGCAACCCCCCGATTTTCTCAATAATGTCGAACGGACCGATATAACACGGTGAAAGCTTTCCTTTCTTCCCAAAACGCGACAAGCCTCGACGTGGCGATACTTTAAGAAACACGTGATCTCCCACCTCAAATGATAATGGACGACGACGACGATCGGCATAGCTCTTCTGTCGACTTTGAGCGGTTAGCAACCTTCGGCAAATTACCTTGACTTGTTCGGTTGTTCTCTCTTGAGCCTCTAAAAGTCATTGAAAAATCGATCTCATACTCTCGGTGGTTTCTCTAATCATATCCGGCCCTACTAACGTAGCTTCTCCCAATTCGGTCCAACACACGGGTGATCGACACGGTCTCCCATACAAGGCTTCATACGGCGCCATTTCTATACTCGATTGATAACTATTGTTGTATGCGAACTCTACCAATGGCAAATGTTCCTCCCAACTACCCCGGAAATCCATAACGCAAGCTCGGAGCATATCCTCCAACGTCTGAATCGTTCGCTCGGATTGACCATCGGTTTGTGGGTGATAAGCAGTACTAAACAAGAGGTTCGTGCCCAAAGCGGCCTGCAAACTCTGCCAAAAACGTGCGGTGAACCTCGGATCTCGGTCAGATACAATAGATACGGGAATCCCATGAAGTCGAATAATCTCCCGAATATACAAGCGGCTAAGCGTCTCTATGGAATCGGTAACATGGATAGGTAGAAAATGAGCGGTCTTGGTAAAACGGTCCACGATAACCCAAATGGCATCATGCCCCCTCGGCGATCTCAGCAAACCCGTAACAAAGTCCATCATCACATTCTCCCATTTCCACTCGGCTATCGGTAACGGTTGTAGTTCCCCCGCGGGTCGTTGATGTTCGGCTTTCACCTGTTGACATGTAAGGCACTTGGACACAAAGATCACCACATCTCTCTTCATCCCCGGCCACCAAAATTGCCTACGCAAGTCATGATACATCTTCGTTCCTCCCGGATGGACGGCTAACGGTGAGTGATGAAACTCTCGTAGGATTTCCTCCCGACACGAAACGGGTACGAACAACTTCCCTTGATAACGTAAACTTTGGTCGGCGTGAATCATCCACCCTTCTCGAGCATTCCCACTAAGAAATTTTGTACGAAGTTCCCCCGCTTCTCCATCATTTTGTTGAGCCTCTACTACTCTTGCCGATAAGGTCGATTGGACGGTCAAGTTGCACAACGTAACCCCTTCCTGAACTTCCTCGAAGTGTGAAGCAAAATGGCCTAAATCGTTCACCATCTTCCACTCACGTATAGCTAAGTTTGCTAAGAGTATCGGTTTTCTACTCAACGCGTCCGCCACAACATTCGCCTTACTTGGATGATAGTGCAATTCAAAGTCATAATCTTCTAAGTGTTCCATCCAACGACGTTGACGTAAGTTAAGCTCCTTTTGGGAAAAGAGGTACTTTAAGCTCTTATGATCAGAAAAGACTTCAAATCTCTCACCGTAAAGATAGTGACGCCAACTCTTCACCGTAAGTCATGAGTCGGATAGTTTCGTTCGTGAGTTTTCAATTGTCTCGATCCATACGCCACTACTCGTCCCGCTTGCATCAATACACACCCTAATCCTTCCTTAGAGGCATCATAATATACGGAGTAGCCAACTCCACGTTCAGGCACAATCAAGACCAGTGCGGTAGTCAATCGCCTCTTCAATTCCTCAAAAGTCGTCTCACACGAATCACTCCAAACGAAACGAGTCCCCTTACGAGTCAGTCTAGTCATCGGTGCCACTAGACGAGAAAAGTCAAGAACAAAACAGCGGTAGTATCCGGCCAACCCCAAAAAGCTTCGAATTTCAAACACGTTCTTCGGTCGCTGCCAGTTTATAATGGACTTAATCTTCCTCGGATCAACGGACACACCTCCTTTCGAAACCACGTGACCTAGAAATTTAACCTCGGGTAACCAAAACTCGCACTTACTAAGCTTGGCGTACAAACGATGTTCCCTCAAAAGTTCAAGAACCATGGTAAGATGAGTTCGGTGTTCCTCCTCCGTAGATGAATAAATAAGGATGTTGTCGACGAATACAACTACGAAATGATCGAGGTAAGCACGAAAGATACGGTTCATCAAATCCATAAAAGTAGCCGGAGCGTTCGTTAAACCGAATGGTATCACAACGAATTCATAATGACCATAGCGAGTGCGGAAAGCGGTTTTAGGAATGTCCTCTCTACGAACCCTTAATTGGTGATAACCGGATCTCAAGTCGATTTTGGAAAAGCAAGTTGCACCTCAAAGTTGATCAAACAAGTCGTCGATTCTAGGCATAGGATACTTATTCTTAATGGTCACACGGTTGAGTTTACGGTAGTCGATACATAAACGAAGTGAACCATCCTTCTTCTGAGCAAACAGAGCCGGTGCTCCCCACGGTGATGTGCTAGGACGAATAAACCCCAAATTCTTTAACTCCTGCAACTGAACTTTCAACTCTCTAAGTTCGGCGGGTGCAAAATGATAAGGAGGAATCGATATAGGAGCGGTGCCTGGAAGTAAGTCTATCGTGAACTCGATTTCTCTCTCGGGAGGCAAACCGGGTAACTCTTCAGGAAACACATCGGGAAACTCGCAAACTACTGGGGGTAACACCCCACGTGTAGACAAATCCTCATCTAACGTCAAGCTCGCCAACATAGCATAAACCGACTCTCTTTCTCGGGACCCACACAGATACGGTGCTAACGGTTCTCTACGCTCCCCATGGAATTTGAAACAAACACCCTCAGGCGGAGATATGCGGACGCGACGCTTGAAACAATCGATCATAGTGTGGAACGTAGACAACCAATCCATCCCAAGAATGAGGTCAAACCCCGACATATCCAGCACGATAAAATCAAAGATGAAACGATGGTCACAGATAACGAGCTCACAATCCTTACAGATACGACTCAAAGGTGACTTTCCTCCTAACGGTGTCTCAACAAACAACGGCGTATCAAGAGTCTCGGTGTCCAACTCCAAAGCACACACAAATGACGCAGCAATAAAAGAATGCGATGCTCCAGAGTCAAAGAGTACTCTAGCGAAAGAGTTGAATAGAAGAAAAGTACCCCTTACAACCGATGCCTCTGGAGCCTGAGAAACAGGAGGTGAAGCATTGGTGTTGATGTTGAAAACACGACCCTGGGTGCCCTGACCCTGCACAAAGCCTCCCCTCTGACCGGAACCTTGAGAAGGTGCGAACGAACTCGCTCCCCGGTCACCCTCAGAACCCTGAACTGACAATGTCTGGCGAAAATGAGGCTGCTGCTGCCTCTGAGTACCCCTGAACGACTGCTGGCCAACACCACGCCCTGCCCCAGACTGATGCACTGAGCCCGACTCGCTACGCGCCCACGCCCCTTGAGGGCAACTCCAAGCAAGATGATCCGTCTTACCGCAATTGTAGCACGTCTTAAGTAGCTGTGGACACTGTGTACGGATGTGCCCGGGTTGATTACACTTGTAGCATACGGTCGGAGGTCTAGACAAAGCACCCCAAGTTCCCGAAGAAGAAGGCACCTTAAAGCCAGATTGATGAGATGGTTCCCTTTGCCTCTTCCGCCCCTGACTTCCAAAACTACCTGAAGATGAACTAACACTCCCCACTGGTTGCCTTGGTTCCCAAGCCTTTACATTCCTCTGAGCTTCCTTTGGAATCTCAATGCTCCTTGCACACTCCACCACTTCCGAGAATTTCATCCTACGCTGGACTGTCACTGTAACAACTCCGATTTTCAGTGAATAAAAATCTCGTTGTTTATTCGATAATTCTTTTAGTGACTTTATAATTTCCTTTTTAAACTCCTATAATCCGTCATAATTAGATTTGGGACTTGTAAATTCAATTTCATCTCGCCTATCGATACGGTCATTTTCTAAAGACAAGCGTGCTAGTAATTATTTCCTTAATTAGTAAGACAAAAGCCTAGAATATATTTCTTGACTAGAAATCCTACTTAGCAAGACTAGTTAGATTCTAACCGATCTTTGAGAAACCCTAACAAGCGATTCGTCTAGTTACTTCTCCTAACCCTAGAAAGACCTTTTGAACTTCATTAGACCTTTTTGAACTTCCTTGAACCGTTTGAACATTTTGAACCCTTAAACCTTAAATGAACCCTTTGACCAAAGTCAACCTTGATCTTTTACCCATTGGTCCATAAATATTAGGAGAATTATTACCCATTGGATAATAGACTAGAACTAGAATATATTAGATAATTCCTTGTCTAGATTTCCCATGGGATTCCCTAAATAAAGAAATAGAGTTATACCTAATATTATATTACCCTAGGATTCTCTATGTACCTAATACTATATTTTAATGAGACATGTGTCAAATTGGAGTATTTTAATGTAGAATTTTGACTAGGAAATCTCCTAGATCACCTAGTACATGCTTAAATATAATATAGTACACTGGTACACCTACTTCTATATAAAATAAAGTTAGTACCCATGTGTTTAATGAAATTGTTTATTTATAAATCTTTCCCCTTTTAAAATCTATTAGTTTAATAGATTCACCAATTAGTTTAATAGATTCACCATGTGCCTAATTACTTAAAGTATTAGATATGATTATGTCACCCTAGGATTCTATGTACTAGAATATAGTTTATGAGTACAACATGTGCCAATTAGACTTATTCTATTAGGAATTTTGACTTAGAAATCTAGGAGAAGATCATATAGTACCTTTGTCCTTTGTAGTTGGTCATATATATATATATATATATTATACAAGAGAGAGAGAGAGAGGACAGCCGAGAGAGAGAGAGAGAGAGATAGGAGAGAGAAGGAGAGATTGATGTACTAGCCTTGGTCATTCTTCTACCAAACTCAATTTGTATATTCTTCCTAAGTACTTGTACTTGTGTAAGAGTGAGATATGGAAATATGAGATAGATTTAGAAGTACAAGATTTTCTTACATCATCATCCTATACTCTTTCTAGTCAACCACCAACCTTGTCCTTCCATGCATATATATATGTACATTGTACTACCAAGAGAGAGAGAGAGAGGGAGAGAGAGGCCGAGAGTGAGAGAGGGAGAGAGAGAGATGGGCCGAATGGAAAGGGAGAGAGAGAGTGACGTGTGTGCTAGTGTACTTCCCCAAATCTAGTCAATCTCTTTGAACCAACTTCTTACATCATCAAGTACCACCAAATCTAAGCCTTTCTTACTCTTTCATATCCAAGGACAACAAAATCTAGATTTCTTAGTTAAACAAGTACTAGACAAGACCAAAACCCCATTAGAATAACCTAAATTTGTCCTAGATTGGGAGGAAGAGCAAGAAAGATCTTTGTAATCTTTCAATCCTTGACATGACCACACAATGGAGCAAAACCAATGGACTAGGAGAGAGAGAGTGCCGGCCAAGAGGGAGGAGAGAGAGTCAAGGTTTTGCCTATAAATAGGACCCCATTCTCACCATTCAACTCACACCTTCACTCCTTGCTCCAACTTCTCTCTAGAAAGTCTTGTGTTCTTGTTTGTTCTTGAGTTGTTCTTGAGTTCTTCCCAAGTTCTTCTAAAAACTCATCCTAAGCCGCCACTAAACCGCCACTCAACCACCCTATCGATCCAAAAGTTTTAGTAGTGTTAGTCAAGATCTAGTTTCGAGAGAAACCATTCTCTTTCGAAGCTATCGGGAGCCGACCGTAGGAAGTTACTCCGTCCGATCACCGACGTACTTTCCGTAGCTGCCCTACCACCGAGAAGAACGGTAGATTTCCTATATCTACTTTCCCTATGTATACGTAGAATTCTCCGCTCCCCACTATTCCTAAGTATATGTAGATTTCCTATATCTATTTCCCCTATGTATACGTAGAATTCTCCATTCCCCGCTATTCCTAAGTATATGTAGATTTCCTATATCTACTTTCCCTATGTATACGTAGAATTCTCCGTCCCCACTATTTCTAAATATACGTAGAATTTCAATAAACATATGTTGTTTTGAACTTTTGAAAGAAAGAATGAATTTTTAAAGATAATGTTCGTAGCTTAACTTTAAGTATTCGTATTTTGATCTTGAATAGTTATGAGCATGTATACATGTTTACTTGTCTACTTGTTGCTGATAAAGCATAAGTGGTTTACCGCTCCAAAGGTGTCTATCCATGTGGCACTATGCTTTACTTTGTGTGATTAAATGTTGAGCATGATAATGTGATAAAGTGAGCATGCTACTTAATATAGAGTTGGATGATTTTGCTAGTTTAGTTTCAAGATTACAATGAATGATTTATGATTTCGTCATAAGAAGTCCTGCCGCGGAGTCTATGCATGATGACGAGACACGAAAACCAAGAAAGTTAGAAACATGACACCTAGGGTGTGTGAAAAGGCATTGCCTTGATAAAATATTTTTGAAATTACATAATGACTAAGAAATGGGGAGTCACTATGGAAGTATGGTGTGTTTGTGTGCCAATGGGAACCCGGTGCGGTGGAACCATAGTGAGGATACTCGAGAACCCGGCGCGGCGGAATCGAGGTTGGGTGTGTGGCTTGGTTATCCGTGGAGAGGAGCCAATGCAAGATGTGTGCCAATGGGAACCCGGCGCGGCGGAACCATTGTGAGGATACTCGGGAACCCGGCGCGGCGGAATCGAGGTTGGGTGTGTTAAAATGGTTTTGGAAGTGTTAATGAAGTGGAAAATGGTGACACGGTCTACGAAATGTTGCGTATGAGAAACACGAAAAGGCATGACACCAACGTTAAAAAGATAGCAAATATGGTTGTGTAATTGCTAACTATGTTGTTGAATGAGCATGTGTAATTGTCTTTGTGCCTTTTTTTTTTGTAATAAGTTAAGGGTTAGTGGGTATGGTTTATTCTATTGAGCTTTGTAAGCTCACGGTGTTACCTTTGGTGACCCTGACATATTATATTGGTGGCGACGCCGGTATAATGTGTCAGATCTCATAGATGAACAGGGAGAGCAGTACACATTGGAGGCTTTTAGGGCCAAAGAGCTTGCTAGGATGGAGGAAGAGGTGGAGCAGTAGATAACCTTAGATTTCCCATCCTTTGTGTAATAAAAGTACTCTCGTAGAAATCATGTTGTAATAATGAGCCTGACTCATCACCTTTTATTTCAATAAAATGTTTATTTAACGTACCCGAAAATGGGGGCGTTACAGTCACCATCCTCCTCACAGTGCTATGCAACCCCTTCTCAAACCGTCGACACCTCCTCTCCTCCGTCGCCACCAACTCCGGAGCGAAACGAGACAAGGATTGAAATTTCTGCACGTACTCCGAGATGGTCATATTACCTTGCTCCAATTTCCCAAATTGATCCCTCAAATTATCACGTGAAGTTTCCGGAAAGTACTGCTCCTCAAAGAGCGCTTCAAACTCGGCCCATGTCAAATTCTCAACGTCCGGTTCATCCACTTGAGCTGCGGTCCTTGCCGCCCTCCTCGCATCCTTCCTAATCTCTAGGACAGATTCCCACCATTCGCCGGCCTCCCCAACTAATTGAACGGCCACAATACCCACTCTGATGTTGTCCTCAGTGATGTTAAGAGCTCGAAAGAGTTTGCGAATCTAAGTTAACCAATGGTCAGCTACCAAAGGGTCAGTACTAGTCCCATCGAACACCGGAGGGTTCCTACGGCTAAACTCCCTCATTGCTACCATAGCGCGATCCTCGACGTTCTCCCTAGGAGCTTGGTTTAGAAGATTGACAGCTGTGAGTGCCGCAACGAGATCCCTAGCAAATTGAGTCTGATTAGGAGGTACTCCTGCACCTCGACCGGCCCCAACCCCCGGATTCCCACCAGGATTCTCCCCGTGCTAACTAACCTCATCTTCGAGAGGCACCCCATGGCCTCGTCCACCCCAAGTCCCAGCCCCACTTCGTCTACCACGCGTCTTCGGAGGCATCTTACTACATGATATAAGAAAGAGAAGACTATTAACCACAATATCATAACTATGAGGTCAAGCTACAACGTCCCAACACGGGTGAACAACTCTACACCACTCTATGGTAATGAAAATGCAATGCCACGTAGCCACATGAATGTTAGTCACACAAGCATGCACAAATTATGTTAGAAGGCGCGACATTTTGAACCCTTGAGGCCAAACCTATGCTCTGATACCAAGTTGTCACACCCTCAATTTTCAACAAAATTATAAAGGATTTTCATAAATAGAAACCTCACAATAAACCGTACAAACCCCCCAAAAGAGTTTGACATATCCATAATCATACTTCAAGTCCAAGAGTTCAAAATATTACGTTGATGGCTCAACGGCCCCAAATCAACATATACATCAAGTGTTCTAAGAATAAAAGTTTACAAACATCCCGTAATCAAAAGAGTTGTCACTAGAGTTACAAATACATCTTCAAAAGGGATTTACAAAGATGCCTAAATAACTCCACGAAGGTTAGCTTTCAAAAAACTTTCCACATCCAAGCATCCAAACATGCAGCTACTGCCCTTGGTTAGCACCTGAAATGATAGAAGGTCTGAGCTACACTAGCCCAGTAGAAAGTTCTAATATAACAATGTATGCAAATGGCATGTAGGAATGATCATAAGAAGAAAATGGCAACAAGTTCCGACGAATAGTCAATTATAGCAACCCGATTCCAACGTTTCACTCTCAATACCAATCGCATGTCCCATTAAATAATCTTTGAAAGAACCATGTGTCAACACGTGTCTCGTACGAGTGTCATGAGCCGAAACTCCTACCGGGCCAATTAAAGGACCCCATGTCGTCTACCAGGCACCTTGCCCATAGGGTGGTCCTGAAATATCAAATATGAGCATATAGCTCCTGCCGGGCCAATTAAAGGACCCCGATGTCCTCTGCCAGGCACTCACCCGTCGATGAGTCCTGAATGTTCTCGTCGCATCCGTGAAGTTTTAAAAAAAAATCCCTTTTTCCATCTCATTCATATCATTCAAACCCAACTTTGATACATAGAGTGATTTTCATAAAGTTAAGTTCATGCAAGTGTTAAAATCATGGATACGTTCAAGGAAATCACTAGATACGAATAATCAAGTTAGGGACCATTTGGAATGTGTTTGGAGTAGGTTAGAAGTGATCGGAACCCGAAACAATGGAATATGGATCGATAACAGTGAAGTTGTCCAGAAACACAAGGGTATCGATACCATGGAAGGAAGGTATCAATACCTTTCAGCCACAATCTGTCCAGACGCAAGGGTATCGATACCCATGAAAGTTGGTATCGATACCAGTGTATTTTCTGGGTTTAAAGTTCAAGGGGTATCGATACCTATGCAAATGGTATCGATACCAATGGGTTTTTTGGGCTTGGTAATGTAATGGTATCGATAACTAAGGCTAAGGTATCGATAACAAGGCTGTTCGAGCAGATTTTCTGCAGATTCTTATGGGTTTCTCAACAACAACAACGCCAACAACAAAAACCACGATCAATGGCACGAATCAAGCTACAGAAAACAAGTCATTTACATATATTGAGAGTTAGAACCTCCTACCTCAAGATCCAAGAACGAAATCAATGAACCCTCCAAGCCCTAGCTCCAATCTTCGAATACGAAAGGGATACGCCTCCACCGAGTCCAAACCGGCAAGATACGGGCTGCAATACACGAGAGAATGAAGGATTTATGGCTGTTTTGAGTGGGCTTTGGGTGGTTTTTGGTGGGTTGTTGGGTGAGAGAAGTGAGAGAGAGTCGAGAGAGAGTGAGAGCCAAGAGTGAGAGGAGAACGGGGAGTGAGATATGGGAATTTCATTCCCTACTCACACACATATATTACATGCACACATACACACACATTTACCCTTCAAGTACACAAGTTAACACATTGACCCCAACTTTCCAATTTCAAAATCAATCTCATCCTTTTTTTTTTCCTTGCAAAACATTTATATAAATTCTAGGAAATTACGGGTCTCTACAACCGTTACCTAATACGCGGCCAAATTTGAGGAATTATCCCGTTACGCCCCAACCGCTGTGGCGACTGAAGACAAGAAGGCGAGAAGGTTCGAGTGGGGACTGACAACCGCTCGAAGGGCTGTAGTAGCTCAGGCTTTCACCACCTATGCTGGGGTGGTAAAGTGTGCGCTCCGGCTAGAGAGCGAGGAGGTAGACTTTAAAACCAACTGGAGGAAAGTGACCGGTAACACCGGTGGACCTATTCAAACCCAACCAACCAATGACAATCATGGACCCTACCCCACCAAACCCTTTGCTCTGTCTCAAAACAACCAACCCTGGGAGACTACTACCCCCGGACCTGGCGGACCGCAGAGAGGTGGTCAAGACATAGCAACAGTTCGGTGTTACAACTATCAGGCTATGGGCCACATTAGGCGCAACTGCCCGCAGCCTCAAAGGGGGAGGGATGGGAACCTTGGGAATTAGAAAGCCCAACAACCTGGACAGGCCGGTTTTGTGAAGCAAAACCCTGGAGGCCCATCACAACAACAGAATGGGCAGAACGAGGGAAAACAGCCCATGGGGAACCAACAAAACACTGAAGGGCGTATCTTTGCGCTACAGACTAAGGAATAGGAGCAGGATCCCTCCGTGATCCAAGGTACGCCACTATTATATAGTACCTGTGTACAAGCCTTGTGTGACTCTGGAGCATTGCAATCATATCTACTACCTGCGTAACCGCACTAGCACTAGCAACAGAACCCCTAGGTACGAGTATGAAAGTATCATCACCATTGGGGGAAAGAATAGCTGTCAGTCTAGTGTGTAGAGAATGTGAACTAGTAGTAGCCAACCTGCACCTGACCTGCGACCTTAGAGTGATCGACATGGCGGATTTCGACGTAATCCTAGGGATGCACTGGCTATCGAGCGGTCATAGACTGCCACCAAAAGATGGTGACAGCTTATACCCTAGAAGGGACTCGTTTCTATTTTTAAGGGGGATAGACAGACGGCGAGTCCGACAACGAAAAGATCTAGGTGGCAAAACCAGCTATTCGAATGACTAGCTAGCCTCCAATCGGAAGAAGCAGATAGAATGGAAGTGGGATTACCACACATCGTGTGCGAATACACCGATGTTTTCCATGAAGAACTTCCTGGCTTACCACCCCAAAGGAGAGAAAGAATTCTCTATAGAACTCCAACCGGGAACGGTACCAATCTCTATGGCCCCTGCGGAACTAAAGGAGCTCAAGACCCAATTGCAAGAGCTATTAGGCAAAGGGTTTATCCGGCCAAGTACATCACCATGGGGAGCACCTGCACTATTTATGAAGAAGAAGGAATGAAGAAGGACGTAACCCGATTTGTGTCTACTTGTCTAGTATGTCAGCAAGTCAAGGCTGAACACCAGAAACCTGGAGGAGACCTTTAAACCCTGAAATTCCTGCTGGAAGTCGACGCTAACGAAGACTTGTTTTCCCTGACTGGAATGGTTCTTTCAGTGCCTTTGTTAAAACTTTTAGAATATCATTAGGCCTGCTTGCTAACCTTCGATTCTTCCCGGATGAGGATAGAGTATTTAGGCTTCACAATTTCGAATTGATTCTGCTCGAGTTGATCCGTTGTTTTAGAGACGGGTCTAAGATCGTTAGACGGTGTAGCATGCTGATTTGACAGGGACGTACTAAGGAAATGTTTGTAGGGAACGAGTCCGCATGATGATTTGATAGAAGTTTTACATTTGGCGTTGGTGTTTACGAGGGAAACTTTATCAAGGGCGTACAACGAGTCAAGCTGTTCGACGACTAAAGCAACTTCAACCCCATCTTCTTAAACAAGTGATAAGACTTAATTCGAGTAACAAAACACATAAAGGATTGATGATGACCAGCTGCTATATTAATGGGGATAGACGATGATTCAAGGACCAGTATAGCGACAAGGTTTAAACCGTAGCCACACACCAATTTCGAGGACGAAATTATTTTAAGGGGGATAGGTTGTAACGACCCTGATTTTTGGTAAATAAAAATTTCGTTAAAAATTTGAATTTTAAATTTTTTTTTAATAATCCGTCATAATTAGATTTGAGACTTCCAAAATTGGATTTCATCACGCCAGCCAATCTAGTCATTTTCTAAAGACAATTGTCTAGTATATTTACCTAGTCATTAAGAAGAAGTCTTAGAATTACATTCTTGGCTAGAAATCCTACTTGGCAAGTCTAGCTAGATTCCAACCGATCTTTGAGAAAACCTACCTACCAATTCACCTAGTTACTTTCTCCTAACCCTAATGAAACCTTTTGAACCTAGATTATTATTATTAGATACATATATATACTTGTCATCCTTGACCTTTACCCATTGGACGATAAAAGTTAGGGAAATCTTTATCCATTGGACAATAGAAAAACCTAGATTTCTACCAAAGTACTTTACTAGATTTGTTAAAGGTACATATATATATTTATATATGGTCATATATACACATGTCTAAAGTACATATATATAGTATTCAAAGTAAAAATTACTTTGCTTCTTTAACCATTGGTCAATAAAAGTTAGGAGAAATATTACCCATTGGATAATACTTAGTCTTTCAACAAGTACTAGGATTTATTAATTTAATCAATTCCTAGATTTCCCATGTGATGATATATATATATATATATATATATATATATATATATATATAAATATACACCATAGATTTTGTACCAAAGATTTAAAAGTACTTTGACATTATTAAACTAAAAAGAACATGTGTCATTTTGGACTATTTTAATAAGGAATTTTGATTTGGAAATCTACTTAGATTGCATGGTACATACTTATATATATATAGATATATATATATATATACGGGGCGGTTCCGGGGACCCTTAAAAAAATCTCTAAAAAAACCCCCCCAAGTTTCCAATCGAATTTTGATGATCCGAGCTGCTCAATGTAATCAGAACGTGATTTTAAGGGTACCCGCGAGAAATCAGCAAAAAAAATGACCAGGAAGGGCTTCATCCGAATAGTTTTTTTTTGAACTTTATTGAACGGTTCAATAAAAAACTGCTCAAATCAAAGCCATTCCCGGTCATTTTTTTTGCCAATTTCTCGCGGGTACCCTTAAAATCACGTTCTGAACACATTGAGCGGCTCGGATCATCAAAATTCGATCGGGAACTATGAGATTAAGATTTGGAGGGTTTTTTTAAAGGTTTTTTTAAGGGTCCCCGGAACCGCCCCGATATATATATATGCATATATATATATATATAAATATTACAAAGTACACATGTGTTTAATAGAATTATGTAGACACCCCAATTTGGCCTAACGATTATTTCAAGTCCCACCTTGGGACAATCCCGATGATGAAATGGATACAATGATTGCTGATTGCTTCTTTGAGGACCTTAGGACTTTCGGTGAGAACTTTGACCACTTAGAGGACCCAATTCAGAGCCATACAGCCTTTCAGACAGAAATACAGAAGCCTAGGAGAATCCATCTGACGGCCGTAACATCGATCTAACGGCCATAACATCAATCCCTCACCCGAGCAACCTGTTGCCAGCAAAATCTCCCTGAGAGATCAATCCCTCGGCCGCAAGATCTATCCTTCGGCCGAGACATCCATTCATCGGCCGTGTGATCTATTACTCGGCCGCCAGATCGACCTTTTTCCAGACTCTGGAACGTTCTGTCAGACGTTTGGTTTGATCCAACTACACTACCTTCCCGATGCGTTCGGGCTACGTTCGGAGATCACGACGTAGAGTTAGAGATGCATTGCAATTGCAATTGCCATCTCGTGATTTGATTGGCCGGAGTGAGTCATCCCTATGCCTATATAAAGGGGCCTTTGGGCTCCGAAATTAACACACAGAAATTGAGATACCCACACACTCAATCAAACCTCGAAACTCTGCAGAAATACTCCCTCAACCCCATACTCCAAAAGCCCTAACCTCCCGAAGGCAGCCGTCAATCCGGCGATCAAACCCCGAAGTTCAAACCCTAACTCTAGGGTTCTCGATCAAGCAATCAATCAATCACACCCAATCCGAAGCAATCAAGCAACTGAGGGATCAAGGTGGTGAGGCCCAACGGCCTCTGGTTTGTCTATACTTACTGTATTTCTAACTAAACGTAGCATTTCGATTATCTGTTAATCTTTCTGTCTGGTGTGAGGAAGAACACCGACCGGGGCTTCGATCCCTCGGCCGGTACATCAAACCAGGAGGATCTCTCGGCCGTGACATCTATTCACCGGCCGCGAGATCCATCTCCTGGGACATTATGTTTTCTTTCTGCTTTCTGATGCATGCTTATTTATCGCACCGGCTCACTTTGCTTACTGTTTAAAGGAATAATTAAACAGACTATGTGTTAGGATTAGATAAAGCATCTATACGTCTTATGTTGAACGATTATGGGCCAGTCTCACGACTGGCAGAGAGGGGTGCCTAACACCTTCCCCTTACTGTACTTTTGGCTCCCGAATCCAGAATCTCTATCTATTTTCCCAGTTTTAACAAACTGGGTGGCGACTCTATTTGATGATAACCGTTATCATGTGGCGATGTTCCTAGCCATGGGAATGTCCATGATTTTGGTTTATGAAGTGAGCAACCAATCGAGCAAACACAATGTGATCAATCTGTATGGCGATGCCCCGCTTGGGAGGTGTCTACAGTTTTTGGCGACTCTGCTGGGGAATTGAGAGCCATAACCAAAAAGTTCAACATAAGACTAATACATGCCTTGTCTAATTCATTTATCATATGCATCGAGCGGGCAACCCGTTGAGTTCACCTGATATCCCGGCATGACACGGGCTATGTTGGGGGTTCCAGCAAACTCCACAGTCACTCGTACCTAGTGGTATATCAAAAAGGAAATCACCCAATCACCGCCTATAATGGGTTGGTGAGAGGATTGGTGCCCTTTGACAACGGAGCACCCTGAGACTACCAAAACCTCGCATGTTTTAGAAAGCCATAGAACTTATCAAACTAAGACAGGAACCTACAGGCTAGGAACCTACTTGCATTCTACTTGCAAAAGTTCTTCCTCACACCCATTGTATATGTGTATGTTGTAAAGTTTCTCTTTTGCAGGTTAAACCTTAGGAATCTCTCTAAGTCAAATAATCAGTAGGTAAGATTAATCAATCTGACTAAAGCAAAAAAAAAAAAACTTATTCAGGAAAAATGACTGCATCATTGTTCACGTCTGATTCGCACTTTCAAGTTGTCACCAAGCTGTCTGGCCCGCTCCACTTTGCTGTTGAAGATTTCAACCCCTCTGAGTACATCACTCCAGTAAATCAACCCCAGCCTATGGTGGCTATCACTGAAGATGATCATGTCATGTTCGCTGGAACAGTTTATGAGGAAGAGGTAGAAGACCCGATTGAAGAAGAAGGGCTTCGCAGGGTTCCAATCTACTTTTATGACCCTTATGCACCTACCGATGATTATTGGCCAATAGACGAGGTCAACAACCTCGAGACTGAAGAGGCAAAGGAAGAAGAGGGTGTCAACAATGACCCACTAGACGAAATATCACTAAACCTGCTCTTTGATGAGGGGGTCACCAACAATGAAATAAGGGTGATCCATCCCATCATAGACAGCTTTGGTAATTGGTGGGGCTTTGTTGGCACACGACGGGTCGACAACAGCGACGAAGCCAAAATTGAAGCTCAATTGGAAGAGATAACAGCAATAGCAAATCAAATGGCCCTCCAAGACTTGCAGGGTGACAACGATGAAAGTGCGAATCAAGGTGACAGTGAGGTATTGATGATCGACCTTGGTGATGAAAGAGACTGCTCTGAGCTGATTGTGGATGCTGAAAAAGGGGCTTACCCTAACTGGACCGTGGAACACACTCTAAAATACAAAATGAAAAGCGCTCATTCTGATCTTAGTTCTGATTCCGATTCCGACTCCGAGTCGACTCAGTCCGAGTCAAGCTTTTCATCCTTTGAAACTACTAAATCTAGTGAGGAAAACCTGGTCAAAGTACCAAGGCATAGCATTTACTTTGAGTTCGACTCTGAAATGTCTTTTGATAAATTTAGCAATGAGAAGGAAGATTTAGAGTATTTCACTTTGCCTATGATCAATTGTGTGGATTCCGACAAACCAAATTTTGAGGAAGAAATTCCAAAAGAAATTCTAGAATTCATCGAGAGAGAAGAGGAAAGGCACGCTAAACCTTTTTCTGAGGAGATAATCACAGCAAACATAGGCTCTGAAAATGAGCCCAAAATGGTTAAAATCGGTGCCGCACTATCCCCTCAGGAAAGTGAAAAACTAATCCTTTTGCTAAAAGAATACAAAGATGTTTTTGCCTGGTCTTATGAGGACATGCCTGGAATAGACCCTGAAATTGTTCAACATAAAATTCCTCTTCATCCCGATGCAAAACCAGTTAAACAAAAACTGAGACGTATGCGCCCTGATTGGGTCCTAAAGATAAAAGAAGAAGTCACTAAACAAATCAACGCCGGTTTTCTCATAGTCACCGAATATCCACAAAGGGTAGCAAACATCGTTCCCGTACCAAAGAAAAATGGAGGAATCAGGGTCTGTGTAGATTTCCGAGATCTCAACAAAGCCAGCCCGAAAGATGACTTCCCATTACCTCACATAGACGAGCTAGTGGATAACACCGCAGGCCATGCATTGCTATCTTTCATGGACGGATTCTCTGGGTATAACCAAATTCTTATGTCTCCTGAGGATAGAGAGAAAACCACCTTCACTACACCTTGGGGAACCTACTGCTACCGAGTAATGCCATTTGGGTTGAAGAATGCTGGAGCCACTTATCAGAGGATGGCCACAACACTGCTGCACGACATGATGCACAAAGAGGTCGAGGTATATGTCGACGATATGATAGTCAAATCAAAGGAAAGGGAAGGACACTATGGAGCACTCCAAAAGTTCTTTGAGAGGATTAGGAATTATAAGTTGCGTCTTAACCCTCAAAAATGCACTTTTGGGGTAACAGCTGGAAAGATGTTGGGTTTCCTCATCACTCAAAGAGGAATCGAGGTAGATCCTTCCAAGATACAGGCTATCATGGAGATATCACCACCTAGGACAGAGAAGGAAGTAAGGAGCTTTTTAGGGAAGGTACAGTTCATCAGCAGGTTCATTTCCAAGCTCACAACCACCTGTGAACCTCTCTTCAAGCTACTAAAGAAAGGTACGGATTTCGAATGGAGCCAAGACTGTCAGCAAGCATTCGAGGCAATCAAGGAATACCTTCAGAATCCACCTGTACTATCGCCACCCATCCCTGGGAAGCCATTGATTCTGTATCTCTCAGTAACAGACACGTCCATGGGATGTATGCTAGCGCAAGAAAACGACGCCAAAGTAGAGTGCGCCATATACTACCTCAGCAAGAAAATGATGGATTATGAGACAAGGTACACTCCCCTCGAGAAAACCTGTTGGGGGCTAGTATGGGCCACAAAGAAACTGAGGCACTACCTGTTAGCACATCCGGTAGTGCTAGTCTCTCGTTTAGACCCAATCAAGTATCTTTTCGAAAAGCCAGCACTTATCGGAAAGCTAGCTAGGTGGTTATTGCTGCTAGCGGAGTTCGACCTCAAATACATGACAAGGAAATCAGTAAAAGGAAGAGCTGTGGCAGAATTCTTGGCGGATCACCCTGTGACAAAGGCCGAGGCAGAGGACTTCATGTTCCCCGACGAGGATATCTTATGTCTCTTAGACGACACCTGGCAACTTTACTTTGATGGAGCATCAAACCAATGTGGATATGGCATAGGGGTATTGCTAGTTTCCCCAAACGACTCTCACATCCCTTTGTCATATAAGCTAAGGTTTGAAGTCACTAACAACCAAGCTAAATATGAGGCTTGTATTGCTGGAATGGAGGCAGCCCTGGAGCTGGGAGCAAAAAGGGTAGAAGTCACTGGGGATTCAAACCTGGTGGTATCTCAAGCAAGAGGAGACTGGAAGGTCAAGGAGGATACACTGAAGCTATATCACTCTGTGCTGGAAAATCTAATTCCACAATTCGATTCTGTTATCTTCACACACACTCCTCGAGTAAGCAATAGATTTGCAGATGCACTGGCGACATTGGCGTCTATGGTCGAAATACCCCTGGGATTCACAATGCGGCCTCTCATGATCGAACAAAAGGTTAAACCAGCATGTGAGTGTACCTTTACCGAGGAAGGTGAAGACGATGGCAAGCCATGGTACGAAGACGTGAAGAAATTCCTAGAAAAAGGAGAATACCCGTCCGAGGCCACCTCGAAGGACAAGACGGCTCTGCGGAAGTTTGCTGCTCGATTTATAATCTGTGGAGGAGCATTGTACCGAAGGGCACACTTGGGTCCAAGTCAACTTTGCGTCACAACGGAGGACAGCCGCAAGGTAATGGAGGAAATACATGAAGGAATTTGTGGGCCACACATGAATGGGGCAACGATGGCAAAGAAGATCCTACGTCAGGGATATTACTGGACTACAATGGAAGCCGACTGCGCTGATTATGTCCGCCGATGTTACAAATGCCAAACTCACGCTGATCGTATGCGTATTCCCCCTACAGAACTGTATAGCATGACGTCCCCTTGACCATTCTCCACTTGGGGAATAGATGTCATTGGAAGCATAAATCCAAAGGGGAAATACAAACATCAGTTCATTCTGGTGGCCATCGACTACTTCACCAAATGGGTAGAGGCAGCCTCTTATGCTACTCTCAAAGCCACTCATGTGGCCAAATTCATTCGTACTAATATCATCTATCGATATGGTGTACCTCACGAGTTTGTCTGTGATAATGGATCGCACTTCAAGGGGGCAACAAAGAAGCTTTTCGCCGAATTTGGGATACAAAATCATCGGTCATCTACTTACCGACCTCAAACTAATGGAGCAGTTGAGGCTGCAAACAAGAATGTCAAGAGGATTCTGAGGAAGACTATCGACACTTACACAGACTGGCCAGAAATGCTACCTCTGGCGCTATAGGGATATCGAACAACCAAAAGGACTTCAACTGGGGCTACTCCCTACTCTCTAGTCTTTGGAATGGAAGCTGTCTTGCCCATCGAATTGGAATTACCTTCGTTGAGGGTTCTAGCTGAGACTGGGATGATCGAGGAAGACTGGGTTCAAAACCGCTACGACGAGTTGGCACTACTAGACGAAAGGAGACTGAGAGCTTTATACCATGTACAAGGGTATCAACGCCGCATTGCACGGGCATTCAACAAGAAGGTGAAACCTAGGGATATCAAGGTAGGAGACATGGTGCTCAAAGCAATTCGTCGCCACGTCTCGGACCCAAGGGGCAAGTTTAGACCAAACTGGGGAGGCCCCTACCTTATCAAACGCATACTTTCTGGAGGAGCAGCATACATTGCAGACTTGGATGGAATGGAATTCGCAACGCCAGTCAACGTTGACAAGCTAAGGAAGTATTACCCATGAGAGATGCTCGTTGGACCGAAAACCACAAGGGTGGGCGGATCCAAGCAAAAATTAGAGCAGCCTGCTAGGTCGAAAACCCGCAAAGGCGGCTTAGGCAAAAACTAAGGCATAAATAAAACGCTCGCTAGACCGAAAACCCGCAAGGGCGGTTTTAGGCAAAATTTAGAGCACAAAAGGAAAGGAAAATACCCGAGTGGACCCTAAATAAAAACAAAACAAATCCCCTTTGTTGGAACTACGTTTATGGCCTGATTCCCTCTATGGGATACGTAGGCAATCTCTAAGTTTGAGATTCGGCCACTGCTATCATCATCACTTCCAAAATTTCTAGGTCTATCCTAAAGCATGTTCACCATCAAATCATGGCAACAACATCTTCAAATAAAACGACCAAATGTTTTATTATTTCCAAAGAGAGAGGACAAAGCAAACCTAAACAATTCTTAATCCATGAAGGCTAGAATCAAACAAACATCTTTTGAAAAATATAAGCAAAGCGTCGATCTCTAGGTCTTCCTTCTCTTTGCACTTCTATCCTCCAAAAGGTTTTTCTTCAACCAGCGTTTGTAAGAACCCGATAGCTTGGCAACAAAGCTCTCAGCAACCTCCTGCATCACTCTATTTGGCCAGAGACGTAGCATATTGCGACGGAAGTTGGCATCATGGATCTTAGAAGCGGTGTACTCAGGGTCACCCAAGATTGCGGCTTGTTCAGCCCCAAATTGCCTTTGAAAGCAAGCAGGGAAGTAGAAAACGACTCGAGTAATGCCGATCACTGCTACACCAAAGTGGTTCATGGTACTTGTGGTCATACTCTCGATACCATACCAGGGGCAAACCCATTGAATCCAATCACCTCTGCAAGTCTTCATCCACGCTTCCCAAGCAGCCTCAGTTGGGAACTGTTTAACCATGTGACGCTCCGTGCATTGGTCTGGATTGTAAGGAAGTCGCTCCGGCACATCCCACACTTTTAGCTTCTCAAACAGCCACACCTAGAGAAAAAGGGAAAATTGTGAGCTGAGAGAACATGTGAGTCAAAACAAAAGAGTGATGAGTGAAAAGATAAATCTGACAAATAAAACAAGTAAAAGAGCAAACCTGCAATAGCAAGGAACCGCCTGAGAACTGAGCTGTAGGATTACCCTTCATCACATCTAAACCCATCAAGGTCTCTGCCAATACTAAACCAGCGAAACCCATACGGTTTCCAATTTGCTGAGCAAGGTTAAGCAATATAGGATCAGCATGACCAGAGGCGGGGCCAAGTAAGTGGTAATGAAGGAGACAAATGCACAATGCATGAAAGCACGACTTCTGTAGGGAAACTTGGCGATGCGCCTCAGCCACACCAAAACGCTGGATGAGTTGTAGAATCTCCAGCCTCCCTTTCACTAGGAAGAACTTAACTTCATGTTTCTGAACTTGGAGTAAATCCTTCAGGAGATCACCACGATTGAACAAAGGATTAGGGACAATGAAACCCTCTCTATCCGAATGACCCATGATGGCTGCAAATTCCTCGATGGTAGGACATAACTCCTCCCTCTTAAATCGAAAGACGTGAAAATCAGGGTCCCACAAACTAGCGGCTGCCCTAAGGAAAGCAAAATTCACGGGAATGTGGCGAAGGGAAAAGAGGAAGTCCATACCAAAGGACTTAAAGTGCAGACGGTCCAGGCCATTGAAGGAATCCAACCACTGATCAAGGATTGGTTGTGCCATGTGCAAGGAAATTGCTGCTGGCAATACTATCGGGTTCGTAGAACGCGTACTTATAGTGCTAAGTCGAGTCTTAGTTCGAATCGGAATCGGATTCTTAATCCTCGGAAATTCAGTCGGTCTCTCGGCCGGCACTTCGATTAAGCGGCCGTGGGATCAATCCATCGGCCCGTAGATAATAGGGTTGACCTGCAAGTCAAACCCAGGCAAACAAAACGATCCTTCGGCCGTTAGATCGAAGCTTCGGCCGCATAATCATTTGGTCGGCCGCTAGAACGGCTATTTTACAAACTGTTCCCACGGTTCAGTTCGTTTTATTGGATTAACGAAAATATCACACGCAAACAAACGTAAGAACAGCATATACAATCACAAACAGAGCAAGAAGGTTTTTGTTTCATATAACGAAAGCTTTTTACATCACAAGGTGGATCATTCCACATTTCCTAAACAAACTATACATCGATTTTCTGTCGAACTAACCTATGCAGGAAGAGAAACAAAAAGCAAAAAAGAACGGGAGCAGAAGAGGATGCCGAACCCTCTGGTGGTCCGAACACCAGAGACCAGCTGCAAAAAAGGAAAGGAAACTCCTGGGGCAATGGTACAGAAGAGACACCACATGGCTCAAAAGAATCACCACACGGCCCAGAAAAATCACCACGCCATGCACCACCGCCACGCCAGGAGTTCCGCGTCACGGAAGCAAGCTACCCATGTGGGGGTCTCTAATCAAGCATCAAGACGAGACCAAGAATAACGCGGCTTCCCTCCGAGATCGCTGGCCACACGTTGCCCATGGCTCGAACCCAACGAGAATGAAGGATGGAAGAGGCAGAGAAGTCCTCGGTGAAGCCTGTAATGGAAAAGGAAAAACGGAAGAAAGAGGGAGAAGAAGAGGAAATGAAATGGAACGCCAAAGCCTCGGCTTTTATAGAACTCTGGAAATCAAGCGATTACGCGGCCGAGACATCTATTATTCGGCCGAGACATCAATCCTTCGGCCGAGATATCGATCTCCTGGCCCCTTAATCAAATTCCCTCAGCAATATCAGATCATGCTCAGTGCACCAATTCAAGCCATCATGGATTCTGGATTCTCAACCAACCAAGTAGCCTTGGGGGCATCCCCAAGCCAATGAAACATGATCAAAACCAGCCTTGGGGGCATGCCCAAGCATCGAAGATCTCTCTCCACAAACTGCTGGCCAGCAAAACAAAACGCTCAGCAGCCCTGAGTTCAAAACTTCAACGGCTCCAAGTCCATTATTGGCAGGCTCTACGCCCATATCAACTCACTCAGCGGCTCTATGCCTTCAACCCAACGGTTTCGCTATCTCAACTGGCTCAAAGCCATAGCAACCTTCTCAGCGGCTCAAGGCCCATTATTTCAACAGGCTCGAAGCCTATGTCTGTCATCTCAGCAGCCCATCATCTCTACGTAACTCAGTGGCTCTAAGCCCCCATCTACCAATTCAGCGGCCCTGTGCCCACTGTCTCCATACAACTCAGCGGCTCCGAGCCTGATACCTCAATTGGCTCGAAGCCATAACAATCAACTCAGCGGCTCGAAGCCCGTTCACCTCAACAGACTCTACGTCTACTATCACCCAGCGGCTCGAAGCCCTCGAATCAGCAGCTCTGCGCTCGCTATCACAACAACAGGCTCTATGCCTGTATTCATTCAACTCAGCGGCTCCAAGCCCACTATCTCAACTGGCTCGAAGCCGTAAACAACCAATCTCAGCGGTTCGAAGCCCGTTATCAAAAGGCTCTACGCCTGTTATCACAACTCAGCGGCTCAAAGCCCATTATCTCAACTGGCTCGAAGCCGTAAACAAGCAACAGGCTCTAAGCCACCCCAACAATCAAGACATCTATTCTCAGGCTCTACGCCTGAATGCTCAAAAATCTAACATTTTTGAATGCTCAAGCTCTACGCTTGGATGCCCAGCCACTGTGTACTGGATGCTCAAGTTATACACCTGAATGCTCAAGCTCTACGCTTGGATGCCCAACCACTGCGTACTGGACGCTCAAAGCCTGTACTTTGAATGCTCGGATTCTGCCGTCCGAATGCTCGAGCTCTACGCTCTGAATGCTCAAGTCCGGAACTTGATAGAAGCTCTAAGCTTAAAACAAACACACACGCACGGGCCCGTGCACATATTGCATTATCACATCGAGTCTGCATATCTATTCACATCTAACAAACGAACATCGCACATATACACTCTGCATATCTCTCAATGAAAAAGGTCAACCCTGCAATCAACCGGCTCTATGCCTCGGTTTTATTGATCGGTCCAGCGCCTCGATCCTTTGGCTCCACGCCAACACTTATGGTGGAAAAGCTCCGTGCACAGACCATCAGAATGCAACCAGCTCTACGCTTCGGTTCAAATCACGTCAAGCTCTAAGCTCCGACAACTCAGGCCCTCGCCTCAAGACTGCATACAGGCTCCACGCCTCAGTTCCTTCACCTCAAGCCCTTGCCTTATACCAGCTCCGTGCTTCGGTTCATCACGTCAAGCTCAAAGCTCTGACACCACAGGCTCTCACCTTATGATCAATACCAGCTCCGCGCTTCGGTTCTGTCAAGCTCCAAGCTCACTTCAGGCCTTCGTCTCATAACCGCAGCAGGCTCCACGCCTCAATCTACTCACCTCAGGTTCTCGCCTTATGATCAACATCAGCTCCGCGCTTCGGTCCTATCCAATCTCCTCAGGCTTTCGCCTCAAGACTACAACAGGCTCCACGCCTCAATTCTATCACTCTCTAGGCCCTCGCCTCATGACTACAACCGGCTCCGTGCCTCGGTTCCCTCATCACCAAAGCTCCGTGCTCTAGATACTGGCCCTGCGCCCCCCCACATCTAAAAAAACAACCGGCATCCGATTCATCCCCAGTAGATGGTTTGGATTCCACCCCACTACATCAATTCCTTCCAGCTCATTCGCAAGGATAGGCTACTCTACCGAGCTCCTTTCAGTCAAAGTAAGGATGATCAAGAAAAGCAAACGCACCTGCAGTGTACTGATCTACCCCAAAATAACTAAGGAAGCTCTCCGCAAAAACTCCCCAGGCAGCCCTGCGCTCCTTCAACTATCTTCCGCCAAAACCCTGGCTCAGTCTAGGTACGTCACACTACGGCTTTTTAAGCCCTAAGGTACGTCTTCTGTCTCTAACCCTCCAAACTTTTATTTTGTTTTATTGCCCGAACTACGATTGGTCTGAATTTCCCTTGTGGAATACGTAGGCAGCCTCCCGGCCCGACCATAACAAAACCTTTTTCGAAAACCCCTTGGAATAGTGGTTGGACCAAATTGAGTTGCTTTTTACAGCTTTGACTCTTACTCAAACATGTCTCGCGATCCGTCTGAGTTCAGTCAAAGAGGGGCATCTGTAGACACCCCAATTTGGCCTAACGATTATTTCAAGTCCCACCTTGGGACAATCCCGATGATGAAATGGATACAATGATTGCTGATTGCTTCTTTGAGGACCTTAGGACTTTCGGTGAGAACTTTGACCACTTAGAGGACCCAATTCAGAGCCATACAGCCTTTCAGACAGAAATACAGAAGCCTAGGAGAATCCATCTGACGGCCGTAACATCGATCTAACAGCCATAACATCAATCCCTCACCCGAGCAACCTGTTGCCAGCAAAATCTCCCTGAGAGATCAATCCCTCGGCCGCAAGATCTATCCTTCGGCCGAGACATCCATTCCTCGGCCGTGTGATCTATTACTCGGCCGCCAGATCGACCTTTTTCCAGACTCTGGAACGTTCTGTCAGACGTTTGGTTTGATCCAACTACACTACCTTCCCGATGCGTTCGGGCTACGTTCGGAGATCACGACGTAGAGTTAGAGATGCATTGCAATTGCAATTGCCATCTCGTGATTTGATTGGCCGGAGTGAGTCATCCCTATGCCTATATAAAGGGGCCTTTGGGCTCCGAAATTAACACACAGAAATTGAGATACCCACACACTCAATCAAACCTCGAAACTCTGCAGAAATACTCCCTCAACCCCATACTCCAAAAGCCCTAACCTCCCGAAGGCAGCCGTCAATCCGGCGATCAAACCCCGAAGTTCAAACCCTAACTCTAGGGTTCTCGATCAAGCAATCAATCAATCACACCCAATCCGAAGCAATCAAGCAACTGAGGGATCAAGGTGGTGAGGCCCAACGGCCTCTGGTTTGTCTATACTTACTGTATTTCTAACTAAACGTAGCATTTCGATTATCTGTTAATCTTTCTGTCTGGTGTGAGGAAGAACACCGACCGGGGCTTCGATCCCTCAGCCGGTACATCAAACCAAGAGGATCTCTCGGCCGTGACATCTATTCACCGGCCGCGAGATCCATCTCCCTGGGACATTATGTTTTCTTTCTGCTTTCTGATGCATGCTTATTTATCGCACTGGCTCACTTTGCTTACTGTTTAAAGGAATAATTAAACAGACTATGTGTTAGGATTAGATAAAGCATCTATACGTCTTATGTTGAACGATTATGGGCCAGTCTCACGACTGGGCAGAGAGGGGTGCCTAACACCTTCCCCTTACTGTACTTTTGGCTCCCGAATCCAGAATCTCTATCTATTTTCCCAGTTTTAACAAACTGGGTGGCGACTCTATTTGATGATAACCGTTATCATGTGGCGATGTTCCTAGCCATGGGAATGTCCATGATTTTGGTTTATGAAGTGAGCAACCAATCGAGCAAACACAATGTGATCAATCTGTATGGCGATGCCCCGCTTGGGAGGTGTCTACAAATTATTTATTAGAAAATCTTTATATTTGAAAATCTATTATATTATATTGTACCTTATGTACTTATAAATATATACTTGGACCTATATATATATATATATATATACTTCCATAAGTACTAGTACTAGAGAGAGAGAGAGAGAGAGATGGGCCGAGAGAGGGAGGGAGATTTGGAGAGATATCGGAGAGATTGGATTGGTACTTGTCTTGATTTTCTAAGATCTTTTCAACACATCCTTATATACTTTTTCAAGCAAACCTTTACCCATTGGACAATAATTGTTAGGAAAAAATTTATCCCTTGGATAATAAGCCAAGTTTTTGCTATAAATATCACCTCATTCTTGCCATTCAACTCACACCTCCCATCCTTCAACTTCTCTCTCTAGAAAGCTTATGTTTTGTTCTTGTTCTTTCTTGTTCTTGAGTTCTTCAAGAAACTCATCCAAGACCGCCACTAGACCGCCACTCTACCACCCTTTCGATCCAAAAGTTTTAGTAGTATTAGTCAAAATCTAGTTTCAAGAGAAACCTTTCTCTTTCGAAACTGCCGGAAGCTTACCGTAGGAAGTTACTCCGTCCAATAGCCAAGTTACCTCCCGTAGCCGACCTACCACCAAGAAGAACGATAGATTTTTCCTATACCTTTTAACTCTAAGTATAACGGTAGATTTATCCAATAAACATATGTTGTTTTGAACTTCTCAAAAAGGGAAGAACGAATTTTGAAAGATAATATTTGTGGCCCGACTTAAAGTATTCGTATTTTGATCTTGAGATGATTATGAGCATGTATACGTGAATACTTGCATTACTTGTTTGATGTCTGATAAAGTATAAGTGGTTTTCCACTCCAAAGGTGTCCGTCCATGTGGCACTATGCTTTACTTTGTGTGTTAAATGTTGAGCATGCTATCTAATACAGAGTTGGATGATCTTGTTAGTTTAGTTTCAAGATTACAATGATTGAATTATGAGTTTGTCGTAAGAAGTCCTGCCGCGGGTCTATGCATGAAAACGAGACACAAAAACGAGAAAGGTAGAAACATGACGCCTAGGGTGTTTAATGAAAAGACGTGTTGACTTGGTAAAAATATTTTTGAAACTACATAATGGCCGGATGTGGAAGCCATTATGTGTGTGTGTGTGTTCCAATGGGAATCCGGAGCGGCAGAACCATTGTGAGGTTGTGTGTGTTCCAATGGGAATCCGGAGCGGCGGAACCATTGTGAGGTTGTGTGTGTTCCAATGGGAATCCGTAGGGGCGGAACCATTGTGAGGTTGGGTGTGTTCCAATGGGAATTCGTAGCGGCGGAACCATTGTGAGGTTGCGTGTGTTCCAATGGGAATCCGGAGCGGCGGAACCATTGTGAGGTTGCGTGTGTTCCAATGGGAATCCGGAGCGGCGGAACCATTGTGAGGTTGTGTGTGTTCCAATGGAATCCGGAACAGCGGAACCATTGTGAGGTTTGTGGCTTGGTTATCCTTGGAGAGGAGCCAATGCTATTGTGTGCCAATGGGAACCCGGTGCAGCGGAACCATTGTGAGGATACTCGGGAACCCGGAACGGCGGAACCGAGGTTGGGTGTGTTAAATGTGATTTTCAAAATGTTGATTTGGAAATGAAAAGTGAAATGGTGACACGGTCTATAAAACGCTGCGTAGGAGAAACTCTTATGACACGGACACTTACGCTAGTCGAGTAATGAATGTGCATGTGTTATTGTACATCTCTAAATGTGAAGTTATTGAATGCACATGTGTTAGTTTGGTTACTATCATGGCTTATTGACTTGCTACTTGTAAGATAAGGGTTAGTGGGTATAGGTTTACTCTGCTGAGCTCTTGTAGCTCATGGTGTTATCTTTGGTGACCCTGACATATTATACTGGTGGCGACGCTGGTATAATGTGTCAGATTTTGTAGATGATCAAGATGAACAGTACACCTTGGAGGCTTTCGGAGCTGAGGAACTGGCTAGGATGGAGGAGCAGGCGAAGCTGTAGTTAGGAACCCTAGAACCCCTTCAATTGTGTAAATATTGAGCTCTTGTGGGAGTTTTGTTGTAATAATGAGCCAGACCCCATTTGGTTTTATCAATAAAATGTTTATTTAACGTTCCTAAAAATCAGGGGCGTTATAGTGAAAGTGCCAAATACATAGGCACGGTGAGATGCAAAACATCGAAGAAAAATCAGAGAAAGCTTAAAATCAACGAAAATGCCAAACACGTCGGCACAACAAAAGGCGAAGCAAATCAAGTGAAAGAAGGTTCCCATCAAAAGAAAAAAGGGCACAAAAATGTTCAAGATGGCTGTTAGCTCTCAAAACTCATTAAAAAAATGATGAAAATTCTTGAGCCTATTATCCTTTCTTTGTTAAGCCAAACCTTAGCCACGTTACAACCCGAATATAGTGCTTTCATATTGGAAAACACAACTTGATAGCAAAAATCCTAGACAATATGAGAAAACAAGAAGGAGTGACAAGGCATTTCGTGAATCCCGCATAATCCAAGCTGGGGCATTTTCGAAATTCATGAATTGTCATCAGCAACCTGGGGCACAGTTCGTGGTAAAAAAATCCTCGTGATTTGACAAAACAAGATCAAAGAATCCCGAATGAGCATCACTTGTTGGAGTTAAAACAATTTCAAAGCCCCGAATGGGAAAATCATCGAAACTTGATTTTATCATGACAATTTCAAACATCAATGGTGGGGTATGCTTGCCTTTTTTCGAACCCTCAAATAATCAAGCTCCTTGTCCAGTCAAATCAAACTCCTCGTCCAGTCAATGTCATCATGGAGAGTCAGTCCTCTCATAAATGGTCTTTCTTGTCTTTTGAGTCATCTAGGCCTTATCCGAATTCATGCAAGGTCATTCCCGGTCATTATCTAGTCAACTCACTTTGATCTTGAGGTCCCGATTCGTGAAAGAAATCCCAATACATGGAAAAACCCGCGCTTGCACTCATGATAAAACTGGTTGCCGAAACTATCAGTGGAATCAAGGGAAAGAATCAGAACTAAGGTCCGTCACTCACTGGAGCACATCAACCCAATGTCATTAATCGTAGTAAGCATACAGCCAACATCAAGACTGGGGCATGAATACTCAAAACTCAAGCCCTGATCAAAGTCAAACTCAAATCAACTCCAGCTCAAACCCAATTTCCATCCAAAGACAAATTCCATCCCAAATCCCAAGGTCCTGAAAGTACCAGCCCGCTGGCCAAAAACAGTAAAGCAGAAAGGATACTCGGACATGTCCTTTGTTTTTCAAAAAATAAAAAAAATCATCGTTGTTGTCAAATGTCAAAACACGGGTCTCACTTTCTACCCTCAACCTCTTATGGTCACCTTCATCTATCATATTTGTCAGCACGACTGATTGACATGCTGCCATAGATTTGGCATTGTCTTATGAGACATCATTTCAATCGGCTTCCACCATAGATTTAGCATCGTCCTAAGAGACATCCTTTCAATCAAATTCCGCCATAGATTCGGCATTGTCCTCTTGGACATCATTCAATCATCTTGTGCCATAGATTTAGCACTGTCTTATGAGACACCTTTCAATCGACTTCCGCCATAGATTTGGCATTGTCCTAAGAGGGCATTGTCCTCTGGAACATCTTTCAATCATCTTCTGCCTTAGATTTGGCATTGTCCTAAGAGGGCATTGTCCTCTGGAACATCTTTCAATCATCTTCTGCCATAGATTTGGCATCGTCCTGAGGGACAACTTTCAATCATCTTCTGCCATAGATTTGGCATCGTCCTGAGGGACAACTTTCAATCATCTTCTGCCATAGATTTGGCACCGTCCTCTGGGACATCTTTCAATCATCTTCTGCCATAGATTTGGCATTGTCCTAAGGGACATCTTTCAATCATCTTTTGCCATAGATTTGGCTTTATCCTGAGGGACATCATTTCAATCAAATTCCGCTATAGATTTGGCATTGTCCTCTTGAACATCATTCAATCATTTTCTGCCATAGATTTGGCTTTGTCCTGAGGGACATCATTTCAATCAAATTCCGCCATAGATTTGGCATTGTCCTAAGGGGCATTGTCCTCTTGGACATCATTCAATCATTCTCTGCCATAGATTTGGCATCATCCTGAAGGGACACCTTTCAATCAAATTCTGCCATAGATTTGGCTTTGTCCAGAGTGACACCTTTCAATCAAATTCTGCCATAGATTTGGCTTTGTCCTGAGTGACATCTTTCAATCACCTTTCGCCATAGATTTGGTTTTGATCCCTTCGAGATAGACTAACTTGTCCCGTTAGATGACACCCCTCGTGGTGTATTCGCCTTTTTTGTCATTTTGAGACAAATTAACTTGTCTCGTTAGATGGCATCCCTTGCGGTGCATTCGCCTTTTATCCCTTCGAGACAAACTAACTTGTCCCGTTGGATAGCACCCCTCGCGGTGTATTTTATGTCACGTTTATAACCTTTTTGCTAGTTTAATTATTCCACCCACTGAGAACAGACCAATCGGTGGGCGCTCCTCAATCAATCTATCTTGTCGATTATTTGCTTGCATGTTTTCATGCCTTTTACAGCATGCATGTTTGCATTTGCCCCAAAGTACTGCACTTGTCTGATCCCTGCAGAATAGGGTACGTAGGCAACCCAAAAGGGTACGACCTCGCATTTTGAGTTTCAGCGCATCTTTTATTTTCAAATTTTGAATTAAGGACTTGGTATGGCTCGAATTGGGTTGTCTCATTCTTTGGGCGTCACTCGTATCCAAACATGATGCCGAGCGCCGTCCAAAGAGGGGCAACTGTAGACACCCCAATTTGAACCACTCGTAATTCCGTAATTTGCGGCTTCGTGGTCTCCCAATGATGAAATTAGAACGATACATGCCTTGGTTAGGGTGAACTTTGCTTCTAGGATTTTCCAAAAATCAATTTCAATTCAAATAATTAAGTCCCAAGCGCTCAGAATCATTTCAAAGTGCTCAGGACTTAACTTCAAAATCCAGAATTTGGTTTACTCCAGAGCGCTCTGGAGTGGCATTCCCGAGCGCTCGGATCCACTCCTGAGCGCTCGAGTCAATAGCTTTTCCAACAGGATTTGAATTTCCTCAGCTTTTTCAGCCATCACATGGCCTGGTTTTCCACTTCACTACGCAAAGCTACAGTGTTTTTGACCTGATTTTGCAGAAGATCAAATCAAGCTGCCATATTATCCCTTTAATTATATTTTTATATATATTTTATAATTAATTTTCAAAATTCAAAATTCAAATTTTGGGTCTATAAATACCCAAGTCCATGCTGCATTTTGGGCACCTGGAAAAACAGCCACGAAATCCTACACTCTTCTCTCTGATTTTCTGAAGAAAAATCTGTTTTTACAACAAAAATCAACCTTACAAAACCTTTTCAAAAATCAAAACTTCTTCAAAAATCTTTCAGAAAAATTCAAGAAACTCAGGAATTATGTTCAATCCTGGTTCCTGAGGCTTTCTCATCCCTTTTTCACTTTGGAATCCATCCAAGAAGCATATCCCTACTTACAAAAGGTAGTATTTCTTATCCTTTTATTTAAAAGGGCCACCATCCTTCTAAGGAGGCCATTCAGCCCACTCCAGTTCATCATACTGGAAGTGTGGTTGAATAGTCTTAGTATTAAAACAATGGCAGATGGATTACAAACAAAAATTTTCAATTAGGCTCAATGACACTCCTGAGCGCTCAGGAGTGGTTCTGGTCATGTTTTGTCATTTTTGCGTGATTTTCAAGGAAAATGAGGGTTTTTTTTATGGATCCAGTATATTTTCTTCCCAAATCTCATTACTGAAAATATAAACTTTCATCAATTTCCAGTGATTGTCAGCCTTCAAAGAAAACAGAAAGGAAACATTGCTAAAAGCAATATGGTGAAACCACATTTTCCTTGAAAATCATTTTCTTAAGAATATGCCTTGATACTTCCAGTAGGCATGTCCAACCTTTCAAAGTTTTGGTCACAATAAAGCAAGGCTTAAGTGGCCTGGACCAGTTCCAGGACAGTTAATCCTTTTTCTGAGTATCATTTCATGTGCGTCTATTTGTCTAACTATGATCTGCAGGGAAAGGGCAGCAGTACTCCTGAGCGCTCAGGAGTGCAGTCCCGAGCGCTCGGGAGTGAAACCAGAAACAAATTCGCATTTTTCATGCATCATTCCATTTTTCATGTTATATGCATTGTACACAAGCACATGTATGCACGACCTTACTTGGTATACTTGTCAGTACTTGCTATTTGCTCAGTGAAAGATAGACAATGCAACAAAAGTATTTTTTTTTAAAATCCCGCAAATGTCTAGTAGAGACCGATCTTGTATCGGGCGAGGGGGGTGCCGTAAAACCCTTCCCCCCTCGTAACATGGCTTCCGAACCCTCAAACGAATCTCTGGTTTTCAATTCAAATCAATCATTTTCAAATCAAAACGGTTTCTCGGGTGGCAAACCTCAAATCCGGGTGGCGACTCCTCAATTTTTCAAATCAAAACTTTTGTTTTTCGGCCCGCCCCGATCCACCCGGGGCTGTGGTAGCCCACAGTTACGTATTCGCTCTCACCAACTTCTTCATTCGTGAAGAGATGTAATTTAGCCTAAAGGCACACCTCGAATGCTTCGGTATTCAAGGACTTCAAGTGTCCCTAGCAAGGTGTGAGGGGGGAAAAAATCGAATTGAGGCTGCAAAAAATGCACAAATGTCACAGATGAGTGGTTTAACTTATGCTTTCCGTATCTAAATGGCACAAAATAGGCATCATCTATATGACAATAGGCATTTTACGATGAATAAATTGCATTCGTAAGGAAAGGGCGACCCCAACAATCGGGAGACTACTTAAAGAATCCGAACAAAGAAGAAGACTGCATTCCTAGATAAAATGTTGGGAAAATGACGGTCAAATACGTGTTTTGATAATTAATACCCATCAATGACAGTTTCAGTATTAACAAATGTTCTTATCATGTCCTTGGCGGGTATTAATTATCAAAACACATCCTAGGCCATCATTTTCCCTAAAATGTTAGGCCACGCACTCACAAGCGAGGGAATGTCGCATGTGCCCTGATTAATTCACAATAAATATTTTTCTTTCCATTGTTGCTAAAACTCTTCAAAACAGCCACAAAAAAGAACAATTTGGTCAAACAGTTGGTGCTCATTTAAGTGAGAAATCTATGATATCCAAGTTTGTTGCTCCCATTCTTTTTTATTTTTTGAATTGGGCAAAGTATGGATTACCTCCCTGTGGTTAAGCCGTTTTGCAGATGACCTCCTTATGTTTTATAAATGACCAATTCACCTCCCTATGGTTTTGAAGTAAAGTACAACCGTTAGGTTTTCCATCCATGTTGACAGAATGTGTGGGCTACGCGCCTGCAGTGCATCTGTGTTGATGTAAAAAGTGGATTCCCTCTAAAAAAATGATACTTTCTAATCCCCTTAATGCCCCTCCCATGTGTTACAGAAAAGCCAAACTCTTTTCACTCTTTCTCACCCACTTCAATATTGCCCAGGTTCTCTACTATGTACTTCTCTCTAATTTTTTTTCTTTTTGTTTCTTATTAATTTACTTATTCATTTTCTATTATTAATTTAATTTTACTCTCTCTCTCCCTCTCGCTCTCTGCTTTTCTTACTTTTCCTGTTTTATAATTGTTTTTTGGATTATATATTTCAACAAATGTAGATACATATGGAGTATTAATTTATTGTATAGTTTATATATGTATGTATATGTATACTGTCTTTGTGCAAAAAAAAAATTCTCTCATCTAAAAAAATCTCCCTAGTGGAAGTGGAAAAACTCTAATTACCATTCGTAAATAGCACCAACACAATTAATTTAGGCTTCTTTTGTTTTGATGTAAAATTTTTTACAATGTAAAATATTTTTTCAGAAAACAAACTTTCAAATTTTTATTTTTCAGTGTTTGGTTGGCGCATGAAAAATATTTTCAAAAATCGACAAAATATATAGTGTAGAGAGAGAGGGGGCTTAAACAGTGAAATTCAAAGAGAGAGAAAGAGAGATATGAGAATAAGGGAATGGAATGTGGGTAAGGACTAAGGATTGAGGAAATTGAACAGTTAGAATTACAGTAGAAGACAACGGGTTTATTTCGAAAAATAAGAATAGAATGGTTTAGTTTCTTAGCAGCTCATGATAATTTTTAGTGTAACTACTTTTTAAATTTCGAGGATGAAATTCTTTTTAAGGGGGGAATGATGTGACATTCCACTTTTTCGGTTTAAAAAAAATAAAATTTTAACACAAATAATTCAATTTTTTTTTTTCAAACTTCTTCGAATAAAAATAACTCGAATAACTTATATTTTTTTTATGTGTACGTGTATGTGTTATATCATTGGGCCGCTTAGATTGGGTCAGACTTATTTTTAGAACTCAAGTTGGGCCCGTTCGTGAGAGTGTATTTAATTAATGAAGAGAGGGCCCGTTATTCTTTCATAAATATTGAGAACTAGGGTATATTATTTCAACCTTAAGAGAGACCTAGCGTTAATACTTCCTGCGGCAGAGAGAGAGAGTTAGGCTGCGGGTTCGGGAGAGATCAGTAGTGTCGAGTTGTCGGTGGCATTAGGAAATTCCACCAAGAAGTTTCGTCATTGGGTAAGACTTTGATCACTCCTCTTATATAGTATTTTATTCTATTACCCTTATGGCTTTCCTCATCATTCATTAGAATTGGGGTTTTGTTGGTGGAGATAAGAGAGAGGTGCGTGCATGTGTGGCGGCTGTGTATGTGCCGTGTGTGATTCTGAGAAGAGATGGTGGTATTGTAATTGGGAAATTAAGTTCGTGGCTGTGAAACCGTAGAGTTTAGATTAGGGGAGTTCATATGCATATTAGTAATTTTTCATTAAACTAATTTTAGTACTTTCATTCTTTTTATCCAGACTAGCCGAGTACTCAAATATTACATTTTGCGATTTATTGAACCAATCGAAGTGAGTGGTTAAGCATGTGATCCCATCCTTTGGATTCCTCTTGATCCTATCTACCATTGACAGTTCATTATTTGTTGTGATCCGATGATAATATTCTTATTCATTGCTCTCATGATTATTGACAATTGACGTACCCTTGGGCATACAAGGTTATTTGAGAATATTTGTGATTGATCGATTGCCCTTATTTTTACTGTTGTCGATTCGTTGACTCCATCATATTATTGTGACTATGCAACGACACGGGGAATAATCCTGGTGCAGGTGACTCCGGTTCGCCGTTGTTCTGTGTGTTTGGGACCATGGATTATGTTTATATTAATTTGTGAAAGTCCAAGGAAAAGACCCGTGAAATATCGTGGTGACTTTGGCCGCTAGGGAAAGACTTGTGAAATACCTTGTGACTCTAGTGCTCAACGGATAGGGGAAACATGTGAAATACCCTGTGACCCTACTCCGAATCGGCTTAGGGAAAAGGTCCCAGGCGCCATCCTGTGGTGACTCTAAGTACGGTGTTGGATCCAACGGGCTAAGCCCTGAGAAAATATTTGGC
Organism: Rhododendron henanense subsp. lingbaoense; assembly: GCA_020567845.1. Lineage (NCBI taxonomy): Eukaryota > Viridiplantae > Streptophyta > Magnoliopsida > Ericales > Ericaceae > Rhododendron > Rhododendron henanense. The sequence goes on along the minus strand of CM036313.1, from coordinate 39,964,444 downwards.
AGTTGATATTTGGTACTGTACTTGGTAATTGGAAGATATGGTTCCCACTTTGGTTTGGACTACCTCATTATTGTTGTTCCTCGTTTCGATATTGTTGAGCAGGTTGTTGGTATTAAGTGGATGTTATCATTGTTCGATTGTTGTTGTGATAATTCGTTATTCAGTCATTCATCTTTCGATACAATTTGCCGAGCCATTGACTTCGTTAGTTTGTTGGTATTATTCGTTGAACCTTCGACCTTCCTTAATTTGACACCATTTCTTTGGAGCCTTGTTATCGTTGATTTATACGTATGCTACTTTGTATTATTACCCTTAGCATGATTAACTACTCATTGAGCTCGTCAGCTGACGGATTTATTCTACACTTATTTTCAGGTTAGTGCATGGAGCATTGTAGTGGACTCTGGGCCGTTGTCGGGACCTTTTGTTTGGACCTCTAGGGCGTCTGCATTTTTATTTCTTTTCTATTATCAAAAAGCTTCCGCACTTTTATTTATTAGCTTCTGCATTTTTAGTTATTGGCAAATCATGGTGAAATTTGGAGTTTGGAAAATATGAGATTTTATGCCATCTTGTTAAGGAAAAATATTGGTTTAAGTTGAAGATTTTGCTTTAATAAAATATCCAGTTTTCTTTTATTGGTTTCGAGTTGTTAAAATAATATTTTTAATTAGGCTTCGTGTTCCATGATTATTACATGGTTCACGGCCTGTCATGTTCCCGGATTTGGGGCTTGACAAAAAAAGGGAAACGCCTACCAAAAAAAGGAAAGCATAAATCAACCATTGTCAAATTAGGATGAATCAAAAATGGACAGAGGGTATTACAGTCATTTTAGTATTTTCTGTTAACGGTGTTAGCTTGGCACTTTAGTCCGAAACCACGAGGAGGTGAATTGGTCATTTCAAAACATTGGGGAGGTGATGTGCAAATGCTTCAAATCACAGGGAGGTAATCTGTATTTTGCCCTTTTGAATTTTTACATCAATTGTTCCATTGAGGGCTTTTGTCAAAAACAGGTGGTGTTCATTTAAATTGCAAGGTGACATTGAGCAAGAAAAAATTCCCAATAAAGAGTATAAGAACTGTATGATTTTCGTAGGATTTCGAAAAGGGCAATTTACCTCTAGGTCCAGAAAATAGAAAGTAATTCCTACCAAGTCTCCTCTAATTAACAAAACACTAAAACCCTATGAAAATGCCTAAAACCCTAAATACTGAAAGTGCCTAACCCCTAAGGCACCCTATGAAAGTGCCTAAACCTCAGGGTACCCTATAAAAATACCTAAACCCCTAGGGTACCCTATGAAAGTGCCTAAACTGCTAAAACCCTATAATAGAAAAGTGCACCCTAAAACTCCTATGAAAGTGCCTACACCTAAACCCTAGGGTACCTTAAACCCTAGGGTATCCTAAAACCTAAAATCTTAAGTTACCCTAAAATCCTATGGTACCCTAAAATCCTAAGGTACCCTAATATTTTAGGGTACCCATTAGGGTACCATAAAACCCTAGCATACCCTAAAACCCTAGGATGACACTTCCATTAATGGTAAATGTATTTTTCTAAAAGTGGACTTAATGGTAATTAAGTATTTCATCTCTCCTTAATGAGAATTAAGTGTCACTTTTCTGTACTTAGATGTAATTTTCTAAATAAAACCAGACTTTTGCACCTTGAACAACCCGTCGAAAAGAAAACACGAGAACAACGCGAAGTCAAATACATCACAAAGCTAGAATGATCTATAGTTACAAGGCATTCCATCTAAGATATAAAACTGAACCTTAACAAAACACAACTTAAAGAATTTATTCCGTACAAACCGCAATCCAAATGAAACTGTGTAAAATACATTAACCACACCACATGCTGAGAGAGAGAGAGATGGCTGCTTATTTCCAAAGAAAACCACGCCTGTGCCCGATGAGATTGTCCACAACGAAATAGTAGCAAGAGGTGATGGAAACCTCGACAAGATGAAACCATGCCGTTCGCCAATACGGATTTATCAACAAAATCGCCACGATTGCCAAGACCACAGTTACGTAAGACCCTGCAAAGCTCATATAGAACACATCCATGTCCATGAAACCATAATCTTCTTCGGTATCATTGACGGCTGCTCTTGGCGACGATGGAGGTGAATCAGTTGCATTGCACTTTGGCAGTGGTTCTCCGCAAAGAAGTGGATTTCCAATGTAGCTATTCAAGTCAAAAGTTCCGAATTGTTTTACTCTCGGAGGCATGCTTCCACTCAAGGTATTGTAGGACAGATTCAAAACAGCCAAAAAGTTTAGCTCTGTAAGCTGAGAGGGGATTTTCCCATTCAGGTGGTTGTAGGAAAGATCCAAGCTTTCTATGCCTTTCAAGTTTGAAAGTGTCACAGGGATTGTACCGGTGAAGTTATTGTGGGACAAGTTCAACGCTTTGATATGGCTAAGGTTTCCGATCTCAGGTGGTATGGGGCCAGTCAATCTGTTGTGGGAGAGATTGATTCCTGAGAAAAGCCGTAGAACGATCCCCTTGTAGGTTAAATACAGTCCTTTTGTTGTAAACTTTGCCTCTTGTGCTTTAGGCGATATTTCAAAATATTTATCCCGACCTTTTTCACTCTTGCCTAACACCATCCTCCGATCATTTAACAATAATGTGAATGTTTGTGCTGAATCGTCGAGGTAGTATCCGTAAGCAGCTCTGCTTTGTATTCCGTTGAATTTGATTTCACTAATACAAGGGGGAATGTTGCCAAAGAGATTATTGAAAGAAAGATCAATCATAATTAATCTGGAAAGGTTGCATAACTCCTTTGGGATGTTGCCTTCAAAATTATTATTTTTCAAGAGAAGAACCGTAAGCTCTGAAAGGCTGCCTGTCCAAGTTGGAATAGTACCACTGAATTGGTTATAAGAGAGATCAAGCTCCAGTAAAGAAGTACTGTAATTTTTGAAGGCCATTGGAAAAGGTCCATCTAGCCTATTTTTGGACAACTGAATATTGCTGAGACTTGATGAGCTGAAGCAAGATGGTACAGCCCCGGTGATATCATTTTCAGAAAGATCTAACAGCCGGAGGTTTTTGAGTTGACAAAATTCAATTGGAATAGGACCTTCAAGATGATTACCCGCCATGGCTAGGAAATATAACGATGTATAATTTCCAATGAACCCAGCTGGAATCTTTCCTACCAGTTGATTAGCACTAACATCCAAATAGACCAAATTGCTAGACAAGTTAGGCGGAATTTCTGTGAAGTCATTATTGGCGGAATATAAGACTTCCAATAGGGTCAGATTGTTTTGATGGGGTAGTACTGGGCCTTTCAAGAAGTTGTTTGATAGTCTCAAGAAATTCAAGAGGCGGCAACCTTTGGCCAAATGAACCGGTATTTCTCCAGATAGATTGTTATTGGATAAATCTAGCAATTTCAGAGCAGTCATATCCCCGAATGAAGAGGGAATATTGCCTTCAAAGTTGTTTGTAGACATGTTGAAGAATTCTAAACTCGGGAAAGAACCGGCTATTTTGTAAGGAAGGAAGCCTTCAAGATGATTGTTAGAGATATCCAATACAATAAGATTTCTCATATGACGTGAAGGCAACAATAATGGTCCGCTGAATGAATTGTATGATAGGATAAGTGTTTCCATTCTTGTATTGTTGTCCAACAACCAATATGGAAACTTTCTTGTGAAATCAGTCTTAGAGAGCTCAACCTGTATAAGGTCATGTTGATGGTAGAGAAAGCGAGGAAATGATCGGTTAATATGACCATGTTCAGAATTTGACAAACAAAGTCCGATTAGTTGGAAACTTGGGGATGTGGCAAGAAAGTCCTCTTCTTCCAACAACGTGTTTTTCAGGCTCTCAATGTACATGAGTTTGGAATGGTTAAAAAATGACTTGAATGAGATTGGAACTTCAAAGTCATTATCTGAAATTGCAAGGTATTCGAGGGATGTCAGATGGATAAGAGGAGACTGTGCAATGTTTCCAGTAAAATAATTGGAAGTTAAATCCAGTAGTCTAAGGGATGTCAAGTTCGCCAGGCACCATGGTAAGGTTTCCCCAAAATCACTCCGTGTGACGTCAAGCTCTCTGAGCTTCTTCAACTCGCACAGGCCTGAAAACACATGGAATGGATCACACTGAAAATCTTAGATTGATATATATTTGATAGACAAAAAAGATAATGACCAGTAATATCCTTCTATTTGTGGGAGGGGGAGTAGAAGAACAATTCAGAGTTATACCTTTAATAGAAACAATACTCTTGCTTTCAGAATATTTTAAGGACAACACTTGAATTGATGTCATGACTCTAATGTACGGAAGAATGTCGTCGAATATAACACCATCCATGAGCAAAGTTTCAATGTTGCTGAGGTTTCTCAAGTCTGTATTAAGTGTTTGAATAAAAGCATGGAAGAAATCTATAAGAATTATGAGAGAGGAAGGTGCTAATAATGTTATAAGGAAATTTCATATAAGAGGTACCCTTATTGTGAACAGCTCCATGCAAGCCTCTATTGTGACTCAAATCCAGTGTCTTGATTGATGAAAGTCCTCCCAAAAATGACCACACACTATTATTGAGGGCTTCATTATAACTCAGATCAAGGACCTCTAACTTTTTCAATATTCTTGATTCTTCTTGTGAACCTGTGCAAAATAGTAGTAGTAGATTTATTTGGAAATATTTTTCTAGAAAACAAAACGTTTCCTATTGTTAATTGGCCGGATTGTGATATGAAAACATTTTCTATTGTTTGGTTGACAAGGAAAATCACTCTTGTTTCACAAAGGGTTCTTAAATAATAAGTATTTATTTCCAATTTTCAAACTTAAACATAATGAATTTATGAAAATAATTTTTTTTATTTTTTTTGCTCCATTCAAAAGATCTCATTGAGATCTATCAAATAAGATCCATATTGCATAAAAAATTATTTCAGTATGTCCACTATTTTTAAGCTTGAAAATTGCAAATAAGTTTAAGAACCCTTAGCGGAAATGACCAAATTATATGGTTTTCCAATAAGCTATATAGTTTGTCAACATTCACAAATCGAATTTCATCAAAACACCTGTTGTGTCAAAGAAAGTCTAAATTTTATAAATTCAAAGAACGTTACCATTTTCTCCATAAAAAGTTCTAAAAATTTTTAAAGCTAGAGACAAAGAAAACTTAACCCGAAAGTACCCCGAAAGAACAACTAGTGGTTGAGATTCACTTTGATGTGTGAGACCCAAAACTAGATTAACACCGATTAGTGTTGTGTCAAAACTTGTGTCAAATTTTGTGTGAGGGGAACCGGCCCCATATATATATGTATATATGTATATATATATATAATCTGATTTCATTTTGGTGAAAAATAACAATTGAAAAGTTTTTAGAAATCATACTTTACTGTGCAAACTCTTGAAAAGTTTCAATTCCATACCGTTTAGAGCACTTATACTGGCAACCGCATTTTGGCTCAAGTCTAGCTCCTTCAAGTTGTTCAAACCATCAAATTCTGCATTCAAATGAAAAACTACGTAACACTTTCACGAGGACAGCAATAAATTATATATGAATAAAGAAAAAAAAAAGGAGCAGGAGATAGATGCTTGGATTCAGATTCTTATACATATGTGTTGTGAGCCATTCGAAGCATATGCACGCAACTCACCCATATCGGACAGGTGCAGTGCTTACATATTTATGTGAGGACATGCATTTTTTAGGGGAAAAAGGACTGTTGTGACTTATGCTTTGGGTTTCACGCACAACAAATTGTGCACTTAAAACTTACCTCTGACATAAATTGACCCATTCAATCGGTTTCCAGCCAAACGTAGAAACTTCAGGTTTGAAAGCTTATTCAAAGACGGTAGAATGTCATTCCCAAATTTAGTCCACCTAAGATCAAGCTCCTCCAAATTAGTCAAATTTGACAAAATTCCAATACCTGCGAGAGAAACACATTATTTTGATACGTATCTTAGTTCGCACAAATATTTTAAACATGTTAGGAGACCCCAAAGCAAAGAGAAAAGAAAGTAGTATAACTGAAAGAAAAATCTTCTTATTCGGCTTCCGCATGGGAGGGTATTTATTGGTTTATCCTTAACGGCTTGTTTGTCCGCGGCCAAAATAATATATTTTTTGAAGGGGAGATTAATTAAACGTGGTATGTTTGGGTAATTCTCTCTTTCTTTTTTTGTTGGTCAAGCGGAAATTATATTTGGGGATACGAGTAGGCACTACAAGAAAAAGTATATTTAATGACGAAAAAGTGGTGCCGAAATTTAATTTCATCGCTAAATGAGTATATTTGGGGACGAAAAAATAAATTTGTCACTGTTTTGACAACTTCCGCGATGAAATTATTTCATCACCAATTACAAATATTTAGCGACGAAAAAGATATTTTCGTCACCAAAGATACCTATTTGGCGACGAAATAAAATTTTTGTCGCCGAAAGAGTAGAAAATGAGACAAAATTATATTTCGTTGCCAAAGATAACTATTGGGTGAAGAAAAAAATATTTTAATGTTTATCAAAATTGCTAATTTTAATGTTTAAAGGTTCAAAATGCCGTCCAAAATATATTTTAATGTTAAATATAAGTGTTATCTATTACTCCCTCCGTCCTCTTTTTAAAGTCCAGTATTCCATTTTGAGTTGTCCCTTAATAAGTGTCCATTTTGTAACGGTAGTGGGTAAAAGTAGGTACATTTTCCATTTTGCCCCTAAAATTAAGTAGATTCCAATTTGAAAAATTAGTGAGTAAAAGTGTAATGATGATGTCTCCATATAGGGTAAGTAGGGAAAATGGAAGTAAAAGTTGATGTGAAGGGTGTAATGATGATGTTTTCTTAATAAGTTGGAGTTACGAAACGAGACACTTAAAAAGGGACGGAGGGAGTAGTTATTTGAAACATATATTGAAAAGTATGTTTGGCGTAGATGGTTAAAGTTTGCGTGCGGAATCTAGGAGACTTGGGTTCGAAACCCAGCAGGAGCAAGAAAGTTGGATTTTTTTCCACATGAGTCTTTTGTGATGAAAATTTTTCTTTTTTCGTCACCAGTGGGTTACATTTGACGACGAATTTTTTCGTCACCAAAGGGAATAATTTGTGACGAAATTTTTCGTCTGCAAAAAGCACAATAGGTGATGAAGAAAATTTCGTCAACAAGTCATTTTTCTGTGACGGAATTTTTTGTCATCAAAAGGCACTATAGGTGACGAAAAATAGATTTCGTTACCAGATAGGAATCCTCGACAACCTTTAGTTGACAATTTTTTTTTGTCATCTATATTATTTGTGACGAAAAATATGCAATTTGTGACGATTTTCATTCGTCACTCAGTGCAATTTTTCTTGTAGTGAGGTGGATGCCATTTTTGTTAATATAGGTCAAGTGTAGAACGTGGACAAATAATGAATTGGGGTAAGAGTGGGAACTTTGAATCCTCATCCAAGGGTATAACGAATCCCTGGATTTCATATCCCGGATAAAAAAGAGAGTTAACAAGCACCGAATGCACCCATGTTTTAAGCCATTAGATGATTATGTATTAATCTGAACCCTTCAATAATTTTATATCGTTGAGAGCAATGATACTGACAACTGCATTTCGGCTCAAGTCTAGCTCGTTCAAGTTGTTCAAACCTTCGGGAGTTTGGGTTGAGTGTGTGTATGTTTCAGAGGGTCCTCATACCGTTCCCTCGTCAACAATTGCCTAGTGAAGGTGGTAAGTGGAATTACTCTCTTACCCTTCCGTGTTAGAAAAAAAATCCAAATTCTGCATTCAAATGAAAAACTACGTAACACTTCAACGAGGACAATAATAAATTATCTATGAATCAAGAAAAAAAAAGGAGCAGGAGATAGATGCTTGGACTCCGATCCTTATACATATGTGTTCTGACCCATTTGATGCATACGCAACTCACCTATATCGGACAGGTGGAGTTACATATTTGTGTGAATCCGCACATCGATATCCACGCATTTTTTATTGGGCTATTTTCATAAGCAAAAACCCTTTTGTGTGTTTTGTTTTTGTTACGCTTCTGTTGTGCGGGTGATCGGTTCTTTTACCCAACAAAGTGGTATCAGAGCTAAGGTTAAGGGAAAAATTAATACGCGAGTTATGGCAGGAAAAAGCACCGGGTTCGCGGTTGAGCTTTTCAATGGGCACAATGATTTTACTCTTTGGCAACAAAGGGTTAGGAATATTTTGGTGAGAGAAGGTTTGGTGAAAGCACTTAAGCCGAAATCCGAAAAGCCGGAAGAAATGAAGGAAGATAAATGGGAGGAGATGAGAGAGCTTGCAAATAGCACCATCCAATTGTATCTTGGGAATAGCACTCTCCGAGAAGTCATCAATGAAACGGATCCGGCGGAACTTTGGGCGAAGTTGGAGAGTAGGTACAAGTCTAAGTCTTTGACGAATAGGTTGTCGTTAAAGAAGCAATTGTATGCATTAAGTATGCCCGAGGGAGGAAATATTAATGAGCACTTGGATGAGTTCAATCGGCTAATAACGGAGTTGGAAGCCATTGGCGCAAAGATTGAGGAAGAAGATAAGGCGATCATTTTGTTGGTTTCTTTGCCGATATCGTATGAGCATCTCCAAACTACATTGTTGTTTGGGAAAGACACTCTCGGACTTGATGAGGTTATTGCTACACTCCTATCCCACGAGTCGATGAGGAGGAAGGAGAGCGAGAGGATATCGGAGGATCGTGCTATGGTTGCATCCTCCGGTAGTCAAGCTAGAGGGCGGACGACCGAAAGGCGAAATGGGTCTAAGCCAAGAGGACGCTCATCCTCGCGAAGTGGCGAGTCACGGGGTGTTGACAATAGAAAGTGCTATTTTTGTAATGAACAAGGACATATAATGAAGTTTTGCTCAAAGCTTAAAGCCAAGATAGAGCAAGAGAAAGGAAAATCCGAAGCGGTGGTGGTTGAGAGCTCCACCGAAAATGATGGTGATTTGCTTGCGGTGACTTTTGAAGGTACGAAGCATTTTGGTTGGGTTATGGATTCCGGATGTTCGTTCCATATGTGTTCAAATCGAAAGTATTTTTGTTCGTATGAGGCTTGTGAGAAAAATACCGTTAGGATGGCGAACAACACGGTGAACAAGGTTGTTGGCATTGGTTCGGTACGTTTTCGTATGGCCGATGGAAGGTTTGTGACATTGACCAGAGTTCGACATGTTCCGGGTTTGAGGAAAAACTTGATTTCCTTAGGAATGTTGGACACAAAGGGTTGTAGCTTTGCATCAAGGGATGGAGTTCTTGAGGTTTTCAAGAATGAGAAAGTGGTGTTGCGAGGCAAGATGGTGGGAAACTTGTACAAGCTTCAAGGTCATGTTGAGAGGAGGCATACAAGTTTCGGACACCAAGCTAGCGGAAAAGAGAAGCGTCGAGTTACGCAACTGTGGCGTGTAAAGGCGCAAGCAAATGAGTCGATATGTGTGGCGAGCAACACCGAAAAAGAAGTGTCTCAAGTGATGAGTTTTGAAAGGGTTGACAAAGAAAAAACAAGTGCATGGAAAAGGGTCACATTTGCAACCAACTTGGTTGCCGATGTCTTCGGATAAGCACCCGGATGAAGGGGGTGCGAGGCGCCCAAGTGAGGGGGTGCGAGGTTCCGAGTGAGGGTGTATTTCTCATGAGCAAAGGGGGTGATTGTTGGGTTTTTGCTTATGAAAATAGCCCAATAGTGTTTGGCCCAAAAAGATTTATTTGTGGACTAGTTATTTTTGTGGAAGTTTCTACACACCATTTGGCACATGTTTGGCACATGAGTAACTTAGCTTCTCTTGGAAGCTAAAAGGGTTTTTTGGTCTCCTGGCAAGAAGCAGCCGAATAGGGTGTGAGAAAAAGAAAGAAGAACGGAAGAGAGAAAAGGATTTTGGTGCTGTGTGTGATTCATTGGTCACCTGAAAAGAGAAATAGAAGTGCTCCTGTGTGTGCTTGGTTTTTCCGGTGGTCAAGGAACGAAAGGGCAGCTAGCTATCTCCCCTCTCTCCTGAAGCCATTTGTGGCAGTTTGCGGATGAACTTTTGTGGGCTGTTTTGATCCGGTTAGTGCCCTCTGTTTCAGCTGTGTTGGAGAGCTTTTGAGTAAGATCTTTCCACTCTGTTTGTAGTTTGTTGGATAGGGTATTTGTGGTGAGATCATTGGATCTCTTTGTAAACCCTTTGTAAACCTTGGTGATAGTGGAAATTATTTTTTCTCTCCCGTGGACGTACCCGACTTTGGGGAACCACGTATATTTGTTCTCTTTGTGCCTTGTTTATTGCGTATTTAATTTTTCCGATTACGCTTCCGTTTGTGGGTGGGATTGATTAGGAGTATTAATCCCAACATTTTTCAGGGGAACAAACACTGTGTTGTGACTTATGGTTTGGGTTTCACAACGAATTATACATTTTAAACTTACCTTCAACATAAATTGACCCATTCAATTCGTTTCCAGCCAAACGTAGAAGCTTCAGGTTTGAAAGCTTATTCAAAGATGGTAGAACGCTATTATCAAGATAATTTAAGTTAAGGTCAAGCTCCTCCAAATTATTGAAATTTTGCAAAATTCCAATACCTGCGAGAGAAATACATGGTTTTGATTAATATCTCAGTCAACTCAAATTTTTAATTATATTAGGAGGACCCAAAGAAAAGAGAAAAGAAAAAAGACATTAATATAGCTGAAAGAAAAATCATCTTATTCGGCCTCCACATGGGAGGTCATTTATTGGTTTAACCTTAACGATTGTGTTGGAGGCTTTGCGCAATAACTGCGTTGGTCTTGGAATTCATCGAGCTACTGCGTTAAGTGTTTTTGTTTCTTAGCTAGGGCCTAGGCCCTCTTATGTACAAGAAAGAAAAAAAAGACTGTTTGTCAGCGGCCAACTTATATGTGGATAGAAAGCTGCTACCCACACAAACAAAAGTGCACAGATTGTGCACAAATTTTTTATGGGGCCCCAACAAGGGTACCACACAAACGATCTAAGCCGTTCATTAAATGTAAAATATATTTTCAAGGGTTCACGTGAAAAAGCAGTTCAAGTTGATACCTAGAAGTTCTCGATCCAATCATCTAAACTTCATTGAGATTTCAAGATAATAAAAAATTAAATGATTGGATCGAGAACGTATAAGTATCGGATTGAGCTAATTTTTTACAAGGACCCTTGAAAAAGTATTTTACATTTAATGAACGACTCGAATCATTTGTATAGGACCCATGGTGGGCCCCACAAAAAAATCTGTACACAATCTGTGCATGAAATGTCTGTGTGGAATAATGTCATTTTCTGTAGAATAATGTCATTTTCTGTAGAATAATGTCATTTTCGTAAATATAGGTCATGTAAAGAACATGGACAAAGTAGGAATTATGTAAGAGTGGGAACTTTGAATCCTCATCCATGAGAATATGACAAATCCCCAGATTTCAAATCCCGAATAAAAAGGAGAGTGAACAAACACCGGATGTACGTACCACACTCAAATCAATAAGTCTAGGTACACTACATCCAACCACTACACCATCCATTACATGTTTTGTAGGGCCCACTTTGGGTCCAAAAAAATACAGAAAAATGTCCATAAATTTTAAAATAATATATTATGGGGCCCTGTAAAAAATCAGCTCCAACAAATATCGGTAAGTATTATTTCTTGATTCGTAGGGGTGAAACTGTGCAGTTGAGCAGTTTCGCCCCTACAAATCAAGAAATAATATTTACCGATATCCGTTGGAGCTGATTTTTTACAGGGCCACATAAAATATTATTCTAAAATTTATAGACATTTTTCTGTATTTTTTTGGGACCCGGGGTGAGTCCCACAAAAAATGTAGTGGATGATGTAGTGGATAGATGGTAGTGTATGTAGCATCTCTCCACTCAAATTGCTATATTGGGTGCCCTTTCATCCCTTGCATGCAAGCCAATAATTTATAATATAAGAATTTTAGTTTATTATTTTAAAATAATATTTTATTAAAAAACTACTAAATATCTGTGTGGAATAATATCATTTTTGTGTAGAATAATGTCATTTTCGTAAATATAGGTCAAGTAAAGAACATGGACAAAGTAGGAGTTAGGTAAGAGTGGGATCTTTGAATCCTCATCCATGGGAATATATCGAATCCCCAGATTTCATATCCCGGATAAAAAAAGGGAGTTAACAAACACCGGATGTACATACCACACCCAAATTCCTATATTGGGCGCAAGCCAATAATTTACAAATATAAAAAATTTAGTTTATTATTTTGAAATAATAATTTACTAAAAAACTAGTAAATGCCAGTGTGGAATGATGTCATTTTCGTAAGTATATGTCAAATATATGTCAAGTATTGGACGTGGACAAAATAGGAATTAGGTAAGAGTAGGAACTTTGAATTCTTATCTATGAGAATATAACGAATCCCTGGATTTCATATCCCGAATAAAGGAGAGTTAACAAACACCGGTTGTACGTAGCACACCCAAATTGCTACATTGGGTGCCCTTTCATCCCTTGCATGCATGCCAATAATTTATAAATGTAAAATTTTAGTTTATTATTTTGAAATAATATTTTATTAAAAAACTAGTATATATCGAATTAGAAAAATAAGTATCATAGAGTAATTAGTTTCTTAATTCTCTAGTAGATTTAGTTACCTTTTAATTTTTGCTTGGTAGAGAAGAATTGTTTGTTTCTAATTTTATTGTTTCGTTATTTTTATTTCCTAGTATGTAGGGTTCTTTCTATTATAAATAAGGTTATAAGTCTTGGGGCAAATTAGTTGTTTATTATTGATTAATGAAAAATTTGGGAGATTTTCTCATAATGGTGGGTTCGTATGGAGAGTACCTCTAGTTCATACTTGTTCATGATTGTTCTTGTTGCGTGTTTCTTCTTTTTCAACATGCTTCCCTGCATCATCAGGACTCTTGCATCTCAGCTATGGGCTTTTCTTTTCTTTGTTTCTTTTTTATGATGGGCTTTTTTCTTATATTGGCTGAGTTGTAGGGTTTGGTTACCTCGTGGTCTCTTACAATTGATCCTTCTTTTTCAACATGCTTCCCTGCATCATCAGGACTCTTGCATCTCACTAATGGGCTTTTCTTTTCTTTGTTTCTTTTTTATGATGTTCTTATTTCTTATATTGGTTGAATTGTAGAGTTTGGTTACCTCGTGGACTCTTACAATTGATGTAGTAGTGTCACAGACTTGTACTTTGTACTTCGTATCTGATAAAAACGATCTCTTATATCTATTGATTCAATCATCAATCGTTCATTTTCCACGCTCTGTAGCGTACTTGATTTAGGGTTTAAATTAAGCCCAGTTTCATTGGACGTTAACCAAATGCACCCCAGTTTTAAGCCATTACATGATTATGTATTAATATGAACCCTTCAATAATTTGGAGTAATACCTACTACCTGTTTAATCAAAAAAAAAATTTACCTACTACCTGTATAAACAGTTACCTCTCTACAAAAAAAAGACAAATTTGCACTTTTATCCCCTTAACTACTTAATTCGTCAATCCGTAAACTACCAAAGTTGATGTGTAGTCATTCTTATTTGAGATTCTCTCCGTTAAACTAGTAGCCAGTTCTCTCTCTCTCTCTCTCTCAGATCTATCCTCCTAATTTCGGCGAGTTCCGACGTCGACGGAACTGATTGTCGCCAGATTAGTCCGCCTATATGCTCCTTTGTCTGATCTTCCTCACTGTGTGCTCTTCTTTCCAATCGTCCTGCAGTTCCATCGACGTTATTAGGCCAATTCCGTTCTTGTCGTTTCTGGGCGTCGCATATGTTTGTGCCCTAACGAGAGCGTAGTTTCTTGGGACAGAGATAACAGTTTTGGTGGTGCTGTATAGTGGGGTGTGGTGGTGATCAAGGTTCTATTCCATGATCTTTGCTATGTCTCGGCCGCCCTTGTGGCAGCGGTGGTGGTAGCAGTAAGGGTCTTGTTCGGCATTTTTGGGTGGCTGGACTTAGGGGTATGGATCTGTTATTTGCTCGTAGATTTTGCTTTAGTTTTTGTTTGAAGGTTTTTCTTTCTTCCCCTGTGTCGGACTTTCTCTCACTCCTTGTGGGTTTTCTACATTTTCTTGATGGCTTTTCGAAGTCGGAGACGAGTCTAATCTGTGTGAGGTCAAATTTGCACTTTTATCCCCTTAACTACTTAATTCGTCAATCCGTAAACTACCAAAGTTGATGTCTAGTCATTCTTATTTGAGATTCTCTCCGTTAAACTAGTAGCCAGTTCTCTCTCTCTCTCTCTCTCTCTCTCTCTCTCTCTCTCTCTCTCTCTCTCTCTCTCTCTCTCTCTCTCTGAGCTTCGACTCTTAGATTTCTTGTGAGGGAGCCCTCTCTCTCTCTCTCTCTCTCAGATCTATCCTCCTAATTTCGGCGAGTTCCGACGTCGACAGAACTGATCGTCGCCAGGGTAGTCCGCCTATATGCTCCTTTGTCTGATCTTCCTCACCGTGTGCTCTTCTTTCCAATCGTCCTGCAATTCCATCGACGTTATTAGGCCAGTCCTGTTCTTGTCGTTTTTGGGCGTCGCATATGTTTGTGCCCTAACAAGAGCGTAGTTTCTTAGGACAGAGATAACAGTTTTGGAGGTGCTGTACGGTGGGGTGTGGTGGTGATCAAGGTTCTATTCCATGGTCTTTGCTATGTCTCGGTCGCCCTTGTGGGAGCGGTGGTGGCAGCAGTAAGGGTCTTGTTCGGCATTTTTGGGTGGCTGGACTTAGGGGTATGGATCTGTTATTTGCTCGTAGATTTTGCTTTAGTTAATTTTTGTTTGAAGGTTTTTTTTTCTTCCCCTGTGTCGGACTTTCTCTCACTCCTTGTGGGTTTTCTACGTTGTCTTGATGGCTTTTCAAAGTCAGAGACGAGTCTAATCTGTGTGAGGTCCTGAATGTTTGTTTTGTGAGTTTAGGCCTCCTTTGAGGTTACTTTCGTCCCTCCTTGGGGGTGGCTACCCGTTCCTGATGTATGATTTTCATATCAATGGAAGTACTTCTAAAGTTTTGACACAAAAAACTAGTAGCCAGTACGTTGGCCAAGACTCTTGCATTTCACTAAGAGGTCAGGAGTTCAATCACAAAATTCTCCATCACAAACAATTCGATCATACAAATAAGTTTTAGCACAATTGTTTTCAAAATTGACTATCCAGACGCAATCATTTTATGAGTCGATTTGTTCATAGCAAGTTTAATTATAGTTGTTTTCAGAATGAAAAATATTACACAAACCAAATTGGTTTTACTTCTCTACAAGACAAACACAAGCACATGCTTAATTCTGGCAAGCTTCAAATTCTGTGAATTTGCGCTGCATAGAATTTTATTATGAAATTCATCACAAACTTCACAACCAATTATTGATGTGTAGAATATATATACTTTAAATCGATTTTGGAATTGACTGAAGAAAAAAGGAAATTTTGGATTTTGAGGTTAGGTTTCATTTCATCATGAAAAAGATGTCAGAAGCCATACCTTCATTTCCGACGAAACTACGCAATTGGTTGCCAGACAAGTTTAAGCTTCGGAGTGATTCAAAAGGGAGAAGAATAGAGGCATTTAGATGCCAATAACCATCTGATCTCCAGTATGCTCTTATATCACCAAGATCAAGTTTGATAACTCGACGGGTAGTGGAATTACATTCAACACGTTCCCAACGACAACAGTCCTTGTTATCGTCTTCGTCCCAAGATGGCAACGAAGCGCGGTTTGCGAAGTTGATGGAATGTTTGAGTTGCAAGAGGGCGATTCTTTCTTTTTCCAAACACCCATTGCATCCATTTTCTACAGCCAACATAACCACCACTACCCACAATAAACTGATCAATAAATGTTGAAAGTACTCCATCCCTTACCCAGAGAAATATGAATTGACAGATTAAATTAAGTGTTCTATTAAAGTGCTTAATAGAATACTAGCAAATTGTATGGCGTTTGCTTCTGTTTAAATAGGGGTTGCAGCTTACCACAACATCATACTGCTATTTCTTAAGATGAATTCACAAGCAGAATAGTCATAAAATTTAATCGAAGACTCCGTAGTCTTCGTCTTCGTTAAAGTAGTTGACATTAATTAATTGTTCCATCCCATCTCAGCTTCTCATAAGTATGCATGGACCAAAAACTAAATGGACAACACGGCACGCCATCTCTTTCAATCATGTTTCAAAACTAGACGTCAAATTGTTTGTAATTTCACTATTGCCAACGTGTTTGTTTGGGCCCCTAAAACTCCGATTGTGCCAATTTTATGCTAATAGCTAGGCAGTATTAAACTACTAACAATTAGGCTTGTTCACTACAATATGCTCAACCATTAATTGGGACATAACCATTTCTTCCCAACTCGAATATCATATACCGTGTACTTATGAGATTAGTACTCAAAAACCTTTCTACTTTTTCTTAAATAGATTTTTAGTGAAGGATCGATTTACAAAAGAAATAGGTGTACCTTTCATGAAATGTCTAGATTAGTAAATATTGAGCTTTTACGTATTCCGTAGCCATAGACATGAATTTTAAATCAGACATATATTCTATAAATACAACCATGCTCACCTATGTGGGTAGATATGATGTAATAATCACAAATATGTGGATCAAATAATATTTACTTAAACCTGCAGGGTTAGAATGTAATATTTACAAAGATATGGGTTGAATCATGTTTTTTTTGAAGCTTTAAGGATATCAGTGTAATAAAATGAATAAAATTCCCAACTTCATTCCCACAGGTTATGGAAAATAAAAAGTCAAAAAAAAAACCTACTAAACAGTCATTTTCTTGCCATAAAAGCTCAAGAAGAAAAATGGACCCGAACACTGTATTCTCTACGTAGATTATGCGAACCAGGAAAATATATAATAGACATTGACAATTATGTACTAACTAATTTATTCTTGTCAATATTTTGAGGTGGAATAAAAACCACCTGCGGATAACAAACAAACAATTATATGGGAAAAAATAAAATAAATTTCATAAACATGAAATCATCTAACTCATTCAACCAAATCCGAATATTAAATCCAACACAAGCTATAAAATCTATGTTACTCGGAGTACAAACTTCCTCTACACCCTAGAAGACGGGTTTAGCCCGCCATACGGAGTTGGTCTCCTCTCCCCTTCCGCAAAACCCTCATTTTCCTTTATGTAAGAAGACAATTCTTTCCTTCTCGAACTCTTTCCCCTTTTTTCCTTCTTTCACATTACTCCTACTAGGGTAATAGCCCACCACTTGAATTGCAAACCATGATAGTGACAACACAAATAATCGGCCGCCAATGCTAAAGAAACCGACCGTGGCCACAGACGGCCCGCGGGGCTCACTTCGGGCACGGATGATTCGAGCCGTTCAAAAAATTTCAAAAAAATTCCGAGTGGGCCCGCGAGTGCTCAGCTCCATCCGATATGTGTAAGTGCTCGATCCAATCATCCCATTTTTCGGTGCTCATTCTAATTTTTGAAAAATGAGATGATTGGATCGATTATCTACACATATTGGATGGAACTGAGCTCTCGCACGCTCACTTGGGGTTTTTTTAATAATTTTTGAACGGCTTGGATCATCCGTGCAGGCCCGGAGTTGGCCCCGCGTGCCATCTGTGTGTATGGCCAATGTGTGTAGCAGGCTCCATTTTTCCATAATGCTAAGGGGGACCGACAATCTCTATCCCCAATGGGCGACCGGCGAACACACGGGGTCCACTTTGGATCCTGAAAGGATGATCCGAGCTGTTCGATAATTTTTTAAAAAATTTTGAGTGTACCCATGAAAAATCAGCTCAATCCAATATATATGTATAGGGCCCGAACCAATGTTCCATTTTTCATTCAGATTTCAGATTTTTCACATGCCTACTCAATTTTTTTTAATATTTTTTATTTATATCAAACCCTCCAAATAACTACAACACAAAAGTAAGGCATAAAACTCCAAGTAATAATATAAATAGACTTAGTAATTGGACAAATTAAGGGGCGCTTATATGAACATTTACACGTCTATCAATAAAGAAAAATTTGTGAAAAATAAAGATGTTGAGGCACCACGTGACGGTGTCCCACCACGACTGACTAATTACTCATCGAGCAAAACCAAATTCAACAACACGGTACACCATCTCTTTCAACCCATGTTTCAAAACTAGGCGTCAAATTATAAAAAATTTAAACATTTGCCACCGCAGTTTTTTGGCCAGCCTAAGCTTTTGAGCTGGGCCAATTTTATGTAGATAGGCCGGTGGTGGAGCCAATTTAGGGCCACTGGGAGCACGAGCCCCACTACTGCAATTTTTTTTTCCTTGAATCGAATTAGCTATTAGTACTTTTTATAGTGTTCAATCAACTCACCTAAATACGTACAAATAAAGGATACTCTATTTAATAACTAAAAAAATAGGGTGAACATGATAGCATTATCTACTCTATTGAGGATTCGCAATAGGTGGGTGAACAAAATCTCTATTATAAAACAGAAGGGTGTGGGGACAAGTTGTTGGAACGGCTTAGATTCATTTGATCCAAAGGCTGTAATGCATCCTCTCACTTCCCGATTAATTGCCCATGGTTTTCACCTAAATCACACAACTGACATCCCCTTTTAACCGGGATGCGTAGTGCCGTAGGCACGGGTTAGCACTAGTATTGCTTCAAAATAAGAAAGCCCCCATTTGTTTCTCGTGATGTAATACGCAAGCTACCATCGTATTGTCAAAAAACATCAAGTTGTGGGTCGGTGGGATGTGAGAGATCCGGTGTCACCGGAATTTTTATTTCATAGTGCATGCCCCCACTAATGCATATTTCTAGCTAAGCCGTTGGATAGGCACATACAGACACTCTCAAATTAACACATAATTGTGCACAACAGTCAACGACATATATATATATATATACATATATATATATACATATATATATATATATAAGAAGCTTAAATATTTACGGCCCACCTATTAGAAACATTTCACCGGGGCCTGAAGCTGCGTCCGCCCAGAGCTGCCTCTGGGTGCAGTACTTAGTATGTTTCCCAGGTACAGAAAAGAGGGAAGGAACGCAAAGGGGTTAGCCAATTGTCACCTTAGCATTTAGGAGCCTTCGGAAATGAAATCTTTGTTTGGCGTTCAAGTTTTGACTCTCATTCTCTATTTCTATCGATTCCTGCATGAGTTGGGCAGTCTACACGGGAATTTGTTGTAGTATAGTTGGGCCTCCCTTGTGGATGGTGAGATTAATTAAGCGATTCATCAGGCTAGATCGTGGTGGATTAAGTGTTCCCAACTAGAATTGTTCAATAATTTAGTTTGACCTTAATTTTAGTTTAGTAAATTATGATAAGTTCCCCTCAAAATACGTTTGCATGTTCTACCCAAAATCTTTTTAAAGATACTTCACAAAAGGCTCCTTTTACAAATACAGAAAAAACCTATTCACAATTTCTTGAGGGAATGTCATGTGTAGCCTTTTTTTTTTTTTGCTCGGCAAAAGCGAAATTTTATAACACTCGAAAGGATACATCGAGAGGGAAAGTTGAGGAGCACACATGCTCAGACTCAACCTGGGGAGGGGGAGACGCAAATCATCCAGCAGGGGGTTGAATGATTAACGCCAAAATTACAATTTTAACGAACGAATACCATCCAAAAAACATTTGCAATCCTCTACAGACTTTTAGAAATCGCCACAATAAACGATTTTTTCAAAGGGTGGGTGCTCATTCAAGCGAGAAAGTTTTGAGACAATGAGATCTGAAAATTTGTTGCTCCCATTCTTTTTTTCTTTTTTTCCTCATCAATTGTTCCATCGAGGCGTATTGTCAAACAGGTAGTTCATTCAAATTGCAAGGAGACATACAGGAAGAAGAAGAAAAAAAAATTGAAGTGCTTTCACTTTCTAGGAAAGAAAGGAAAAAGAAATTAATAGTGCTTGGCAATCAGTTAATGTGAATTCACATGCAATAATTCAGAAAATTGAAAACTACAAGGAAAATGGTGCTAGCTTCTCGATCAATGTGTCTGTCTCCGTCGACCCAATCTTCGTCAAAGAAAGATGGCTTCAAAAAGTCTTTGAGATGCTTTATGGTTTAACTATTTCAAAAACGAATGATGTGATCTGACTTTCCCCGAACGAAAGGAAAAGGGAAAATTACCCATTGGCGGCGTGGACTAAGATTAATTACAAAAAAAAGGCTACACATGACATTCCCTCAAGAAATTGTATAATACTCGAAAGGATACATTGAGAGGAAAAGTTGAGGAGCACACATGCTCAAACTCAACCTGGGGAGGGGGAGACGCAAATCATCCAGCAGGGGGTTGAATGATTAACGCCAAAATTACAATTTTAACGAACGAATACCATCCAAAAAACATTTGCAATCCTCTACAGACTTTTAGAAATCGCCACAATAAACGATTTTTTCAAAGGGTGGGTGCTCATTCAAGCGAGAAAGTTTTGAGACAATGAGATCTGAAAATTTGTTGCTCCCATTCTTTTTTTCTTTTTTTCCTCATCAATTGTTCCATCGAGGCGTATTGTCAAACAGGTAGTTCATTCAAATTGCAAGGAGACATACAGGAAGAAGAAGAAAAAAAAATTGAAGTGCTTTCACTTTCTAGGAAAGAAAGGAAAAAGAAATTAAATAGTGCTTGGCAATCAGTTAATGTGAATTCACAAGCAATAATTCTGAAAATTGAAAACTACAAGGAAAATGGTGCTAGCTTCTCGATCAATGTGTCTGTCTCCGTCGACCCAATCTTCGTCAAAGAAAGATGGCTTCAAAAAGTCTTTGAGATGCTTTATGGTTTAACTATTTCAAAAAAGAATGATGTGATCTGACTTTCCCCGAACGAAAGGAAAAGGGAAAATTACCCACAGGCGGCGTGGACTGAGGTTAATTACCACTTTCATGGTGTGAAGTCTCCAAATTACCAAGACATGGCACCTGCAAATAATATCACCAATACATGGTATGGGGTAATAAACATGATGAAACTGGACAAATTTGCCCTTTGTCCAAGACGACACCGTTCAAAGCCTTAGCATGTATTTGTGATTTGTAACAGCGTTGTTTGCCTTGGGTGAATACCGAATACCAAAACACGTTCTCTCTCTCTCTCTCCCACCTCCATCGTTCCATATCCCAAAAATCTCCACGAAACCCTAGCTTCTTGTCTCTCTACGTCACCTCCTCATTCCCTTTGTGTACATGTTGTTCCCGCCTTCGAAGTTGTTGCACCCTTCTCAAGATCTAGGGTTTGTACGATCGTATATCGAAGGAGTCGACTACAACAACGATCAGCAGTCGAAGGAGTCACAGTCGCCTACGACAACAATCGAACAACTAATTTAGGTAAATCAATTTCCTTATCTGCATCTAATGTTTGGTCAACACTGTAATGTTAGGTAATGAGTAAATCATGGAATTTCGTTTCGATTCAAGGGAAAAAATGGATTTCCAAAAATTTTGTTCGAAGTTCGAACTCTCTTTGTTTATTGATATTGCTCATGTTTAACCACTCTGTGGCTTCCACGTACATGTTTTGAGTTTTGCCCCCAAAGCAATTTTCCCTAATTTTGAAAACCCTAAATCAATGAGAGACTACAATAGTATTATCTTGCTTTCGGGTTTTAATTCCAAAATTTGGTGGAGATTTGGGTGATTGATCAGAAGAGAAGGCATTGGGTGGAATTGGGGGAATTTGAATCTTAAGCTTTGATCCAAAAACACCTCTTCTATGAGAGTAAATTTCATCAATCAGTCAGTTGACAAGAGCAACAACACCAATGCTCTTCGGGTCCAACTTTTCCTATGGGTGTTTGTTTCCTGGGAAAATGTTGCGGGGTTTTGGTTTGGACTGGTTTTTCTCATACCCAAAAGGTTGGTCGATTGATATGGTAGTGAATGGTTCAGTGTCAAAAATTGAAGTAGGCTCATTGTGTGAGTATCAACCGTCGCCTACGGCATGTTTTAATCTATTTTTTTATTAGATGGGAGACTGTAATGGTATTATTTGATCCTTATGTTAAAATGACTTGGTCTGTACCCATTTTTTTTGTTGCTCTGCACCCACAGATAACTTGCCACTGACAAGATCATTGTTGGGTAAATGGTTTCATTCTCTTACAGTCTTACTGAATTGTAGTGTTTGATTCATGAATGACTTGTACGGCCATATGTTGTCTCGGAATAGAAAATATTATGCCGTAACAGCTCGTGACAAGTGTGTACTCATGGATTATAGTAGTTTAGTTTCAAAAGAAAGGAAATGGATAGGGAAAAAATGGTGCATCTAATTTTTTTTCTTCAAATGGCATTGTTTTTAGATCGCTAATTTTTGTGCCTACGTTGCTTATAGATTCTGTTAGTATAGAAAAGTCCAAATAAATACTCACTAACGTTTACGGTGCAATTTATGTATGATGAAAAGAATAAGAAAATACAAGAGTTGACCGCAAGGATCCGGGGGAAGAAACGACTATGTACCAATTCGGTCGATCCGGAATAGATCGGTTGTGTCATGGGCCTTTCCTATTTTGTTTTCCAACTCCTAGTGTTAGCTGCCTTACTCCTTGGCAGGTTCCATGTTGTGTTTTAAACAGTAGATGATGGGAATGCTTTTTCTTTGATACTACTTTAAACTTTTCCTGCTTATATCCAAGTTCTGCTAGCCTTTGAAGTTGAAGAATATTAAGAGGATTGCAATCCATCATCAAATGTTGCAAGCTGCATATTCACAAAATTTTGAAAACTGTCATGAGGATTGTTAGTTCATGCCTCCACACTCCAGTTTCAGTGAGATTTGATCTGATTATTATGCTATACTTTGTAGGCTCAATGAGGGTTCTATGAAGATGAGGATCTTCCATTTTTGGATGCTTATGGGACTTTTTATGCTGTGTCAAGAGGTTGATTTGGTCATGCCAACAATTCCATTCAGCTTTTAAGTGCCTGGGGTGATCAGCTTAGTTAGCACCAATTTATCATGAATAAGTCCATGTGTATTGATGGTTTACTTAATCAATTAGGTGTATAGAAAAATTGGGTTTCCAAATGTTTTGAATCTTTGTTGGAATTTTATGGCCAATTCATGATTCATTTGTCGTTATCTGGCCATATTTTTTTGTTCACACATTTCTTCTTTTAGTGACTTTTGTTGGGCGTTGATGGTTAAGCGTACAAGATTAATAGATGTTACTATTAAGGTTATAGCATCTTAGATCCGTGTTTTGCTAATTTTTCTATTCTTGAAAGAAAGAAAGAAAGCATGCCTTCACTTGCCCTAGTTTTTGGTGGAGGCACAAGAATTGGCAACGTGGTTCAACATTAATACGATATTTATATTCTTGTTTGTTTGAGTGCTAGTCATGAACATATATGTGTTGAGACTTGACACTACCTATTTGTGCACTCCGACATTTTTTTATGCTACTAACATTTTGCTTTTTTTAGGTATGCCTGAACTTGTAGATTTGTTCTTATGTGTGTATTGTGCATTCGTTTTTGTTTTTTAAATTAGATTAGAGACTGGAATGGTATTATTTGATCATTGTTTTGAAGAACTAAAACTGCATGATCCATTGAATGGGTTTCGAGAGTTCATCTTTTAACTTCCTTGGTGGTTTGGCCTGCTGTCACTTACCCATTTCCATTCTTTTTGAATTGCAGGTCTATGAGTTGAAGGATTGTCAATTGGATAAATTACCGGAAAGAGCAGGGCCAGGGACTTATTTACCATTTCAATGGTCTCCACTCTCCAAATCACCAATAGATGGTATTTCCTATTTCAATCACAAATGCCTTGTTCTCTTCCCTTTTCAAAAAGAATTTTTCAAAAAATTCTTCCTAGATTCTCCCTACTTCCAACATTTCTCTCTCTATCTCTCTCCACTTATTACCCCTACTATTTTTCAAAAAACTTTTCAAAATACAAACCAAACAAAGCACAACACATGGTAACCATGACCAGAAAGGACTCTTTTGCCCTTTCATTAAAATGACGTCGTTCCACCCAAACCCCCTCTTCAGCTCTTCCTTTTCTTTCTGTTTCTCCACTGGTACATAATCTCTCATCTTCCTCTCTCTAGGGTTTGTTCGCTCTTCCTCTCTGTGCTCCCATCCTCGGAACTTGCTCTTACCCTGACATCCGACCTTGTTCCCCAACTCCCTCATTCTGTGGGAAATGCTACCTTCGAATCCATTTCAATCGTCCACGCTTCATCAAAGCTGATTCGTAGTCCATCGTCATCAGGTAAGTTTTCTACGGATTAGGGTTTTTGGAGTAAATGGTAGTGTAGATTGAAACACGTACCATTTTTCTAGGTAGAGATCTGAAACACATACGAATCATGTGACTATGCATCTCCTCATACTTGACTAGTTCTGAATAGAGATCTATACGAATTTTCATAATTCATGTGGCATACAAGGCAGATCTAGATCTTGTCAATGACAAATGACTAGAGGACAAGGTAGAGATGTAATGCAGAAATTAGATTTGATGGGGATAATGCACAATTAACACTTTAAGTGACTTTCAAGAATTGGAAGTGTAAATTTGTATGGAATCCAAATAAGTTAGCCAAACAGGCAAAAGGAAAAAACTGAATGACAAGAACAACATGAAAATTGTGAAACGAGTTGATAAACGAAGAAGTTATTAGCAGTTGATAAAGGAAGAGATGAAATACCTTCTTCCCACAAATCACAGCACCGGCCTTGCCTTAGATAACCATGTACTTTTGTGCCACCAAGGTGTAGTCCAGTGGAAGCAAGAAAGCCAGGTTCATCGAAATCTTTCATGATACCAGTGATCTCTTCAGTCTTAAACTACATACGAACACGCAAACAAACTCTTAATTAACGATCTAGACAAACAAATGCCAAATGGGAAAATACCAAATAAGTTATAATAGAAACTCCATAACCCAGTAGACTCCATAGCTAGCCTACTAAATTATCAATGAAAAGCAAAATGATAGCTCCATGAAAATCTGAATAACAACTCTCCCTTTATGATCAAGATTTTTGAATTGTTTTCTGCTTATCTCAAAGCCATACAATTTCTATCCAATTACCCAATTTGCACTCTTATTAATTAGCACCAGTATAATTTTTCTGGTAAGAGATAGGTGATCAGTATATTGGGCCTGAAATTGTGAAGCTTCTTCAAAATTATTAGCAAAGTGATGTAAAAGTGCATATTACGATGTTCACCACCTTGCTCCAAAGTGATTTCTCTCCAAAACTCTTACTTTCTGTTTTAATACAAGGTCATTCATCATAAATAGCAAGTGAATTTTTCAGTATTTCTCTTTCTTTTTGTCAAAATTTCATTTTCAAGAATCATTAGACCACCATAATCTAAATAAAAGCCCAATACAGTATCAATTACAAATATAGCATTAAGAGAAAAATAGAGAATAGTTCGGAATGAATTACCACAAAAGGCCCAATATTTTTGGCAATGAAAACTGATACACCCATAAATTAAATCCAAACCCTCTAAGTGCATTATCCGTGCAAATCCTTAGATGATTATCACAAACTAATACATGCAGATTAAAACCCTAGCCTTGTATTTGGGCAACAACTGAGGGAAAGAATCAAATCAAACCTGGTGAGGACTCTCCAAACTATGACTGTTTGCTTCAACCTGTGCAATATTTCTGAATATGGTGTTGATTCTCCGCCGACTATGGAATGAGGAAGCAAAAGTATGATGAAGGTTGAGCGATTAGTAAGGAAACAGAGGTTAATCAGTTGGGTATTAGGAGAAATGAGTCACTAATGAATGGCTCTAAGCCTCTAACAGCCATCCTAAATTCATCTTAACAGAATGACGAGGAAAGCTTTCTTTCTATCATTCATAAGAGGAGGCATTTTTAAGGAAAGCACAAGATATAATTCTCAGAAACACCTCACTGGTGTTTAAAGACATTCATTTTCGACAAAGAATTGAGGATCTCCTCTTAAGCTGAAATGTGCAATCTCTGATCCAAAATCGTGTCCATGTAAATGAAATTAGGATCTCTAATTAAGCTGAAATGTGCAATACTTGGTTCCAAACCCTGTCCATACATATAACATGGCCCCTAGTTTGTATGTGAAGCTTGGCAATGCAAGTCAGAAGCTCCAAAACGAAATATCCGAGAATAGGTCTTCATTATATATGCGCCAAACTTGCTTCCAAAAAAGGTTGCATATATATCTTTGTCGGTATTTGTATACAGAGTACACATATGAACATGGATAAATAATGTAAGGTACTCAGGTACTCACCATATCCATAAAAAAAAATCAGATGAATAGCCACAAAAGCAAGTAAAACATGATTCAATCAAGACAGGTTGGTGACACGCTCACAAAATAGACAAGGAATTCTAACCACAGCCCATAGCATCATTGGTTACTACTTACTACTGAATTCAACTACCAAAGAAGAATTGAATGGTTGATGATCCTATCCAATCACTGCTAATAATTCCATATGACGTGCAGAATGGAAACCCAAGAACAATTGGGAGTAAATCTACTCTGAAAGCATTCGCGGTTCAACGAACGTTCTTTTAGGCAGTAAAACACATCTAATTTGCAAAATTAACTTTTTCTACTCCTTCCAACCACGTATGGGCCCAAAACCAGTGTATAGTTTCTACTCCAAATCACTAATGAGAACATGAATTTCATAATACAATTCCTTTTAAATAGCATCATATGAACAACAAAACCCTAATAAAACAATGAACCCCTTATAAAACAATTAGGTGGGAAAACAATACATACACAACCATTATGAGAAGAAATTCAACTGCTTTATAAGACAAAAAGCTAGCGATCAAATCAAAGAAATAATCAAAATTTCAAAGCTTTCATGGAGTTTAATCAACTTTGAGTTGGGAAAACTTACTATTCAGGGTTCATGGCTGTATATGCTATGAAAATCGCCCCAACCTTTTGACGATAGAGGTTTATATCTTTCCGGCCAGAGTTGACTGGATATTTGTGATCGCGCAGACAGAGAGAGTATAGAACGAGAGAGAGAGAGAGTAGAGAACGATAGAGAGAGAGGAGAGAGGGGTTGGCCCTGCCCTGATTGACTTCACCCTTTTACCCCCCCCCCCCCCCCCCCCCCCCCCTCCAACGTGCTCTCTCTCTCTTATTTAATTTTTTTTAATAACTTTTTTTTCACATATTTTTTTAAATAAATTTTATATTTTTGAAATTTTCTGAACGAAACCTATCAAACGAGCCTAATATTGATAGTGAAATAATGTAAAACGGAAGAGTTCGCGTGTAGTTATTTCATATTCAATATTAGACTTGTTTGATAGGTTTCGTTGAGTAGATTTCAAATATATAAAATTTATTTTAAAAAATACGTGATTTCAACCTCTTTATACAGTTTATATACTAAAAAATATGGTTAAAAAATTAAGTGTTCCAAATTTGAATCCGTTTGAACCGGTGGAAAGGTTTTATTTTTTTGGTCATTTTATTCTAAATGGTCATAATTAAATTTTTGACTTTAGAGCTCTCGTTGATTAACCCTAAGAGATATTTGACTCTACGACTTTCTTAGGGTTAATCAACAAGAGCCCTATAGTCAAAAGTTAATTATGACCATTTAGGATAAAATGATCAGAAAATTAAAATCTTTTCACCGATTCAAACGGATTGAAATTTGGAACAATAAAATTTTCAACCTCTTTAGACAGTTTAAGCTACCACAAAAATATAATTTTTCCATTTTACGTTATTTCACCATCAATATTAGGCTCGTTTGATCGGTTTCGTTGAGTAGATTTCAAAAATATAAAATTTATTAAAAAAAATACATGAAAAAAAAGTTAATAACATTTAAAATTTTATAAAAAAAAAATCAAAAGAGAGAGAGACTGCTGGGAGAGAGAGAGAGAGCACGTTGGGGTGGGGGGTAAAAGGGGGAAGTTGTCGGGGGGCCTGACAGGAGGGGGGGCGATTAACAGCCCTCGTCAATTAGGGGGGCCTGACAGGAGGGGGCGATTAGTAGTTTGCCCTAGGGAAATACCTGTTAGAGAGAGAAAGGGAACGCTGAAATGGTGGATTAGGGCTTGAAGAGTTATATATATCCAGGGGTAAAATTGTAAACTAACATACTCTTACCATGTCTTGGTAAATAGTTTCGGCCCTGCCATGGGGTCCGGCTATGATGCTCCCATCAAAAACCACTGGTTTTGGGAGCATGATACTCCCATCAATTCTGAACCCTAGGATGTGATCCCTTTTAATCCTGGCCATTCATCAAATCAAATCGTCTCTCTCCTCTCTTTCTCTCACTACCTCCTACTCCGGTTACACTGAAAAGGGAAAAACGTGAAACCCAGCCCTAACTTTTCCCCCCTCCTCTCTCTGTCGATGCAAACTCGCCCCCCTCCGCCAGAGTAAAACTCGCCCCCTTCCGCCTCCTGACCTCCGCGCCCGCAGATCCTCCACGCCTGTAGCTCCTCCACGCCCCTCCTCCACAGCTCCTACTCCTCTTGACCTCCACAGCCCACGACGAGGTAACTCTCTCTCTCTCTCTCTCTCTCTCTCTCTCTCTCTCTCTCTCTCTCTCTCTCTCTCTCTCTCTCTCTCTCTCTCTCTCTCTCTCCCTCTGAAACCGTAATGTAGGAGGCAGAGAAATTGTAATTTTTTTTATGCTTCCGTAGTACCAGTGATTGGGTTTTGTGAACTGCCAAACCCTTCTTTTTTCTTCTATTTTCTCAAACTCTAATCAGTTATCTTCAGCGGATGGGGCGGCGTAGGGGGTGGATGACGATGGGGGTGTGTAGGGGTTTTGGGTGGGTGGGGGTGGTTGTGGGGCGCCGTATAGGGCGGAGGAGTAGGTTTGCTGGGATGGCGGGGGGCCGCCGGATTAGGATTGCTGGGACGGCAGGGGGCCGCCGTAACCGTAGCCTTGTGGTGGGTTGTTATAGGGATATCCAATCTCAATCTGGCTTCTTCCCCTCACAACTAAGTATAGATATGTAATCTATGAACTGATACAAGTGTAGCAGAGAAAATTTTAGAGTGCGAGACATTGGGTTGGGTTTCCTGTTTTGGGTTGGGGTGAGTGAAACCATGGCGGATAATTTCAGCGTACCTCGTCAGGAAACGATTTAAACCATGGGGTGAGTGAAACCATGGCGGTCCTAAACACATTTGAAAACGATTTAAAGAAGTTAGATAACTAGTCTCAAGAAAACAGTCACAGAATCTGCAATTCTATAAACTTTAACGCAAAAACTGACTTTGCACAAGAATAACTAGGACACAATCTTTATGCATTTTTTTAGGTCTACGAGTCTAGTTTGAAAATCAGAAATCGGATCGCAATTTCATCGCTCGAGCTAAAAATTATGGCCGTTCCCCCAACACGTGTTTGTGCAGTCAGCACAGTTCCGAAACTGCGCGCGGTGAGGTTACGAATTTCTACAGAATTTAATACTTCGAATCTGATCCTGAAATTTTTACCATAAATAAAGGACTCATAGAGGAACTCTCAATAAAAATCTCATAATTTTCGGAGCTCAGGAACTGCCTCAAAAAAACTCCCCAAAAACAGGTCAGATAGAAGGTTTCTCAAACCTGCAGATTTTCCAGAAATTTCATCTCATGTTCTTCCTGCGATTTTAAACTTTTGAATCCTTCCAAACTACTTGTAACTCACATCAAACCTCACTAATCATGGTCAACCTCATAGATATAGATGAGCTACTTCAAGAACACCCAATTCATGCATCAAAACAAGAACAGTTTATGTTATCATTATTTGTTATCATTATCAATGTTTATGTTCTTCTAGCAACCTAGTGTTTTTGATATTCAATTTGATGTACAATATTTTTTTGTAGCCAAGAACAGTCGAAGATGACTAAGAAGAGTTCATCAAAACGAATGGTAACTACAAATTTTTCTTTAGTTGTGTTACCCACATGTGGATTGTCAATGTATCTAACTAGGATTTGCACTCTTTCAAATAATTTTAGTCAATGAGCGAAATTCGTGCAAAATGGAAAGCCTTGGGAGACAATTTGAAGTACTTTGATTTTGAGCAATTTAATGAGCCTTGGGAGACAATTGGAAAGCCTTGGGAGACAATTGGAAAGCCCAGGTAGCGATGATTGTGGTGTGCACACTGTGAAGTACTTTGATTTTGAGCAATTTAATGAGCAAGAAGCCGCTAAGGTATAAAATTAGTCTTTTTATTCATCTTACAGTTACAATTCGTTTGGACCACTCATTATTTCTAATATTTGGTTATTTTGTTAAATGTAGTTGAGATTCACTTCTGAAGAGGGTAGAAACAACTTGATTTTGGACTTGATCCTTTGTGGGGAGAACGTAATCAGGAATGAAGTCATCCGAAAGGCTGAAGAAAAATACCGCAACACTAGAAGGATAATTTGATACCACGGCGCCTTTATGGCTTTTGTTGTAAACTTGATTTCAATCATATGTAAACTTGATGAATGTGAGGTGCCTTTGTGGCTTTTGTTGTAAACTTGATATGACAAATACTGCCTTCACTTTAGATCATTCTATTGTAATGGTAACAACTCGTTGTAATAGTAGCAGCTGACTGTTATGCTCTTTGTTTGCTGCTGTTATCTAATCAAATGGCCAGCTGTTATGGTGATCTGGACTGTTTTGGACAGTTTTCTGTTGCTGTTGCTATGCTCACAGTTTTCTGTTGCTGCTGTTGTTTGCTGACTGTTATTGAACTGCTGCTGCTGTCCAGGTGTTGTGCTGCTGGCTGCTATGCTTTGGTTTAAGCTACAGATTGTTATGCTCTCAAAACCGTAATTACAAAAAATCTGGGCATGCTTCTCATTTTCACAGCATTACTTACCATTTATACATGGTGTGCTTACTAAAATCTGGGAATTCTTACCATTTCAATAACAAGACTTACAAAAATCTTCTGGTTGTACTTCTCATTTTCATAGCATTACTTACCATTTATACAAGGCGTGCTTACTAAAATCTGAGAATTCTTACCATTTCAATAACAAGACTTACAAAAATCTTCTGGGCGTACTTCTCATTTCCATAGCATTACTTACCATTTATACAAGGCGTGCTTACTAAAATCTGGGAATTCTTACCATTTCAATGACAGCACTTAAAAAAATCTGGGCACTCTTCTCATTTCCATAGCATTACTTACCATTTATACAGGGTGTGCTTACTAGAATCTGGGCATTGTTACCATTTCAATAATTGTACTGACATAAGTTGTTGTCCAGATCATTGCCTTAGTTTTACTGAATTAAAAGATTACAATAAACTTCTTGTCCCTACTCAATGCCTTAATACAAATAAAGGTTACATTTATCCTTCACAATCCTTGTCCGAAATTATCTTCCCATCCTCCAACGTTGCTGCCATGGAACTGGGCTTGCACACTCTCGGGATTTCTTGACCAGTTAGCAGACTACAAAGTTCAAGTTTGAAAATTAGTAAATGGACAAATTATCCTGATACTTCCTAAATACGGTTTTCATCCGTAGTAAAAATACCATAAAAAGAGGTATAAAAAGCCATACAAAATGGTAAGTATAACCATAAAAAACATAAACATTTGGGAAGCTTCATTAGATTTTTGTGAAACACTTATTCGAGATTTTTCAACTTATGATCATTTGGTAAGTTGGTATGAGGTAATCATCATAACTAATTTCAGTTTATTCTTCAAAAAAACTTACTTGGTGAGCTTCTTCAACTTGTTATGGAGGTTCTTCTTAAATCTTCATTTTTTTTGGACAAGAGAAGAGATGAATGTGAGCTTTTTGGACAAGAGGAGAGATGACTGGGAGCTAGAGGAGTTAAAGTGGATAAGTTTGCAGGGTTTAAGGTAGGTGTGGAGAAACCAAGTACCATTAATGTCATAATTGGTGGTAGGTAAACAAGGTAATTGACAAAACGTCAACAAGTTTATGTGGTAAAACTGGTCTAAGGATATAGTCTTTGTTTCCTTATTTCATGGTAAGTATTGTCAACCACATGGTAAGTTTTATCAACGAATATTAGTCCGTCGTAAAAATTCAGTTTTTGTGGTATCTCTAGCCATATTCTTTGGTAAGTAATCTTTATTCTATAGTAAGTATGACATTAATGACGGGTAGATATACATTAATGTATATCACCATTAATGTCTTATTACCCATTAATGTCTTATTACCTACCACATTAAATTTTATTTGGATATATTGTATTACTTTTATGATAAATTAAATAAAAGCAGCCATATTAATAAATTTACTTTGAAAAAAGGATCAAATAAATGAGATATTTCAATTTGTTGGTTCACTAGTGGTTATTCTTACATTAGCAAAGTGATTAATGTTAACCTCAAAGACTTTTACTCCTTCATTTGTTAAGTGATCAATGTTAACCATCAAATAACCATTAGTCAACCTACTTTAACCAATTATATTAATTTTCACTAATCACTATCATTCAACATCATTGTTAACTACCACTTCGATTCAAATTGTTTGATCAATTGGCTGAACATATAACCAGATCAATCAATTACAAATGAATCAATTCTCGTTAATTGATCGTTGCCAAATATATTAGTATCAACACTATTAGTTGTTAGATTTGTAAAATATATCATATTGATCACTATAAACTATATTAATGAATTTGAATGGCCTATTTTCATTAAATACTAGAGAATTCTACACAATTATTCAATCACTACTAAAAAATATATATTTATCGTACAATGTTGTTGTAACAATCAACTTGTGGCGTCATTTTATAATATATATTAACTAAATTTGTAAGCTATCAAAATATTAATAATTATCTTGTTTTTTCCATAATATTTAAAACTAAGTTACTTAAATATATCTATAATAGAGGATTATTTAAAAATTAATCAATTAAATACATTTATAATGCCATTTGGAAATTATGGAAAATATTTTCCAAATTTTTATATTTTCATAACCAATTAAAATTTTAAACTAGATTTATAAATGAACACTATTTTTTAGATAATTCTTCTAATATAAAAATTCCTAAAATCTGCAAATTTTCCCGCCAAAAAATCAGATACCTTTTTTTTTTTTAATGTCAACTTGTTACCTGACCAACCGGTTATAGTAAGCGTTGCCTGTTTGTGTGGTAAGTGTTAGCTTATACAATGGTAAGTGTTACCTTAGTAAATGGTATAAGTTTCCTGTTCTGTGGTAAGTAATCCTCCGTTTTTTTGGTCAAAACCACTTCGTTTTCAACAAAACCACCCTAGTTTTGGTTTTGGGTTTCAATCCAAGGGCTGGGATTTATCTAATTTCGATCCAATGGCTATAATTCATTGGGAGTATGATGCTCCCATACCACTTGGGAGCATCATAGAAGTTTTCCATGCCATGAGGGCGGTGATTTTAAAACTGCATACCATATATTGGTAAAATGACCGAGTCCACTCCTCTTTCCCGTAATTCTCCCAAAGGAAAAACAAAAGGAAAAATAGTGCTTGTCAATATAATCCATAATACACATCAATACAACAATAACGATATCAATGTAGTTTCCAATTGGTGGAGGCCGGGTTGGATACAGACTTGACATTTGACTATATGTGCGTAAAGTGGTTGTTCACAGATATTATTAACGACCCTCTTATACTGCCAAAAGTTGAGGATTTCAAGGGACCTTATGCCATGGAAGCATGACCCCCAAATCAAAACTTGAAGGCATTAGAGAGGGCAGGTCATTTACAGATCCGATTCAATTGTGCTCATTATCTTACTTACTTAGTTCAAAATCCAGAGCATCGGTAATGCACATAATCCATACTCATCAATCCGTACATTATAAACAACTTTGAAAAAAGAAAGATGAAATTTAAAAGAGCTTGGTGGCTGGTACTTAATTCATATGGTGTCGTGTCTTCGATTCGTGCACAATCACAATGCTATTCTGATATCAAGAACGATACATACACATTTTTCCTATACTACACACATGAAGCGACGCAGAGCAGCTCGATGAATAGAAAACTATTATTGTTCAACAAAAGTTACCAACTGTACAATCTCATTTCTGCAGAAAAGATCTAACATAACACAGGTCAACACCTTTTGCCTACCAATGTGCACATAAACTTCTAAGATAAATGATAACCATAACCAGGAAATGAAAAATGCAGCTCATAAGTGATTAACTAGCCTGCTTCGTTATTTAATACCTTCATCATGAACTAGCTGTTGGGGCAGCGGAAGTGTGAGTGGATGAAAGTGAGCAAAAGATGTGATGGAAAAATAAAAGATGAGAATAGAATTTGCAAGGAATCTGAAATTGCAAGGATTTTATTCAATATCAAGCTTTGGGATTACAACGATTCTTTAGATTTGCAGTGTTGCTGATTTTGCATATACAAACTGATTTTTTGGGATCTTTGGAATGATTTCTTGCGGCTTATATTTTTGCACAATCAGCACCTCTATTTATACTTGCTGAAGGATATCTCCAGAGATTTCTCCACGTAGTCTTTTCATCTTTCAAAGCTTCTTTGGGAGTTAAAACATCACCTTGAACTTATTTCTCTTTGACTGACCATTCATGAACCCAACTTTCCAGATTATTCCACACAAGTTATTTCTTACGAAAAATACAAATTAACTTCCAACACTAGCCGCAATCAAAATCTAATGTAGCATCTTTGAATAAGAGCAGTTATTTGTGCAGTCCATCAAACAAGACATAAAATAAAACCCATGAAGCCTGTCGTCTCCCTTGGTAGTGACATGCCCCTTTCCCGTCTTTGTAATACTCTTAGGAACTCAAACACGTAAAATATCATATCAACCACATTATCTGTGAGAGAGATGCCACAAACCTTGTGCTGAAGAAGATTACTTGATTTGTATGAAGGGCTCGATTGTTGGAAGAAAAGAAAAGAAAAAAACTTGAGATAAAGAAATCCCTTTGTCTGCATTTGTTTGTGCTTTCACTATTCTGGACATCTAAATTAATCGTCGAAATTTTTCATTCATAATTTTATGATTTTAATCAACTTTTCCCTCAAGAACTAATTGCTATCTTTTGATTGGAATCTTGAATTAATTGATGATACATTATCTGTTGACCTGATTAGAGAGCATGACTACCCAAACGGAACAAAACAAATAGGGATGGAGGGAGTACTAAGAGTCCAAGGATAGAAAAAATACTTGGTATGCAGCTCTTTGGAAATCTGGCTTTGTCAGTTGCCCAGTCACTTTTCCATGACTGAAGATTGCCATAGACAAAGGTCGTAATCTTTGCCTCAGCTCGGCAAAATTCTTGAATTTTTCAAATGTAATGCGTACGTCTTTGAGATAAGGTTCATCGTTTAATTCTTCTACACGATCAAGAAACTTGTTTATATGGCTCATGTCAGCAGATGCAACCATGGACAACGCAAAATCTTTGGCTGATATGGTTCCTTGTGACTTGTAGTCAAAATGGGCAAACTCTAGCCGCGATATCTACACAATTGGAAAAAAATTACGATTACTCTGCCGATTGGGTACCACAATAAATCGAGTTAAGTCAAACATTCCAATTCATCATGTAGTTTTGAACTAGAATTTCAAGCACAATTGAACTAGGGGAAGTTCATTCGTCTCTAGAAGCATTCTTCATCTTTAATGCATTACTAAAGGATAAAATGCAAATCATGGAAGTACTGATTGCTTTGGAAGAGTTCCAAGAACAAAGATGGCATATATGGATTTCTATTTTCCTGATTTCTAATACGGAAACTCTGGTAAAACTACCACGACAGAATCACACATCATGTTACTTCGGACAGTTAGTACCTAACACCAAATTTGAGGGCTATAATGTGATGAAAACAGCAATATTGTCAGGAAGCATAACGAATACAGGGTCTAGGAAAGTGCAAAAACACGGTTGTGAGTGCGGCTTACTGATCTTGCAAGTTGCAACCTGAAATTTAAGTTTCAAGTGAAGCATGTGATAGAGCTATTTCAAACCAGTTCAAGATGGATGCTAAACCCATAGTATTGCACTATAAAAGACACCTTGACTTGCACTTGTTACGCACACTGAAAATGACCCGTAATGGAATGCAATGCAAATAGACTTGTTATGCATAAAAAGCCAGAAAGCACAAAATACAGCCACCAAAAAACATAGTGACTTGATTAGTTTGCGTCATCTTGATGTTACTGGTGCATATTCCTTACAAGAAATGCCGCCAAAAATAGGAAAATTGACAAGTCTCCAAACTTTATCAAACTTCATTGTTGGCAATGGTGGCGGGTCTACGATAACTGAGCTGGGCAACCTGATTCATCTTAGAGGGACACTTAGCATATCAGGGTTGGAGAATGTGACAGATGCTCTAGATGCGAAGAGGGCCAACTTGAAGGATAAACAAGACTTAAATGTGC
The DNA here is from genome assembly GCA_020567845.1 of Rhododendron henanense subsp. lingbaoense. Taxonomy (NCBI): domain Eukaryota; kingdom Viridiplantae; phylum Streptophyta; class Magnoliopsida; order Ericales; family Ericaceae; genus Rhododendron; species Rhododendron henanense. The sequence goes on along the minus strand of CM036313.1, from coordinate 39,927,925 downwards.
TATTGATGAAATGGAGTAACGTATCTGATAATGCTCGAAATGAAAGGGTTGAATCAAAAGTGCTTGATATGCTAGAACCTCACAAGAACTTAAAAGAGCTTTCCATTAAAGCTTACGGTGGCCTAACATTCCCAACTTGGATTGGAAATTCTTTGTTCTCCAATATGGTCTATTTGAAGTTTAAAAATTGTAAAAAATGCACTTCCTTGCCACCTTTGGGACAGTTACCCTCGCTTGCAAAACTCTACATTCAAGGTATGAAGGCAGTATGTAATGTTGGACTTGAGTTCTATGGGTCGGGTTGCCCAAATCCTTTTCCAGCTCTAGAGATTTTAACCTTCGACGACATGCACGAATGGAAAGAGTGGACTCCTTTTAGAGCTCAAGCATTCGCTCGCCTATCAGAGCTCTCCATTAAAAGATGTCTCAAGCTTTTGCATGAGTTGCCAAGAAATCTTCCTCAGTTAAGAAATCTGTATATTGAGGAGTGCCCGGTGTTGGTGGTTGCGTGGATCCCAAGCCCTACGGAGTTGAATGAAGTGAGAAATACTCTTCACTTTGATTCACTCGTGTCCTTGCATGTAAAAGATGTTTCGATTGCCGACTCGTTGGGTAGTTCAGAAGTTGGTGATCAAGTAGTGCTCAAAAACTCAAGCCATAGCCTCTTGAGCTCGCTGACTTCCCTCAAAATGGAAAATATTCGGGGTCACAAATGCCTACGGAGTTGGGTTTTTCAAGGGCTGACGGGACTCCAAGAATTATCTCTCCGCGGTTTCGAAGAACTCACAACATTGTTGCCGTCTACGCTGAAAGAGCTGCTTATTCATGAGTGCCCAATAAAAAATCAACTCCACCAGTAATACTTATAACCGATGTCCGTTGGAGCTGATTTTTTCTAGGGCCCCATAAAATAATATTTAAAAATTTATTGATATTTTTCTAGATTTTTTGGGACCCGGAATGGGTCCAAACGCGTTTTTTCTTACGTGGTTCCCTGTAAATCTTTCTTGCGATTAGAATTTCCGCACTTCTTACGGTAGTTCTCAACATAATTAAATAGCTAGAACTTCTCTACGAATTCTTTCTACCAAATGACCACGTAAGGAAAACATATTTTTGATCCTTTATTTCACTTTAATTGATATTCGCGCTCTCTTTTTTTATGCAGGCGCTCCACTTTCAACGTGAAGTTACTAGTAACTTCATGAACAAAGTAAAGTGCCTGCAAAAAAAATAGCGCGAATATCAATTTCCTTTACTTTACTGCTATAATTGTTCAACTTCAAGAATTTGTGGCCTAAATTCTTGGTAAGTGAAAGGAGCCTTGAGAAATAGGAGTATGGAACACTCCATGTAACACCCCGATTTTCCAAGGAATTTTGGGCGTATTATTCTTAAAATATGCTAACTTTTACAAACTTCTAGGCCCCTATTTATCCTTATACAAAAATTACAAATTCAAAATAATACAAAGATCTATGTGCATTTTATTTAACAAAAACAACTCCAGAGCGACTCTAGTTTTGACACGGATTCCAAGCAACGTTGGCCCAGGCTCCGTTCTAGGGGTCCCACCTGTATTAACTACTCCACTATAGGATCCTACACACTTTGGCAAATTGATCGCCGAAGCAAACGATTTGCCAGGATACAAACGTATCCTGGGTGATAATTCACCAAGTAGTAATCCTAAAACCCAATACCACAATATGCGGTTTCAACGAAAATAACTCAAAATTATATAACAATAACAATACACAGTCACAAGTAGCCTTTTATGAATTTCTTGTCTTTAAGTGAATTCTAGATTTCTCCACCATGAGAAATACTCCTCCCAAACAATCTCTGAACTATGGCAGCTCTGCAGATTTACCCTCTCCTTGCTTGCCCAGCCTGGGGTCCCAGACGAATAAGACCAAACTACATGTCGGGTCGAACTCGGCTGTACCATCACAAGGAGCGAATGATAAACCAAACACCCCCAGGAATTCCGGAAGATAAATCCTACAGTGCCATAATCAAGATTTCGAATCAATAATCCACCGGCCTTAACCACAAGTGCCATTTTGCCACATTGCTTAAAACACCAACTATGACCGTGTCATGAGACAATCTCCCCTTACTTGTTCTGCAAGGGCACGATTACCCTTTGGAACTTCCCATGGCATACCATAAGTCAGAGTCGCCACAATACTTAAACCACTAACTATGACCGTGTCATGGAACAATCCCCCCTTGCTTGTTCTACAAGGGCACGATTACCCTTTGGAACTTCCCATGGCGTACCATAAGTTAGAGTCGCGAAACTGTCACCACAGTGACTTTCCAATATTTCACTTTCCTTAATTTTTAACGTCTAATCAACTTTGTCACATTCTCGAGTACCACCCAGGAAACCTATTTGTCCAATCTATCAGTACAACAACATTTCACACAATTTAATATTTTTTTACGAACATGCTAACAGGCTAACAATAATTAATCCTGTGATAAAAATAATCATGCGATAAAATTTATCATGCCATAGAATTTATCATGCGAATATATTAATCACGTGATTTAAAACAAACTAAGTGATTCTTATTATCTTCTCTTTTCTTTTTCAAACTAAAGTCTACGTTTAATCTACATCACCTCAAAGTGTTGACAATATTAAATTAGTTTGTATTTGCACAAAACTAGGATCGAATCGAAGTTAATTAACTTTGGGGCTGATACGATTAGCTTTTAATACACTAGGGTGAGATTTACAAGCTAATCTAACTCAAAGGGTTAAACAGTAATTATTCTAAAATACTCCAGCGGCTGCCTTTCTTTCTTTCTTTTTTTAAAAAAATAAAACAGAGGCAGTGGTGTTCGACGAAGTGGGCTTCCAGCCCGGACTCGACCGGCGACGTCGGGTCCGAATACAATCACACCGAATGCTAAAAATCAATATAGAGCACGATATATATGTAGGAGGTGAGTTCAGAATTACCTCTCGTCCGGGAAAACGAGTTTCGGAGAGATTTTGGCGGCGGAGCTCGGTCGGATGGTGATGGTGTTCGGCTGTGGAGGTGCGGCGGTAGTGAAAGTGGTGGTGCTCGGTGGCGGCTGGCGGTGGAGGAGGAGATGGTCGAGGGTGGTTTTGGCCAGTGATGGTGGAGGCGGGGGCCGCCGGTGGTGGAGGTGATGATGGTGACAGAGGAGAGGGAGGTGGCGGCAGGAGGTGGCGAATGGTGATAAGGAGGTGGTGGTGGCCGGCAGTCGTGGTGATAACCGGTGGAGGTTTGGTTGGAGGAGGTGAGAGGAGTGGAGCTACGGTGGTGGCCAAGGATGGGATCAGGGGTTTAGTGGCGGCGACCGCCAAGACAAGAATTTTAAAAAATGTAATTATTATATGTAAAAAAAAAAATTATGTCTAATTTATATAGTCTCGCCACTACTAGATTTTTTTAGTATACATTTCGCCACTGTTAGAGTAAAATCTTGATTCCGTCCCTGTGGTGGCCGATGGTGGTGAGGAGGAAATGGAAACCGGCTGCCTCTCTCTCTCTGCCGAAGTGGGTGTTGGCTGGGAACAAGGGAATGAAATGGAATGGATACTGAATTAAATGGGTTTTGGGTTTTTGCCCAAGGGGTATTACATGTGGGTAATTATGTGGTGTCGTATTGTGAGAAAGTTGGGGAGTAAAAGGTGGGATTTGGTTTCTCTTTTTTTTTTTTATGTACTCAGCCGAAATGTAAGAGATGGGGAAAAGTTGGGTTGGTCCGGTAGGCCAGTGCAAAAAAACCGCGGGTCCGTGAACCCGACCCGACCCGAAGGGTCTCGGGCGGGTTCGAGCATGGTGTTCGGACGGGTACGGGTTTAATTTCTGTAAAAAAATCATGTTTCGGTTCGGGGTTCGGGTTTTTGAGTTTGTTACCCGTCGGGTCGGACCCGACCCGACGTTTTAAGAGATATTATATATTATATTATATGTATAATATTCAAAAGCAACAAAACCCTAGGCGGTGGTGGGCACTTTATATAAAAGGAAAAGGGTATACTGGTACTGCCTTTGTTTCGTTGGTGTACTGTTTTTTTTTTTTTGATGTTTGATGGCTGTATTTGTAATTTTGTATCTATCAAGGATGTGAAACTTGTGAACTTGAGGCTAAGGTTCAATTGATTTTCCTGTGGTATACTGGTACAGTGGTACTGCCTTTGTTTCGTTGGGCTAAATCTACTCTTGTAAACTAGTGAAAGCCCAAACAAGAATGGGCTACATGTGATTATGTGGCCATTGGGCTCAGAAAATATAAAAAAGGATTAAAACAATAAAATTCTAATGACAGAAGCCCAATTCAGTTTTCGTGCAACCCGTCGGACCCGCCCGACCCCACCCGAAGACAAGAATCAGGTTCGCGGACGGTTTTACCAGCCATGCGGTTCGGTTGCGGGGCTAAATTTGCTACCCTACATGGTCGGTTCGGGTTCGGGTTTCGGGCCAAAACCGACCCACCCGACCCGTGCCCACCCCTAGTCCGGAGCAACACACGCACACACGCGAACAATTTCTCGCCAGACACGCGCGCACACAACAGATTACATAATAAAATTTTGTATGACGGCATTAATAATTTTTTTTGCATTACATAAACTAATGAGCAAAAATACTCGTAATATTTTTGTTTTGATAATAATAATAATTTATTAAAAATACCGGGTCTTTACACTCCAATAGTCAAGCTTAAATTTGCGCAAAAAAAAAACGGAATGGGAGGGGCTGTAGTGCACCTGTCGCACTACACCATGTAATGCAACCGATCCGACCATCCATCTCAGCATGGACAGCTTGGATTTAATCCGAGCTCCTACAAATTCTAATCGTCCATTATTCGGATGAAAATCCGAGCTGTCCATTGCCGAGATGGACGACCGAATTGGACGCACTACACATGTAGTGCTGGGGGTGCACTACAGCACCCCGGGTCCCAAAAAACTATGCATGACAGTTACAACTGAGAAAACTCAAAATGGTCTTCAATATTCTTTTTTTTATAAGCCGCCTTTGATTTAAATAAAAATTTGACCTTAATTCGATTTTATACAAACTTTGAGTCAATGAGTAGTACAAATTCAAGTATGAATATCAGAATCTCGCAAACACGAAGTTGCCAAAGTATAAAATAAAATCATAAATTCTAATTGATCAATTCCTCGGCGAATATATATCTTCGATGACAACTTCCATAGGGCAACATCTTTTGCAACCCAAAATGTGAATCAATGGGGAAACCGATGCAACCGATTGGATTTATAATCGGACCACCATTGCCGCCGAAGGACCATCACCACCACCATTGTCAAAACCCAAAGCGGCACCTTGATGATGAAAGAGAAGCCGAGATAAATGCAAAAGAAGCAACAACACACAGAAACTCTCAGTTCTGAGATTGATAGAGAAACGACCCTGACTGAACATAAGAGATTATTAAAAGTGAGAAAACACTCATCAAAAGTAAAGCCCTCCCTGCAGCCACCACCGCATTAGGGGAGAGAGGGGACCAAAGGTTTGATCAAATAGGTATGATAAATCAACTATAGAGTTTTGCCCCCAAGAGTTTGCAAGTTTGAATTCCACGAAGACCAAACATTTCAAACCTTGAGGTCGGGCCACTGGAGGTTTGCTTGGTCGTTAATTTTAGAGCCGCAAAATCAGTCGAGGTGCGCGTAAGCTGGCTTCGACATCCGGTTATCAAAAAAAAAAAGTACGGAATTAAACAAAAACAACTGACCGTCGTCAGAACCAGGAGTTATATGGATTGAAGTGTTGAAATGGCAAAAGTACCCCAACAAAACGGCAGTTAGCAGTTAGCAGTTAGTAAGAAGGTGTGCTTTGTCGTTGCATACAGCAGAATTCAGTGGGAAGATGAGGTCAATAGGGGTACCTTTCGTCATTTTTCCCAGCAGAATCCGGCTCAAACTCTCGAAGTACTTCCAACTTTCAGTGTTCAAAAAACTCTTACAGCGAGATCCTTGGCGTCTTTTATATTGACCCCTATCTCTCTCTCTCTCTCTCTCTCCTCTGTCAATTGTATATACATTCGTGTATCTAGTTCTCAGTTTCACATTTGAACTCAATTATTTATTTCTGTGTTGGGTTGGAAGCCGGCAACCAGCTCCCACTTGGCAATCTCTCTCTCGTAGTCGTATATTTATATGTTACTATGCGATGTAAGATTTGGGTTGACTTCCATTTGCTTCTATTCCATTTTTTAGGTGCTTCAATTACAAACCCTACAATCTCAGATCTGTTAAGAAGGTCAGTCTTCAATTGAATTGCGGCTAATTACTTGCTCTGAATTGGATTTTACTACCAGTTTGTTAACTTACTGCATTTTATTGGTGTTATGAGATAATTTTTATTCTGTTTTTGTTCACATGAATGCAAAATAAGATTGAGGAATTGAGCATATCTGTTTGTTGGGTGGTGTTGCACATGAGACAAATATGGGATTAGTTGTGGCGTTTGCCACCAAGAATTCTCTATCTCATTTGTCTCTTTTAGTGAATGTGAAAAATGTTGAAACTTTGAATGCTCTCAATTGGATATTAGTTGTTTGGATCAGCTATGATAATTGGTTCTTCTACCTCCATTGAGTTATTCTTTCTTTCTTTTTTTTCCTTGATCACCTTTTTGGAGAACAATTTACGGCTTTTTGTCGATTACTGTAGCCGAAGATTTCTTTATAAAAAACAAACATCATCATCATTATCATAACATGTATGCTACTACCTCTGTCCCATTTCGTTTGATCTTTTATGAAAGTCGTGCCATTTTTTGAATCAAAAAATAAAGTACATCCAAAAAATAGGCTTTTTTATGGGTTACTGTAGCCGAAGATTTATTTATCAACAACAAACATCATCATCATTATCATAACATATATGCTACTACCTCCGTCCCATTTCGTTTGATCTTTTCTGAAAGTCGTGCCATTTTTTGAATAAAAAAATAAAGTACATCCGTGATAATTTTTTGACATTTTTTTGCAGCAATTTAGAGATCTCAATTAGTTATTTAAACTGGTGCAAAAAAATAAGAAAAAATATTGCATGGAAGTGCTTTATTTTTCATATGGTAAATGATGACATGCTTTAAGAAAAAGTGAGTATTACTGCGAATTATTTTTTTCGTTGTTGCGCACTGGAAGTGACGAGAGGAAATGCAGGAGGATTAATCATTCAGACATCCTTGAGAAATTCTTAGGCTCAACTAGTTTTATGGTTAATTTTGATGGGCTATGGTTTCATGTTTATGTATGTGTGTACACGCGCATGTCTGTGGGTGGGTGAGTACTCATGTATTTAGGTTTTCTGATAAAATTATATGCCTGTATTCTGTTTGTTTATTTATTTTTATTGTTATTTTTTCATTGCTAGGAGTGTGTCTGGAAGGTTGTATGGGATTTTTGAATTTACAGCACTTATCTTGAGGGGTGAAGAGAGAGAGATTGGTTCGTCTGAATTTCAAGGTCTGTATTGAGTTTATTAAGGGGGTTCAAGATCTGTATGGTGTTTTCTAAGGAGGAGCATTCGGGGATTATGTTTTCTTTTCAGAAATGGAAGTGCTCACGGTCTCTGGTTGCATCTGTTGCTTCCATTTTGGCATTAGTTTCAGTAGTTCATCTATTCTTGTTTCCTGTGGTTCCTTCATTTGATTACTTGCTCGCTAAGCATGCTCAAAATGCCTGCATCCCACTAGATGAATCAATAAACGGAAGCAAAGGCAATGTTCTGCAAAGTTCACAGCCCGTTATTAACTTAGATGTACAATTTCCAGCTGACTTGCATAAGGCAGTGGTTTACCATAATGCTCCCTGGAAAGCTGATATTGGCCGGTGGTTATCTGGTTGTAATCCAATTACAACAGCAGTCAAAGTTGTTGAGGTAGTGGAAGTGGATGTTGTGATTATTTAAGATTGACTTTCTTTTTACTTTCTATTGTGAGGGCGTTGAAATATTATTGAATATGGGATCCGTGAAAACTCATCGTGTTTTCATTTTATTCTCTTTTAATTCCTAACGTTGAGGGATGTAGTTTGATTCTTCACAGCCGTAAGCTCAGCTGCCTCAGTAAATTTTGAGTATCTTCTAAAATTTAGGTTCAAGTTGGAGTTGGATTGACTTGTGAAACGGAAACCCTTATTACTAATAGTGAGTTGATCTCTTGGCAGAATATAGGGGGCAAGAGCTGCAAAAATGACTGTAGTGGTCAAGGCATTTGCAATCGTGAACTGGGTCTATGTCGATGCTTTCATGGATTCAGCGGTTGGTGTTATTTATCTTAACTTCTTCCCATTACATTGTTTTGATATTTTTTTTACTCAAGTAGAAGCATGGAATTTTGCTGATGGATATTTGGTCCACATATGTAATACTATAAGACTCTGAACACTATCCATTAGATGTGTTTCGAGAATGAACCGCAATCATCTCTAAGAACAAACTAAATGGTCACCTTTTGAAGAGTAACGAATTTAAAGAGAGCTTCCTCAACATAACTTGGCTTTATTTGGCAGTACTCTAGAATTTCTAAACTTCTTTGAAGTTGCTTTTAAGGTGGCGGTTAGTTTCAATTCATAGCTGATGGTAGTTTTACAAATATTAATCAGTGGAAACTTTTAGGTTAAGTGTATTAAGTACTACCACTTTTATTCCATTGCCCAAGGTTATGAGCTTTGTCTGTTACAATAAGAAGAGCCAATTGAGCAGTATCAGGCCTGAAACCTTTTCGTTCTTTAGTTTCGTTCATCCAGTTAGAAAGCAACTTTGCATGCATGGTGCTGTATAATTAAGGAACCCATTTTTTGGCCAATCGTTCAGCTTCTATGTTTCTTTTCACCTCATTTCCTTCAGAAGTCCTATAGAAACCTCTTTGTCATGGCCAACATAGCTGTTTATATGGTCATCATTGTTAATCTTGGAATAGTGTACTCTCTGTCTTTGCTTCTCACAAATAATATGATGTGGTTTATTATGCGAAGTAACCAGAATTTTCTCTAATGCCACTTTTCTGTTGAGTTGTATAATTAGCTTATCGGATATCTTTAATGGAATAGGGGAAGGGTGCTCTGAAAGATTGCACCTGGAGTGCAATTTTCCAGGATCAGAGGACCTACCATATGGGCATTGGGTCGTCTCGATATGCCCTGCTTATTGTGACACAACAAGGGCAATGTGTTTCTGTGGGGAAGGCACTAAATACCCAAACCGTCCTGTTGCTGAGGCATGCGGGTTTAAAATAAAGTAAGCACACTTTCATCCTAATAGAATCCTAATTGACTCATCTGTGTAAAGTATGATCCAACTGTTAACAAGTTGACGACCTCATATCTGTTCTCAGCTTACCTTCTAAACCTGAGGGTCCCAAATTGACTGACTGGACAAAAAATGACCTGGATAATGTTATGACAACAAATGGTAGCAAACCTGGGTGGTGTAACGTAGATCCAGCTGATGCATATGCTTCCAAGATTCAATTCAAAAAGGAATGTGATTGCAAATATGATGGTTTGTGGGGGCGATTTTGTGAGGTGCCTGTGCTTTGCACATGTATTAACCAATGCTCTGGCCATGGACATTGTCGCGGTGGATTTTGTCAGGTATAATGATGGACTTCGTTCGATTAGAATGCACAGGATCTAAACTTATCCACAAAAATCTTTCTAGACAAAACATTACTTACATAACTTGTTCATTGGTATTTCCAAAGTGAATGTAAACTCTGAAAGTTGCCAGAAGAGGTTCATACATGCATGTACACAACAAAAGCCTATTATTTTTTTCCCCAAACAAAGAGAATTTGTTTTTTTTATGAATATCAACGAGACCTCTAGGCCATGGAGCATGGATACTACAAGAAGGGAATTGTCGATTGTTCTCAAGACAAGTAATTTGTTTATTTTACACATAGACATTTCTAGTTACTCCATACACTTCGTGTGTATGTTTGAGCTTTTCCTCATTTGACGGCTGAATTGCTCTGAGACACAACCTCTGCCAGTAGTTGCACAAGTAGCATTTCTGAACCAAACCCAAGTGTTCTCCATTGAACCAAGCTTCCGAGTGGTTACCATCAAACTAAGCTACCAGACGTTGTTACTTGTCCAAAAAGAAGAAAGAGGTACCACACTTTGGTAACAGCTGTACAAAAGTTTTAGAAACAAAGAGAGTCTGAATCGCAATTTTTAGGGCTTATCCATGGCTATCTTTACTATAGCGACTAATTTCCCAAGACTGTAAGAAGTCGGAACCTCTTTTCCTAAAATTCTTCAACCTACAATAAGCTCAATTATTAGCTAGTTTTGTATATTAAATTGTGAAATCATGTCCATTACATCAAGTTATTCTATTGTGAATCTGTGTACTGAATCAGTTTCATAAATTTGATTTGGGAATATGCATTTTCATACACCATTCTTGAGTCCTTGACTTTTTCTGACCACTTAGCTTTTTCTTGATGGTACTTTCCTTAGTGTGAAAATGGATGGTACGGAATAGATTGCAGTATTCCATCTGTTTTGCTGTCCATAAGAGAGTGGCCTCAATGGCTTCGACCAGCTCAGATTAACATCCCTAATACTACAATACATGTTGGGAGTCTTGTCGGTCTCACTGCCATGGTTGAAAAGAAAAGGCCCCTTGTGTATGTTTATGACTTGCCTCCAGAGTTCGGTAGTCTTCTGCTTGAGGTCAGTATGCATACAACTAGTGGTTCATGATGCATGGGAAGGTTGAGTTCCTTATGGTTTTTCATTATTTATTGACTATTGAAGGGGCGTCATTTCAAGTTTGAGTGTGTAAACAGAATATATGACGAGAAGAACTCTACATTGTGGACCGATCAGTTGTATGGGTCACAGGTATTTCTTGAACCAAGAACCACATCAACTTAAGTTTTTTTCAACCTCTGTTGAAATAGTGGAATAGCTAATGTTTTGTGGTCTTATGGTGCTATTTATTTGCAGATGGCATTTTATGAGAGTATCCTAGCTAGCCATCATCGAACATTGAATGGCGAAGAAGCTGACTTTTTCTTTGTTCCCGTTCTTGATTCATGCATTATAACCCGTGCTGATGATGCACCCCACTTGAGCATGAAGGTACTTCTTATGCCCTTTTGTATAATGCTTGTGACCGATTGGCTGATTTACGTTCCTTATCTGATTTATATACGTATTAATCTTGCTACAGTCTTGAAACCAATCAATGTCATGGTGCCAAAACCAGCACTGCTAGGTGCACACTTTTAAGACAGATCTGAATTGGGACCCACTCCTTTTGAGAGGGGTGTAGGTTTGTGTCCGGCTCGTTGTCTTGAAGAAGTGCATGTCTCTCTTCTCACTAAAACATGAAATTTTTAGTCTTGCCATAGCAGCTCCTGTTTTTCCCTAAAACCTTTGTCTGCCCTCTAGAACCTTTTATTAACACTGCTCGTTGAAACTCATCTTGCCTCATTGGCTTCACGAGCCCTTTTTCACCACTGAGTTTGTTTAATCTAGTCTATCTTGTTTGGGTCCCAGCATCTTTTCCTACCCGTCTTTGGCTTCCCTCTATTCATTTGAACTACTCTACATTCAACTGTTTCTCACCTTTCTGGTTCATTGGTTATCTCAGATGGGTTCCCCTCATCTTATTATAGAGTGTATGGTGACGACTACAGTCGATTCCTTATTTTATCTGATGTAATGGCACGATTCATCCATGAGAATCTTTCTTGATTTGAACTTGAGTCAAATTCAAGTGACTTTTAGAAATAATGCATTCGTAAGCCTGCAGTTTTTCCCATGTGAATTCATGCATGGACACTACCATGCTGTTGTTAGTTGCCTTGTGCATCTTTCTGTCTCTCCCTATTTGGCTTCATCTGGTAACTGCAAAATATAACTCGTTAAATTCCAGAAACACACGGGGCTAAGGAGCTCTCTAACTCTCGAGTTTTATAAGAAGGCACATGATCACATTGTGGAGCAATATCCCTTCTGGAACCGCTCATCAGGAAGAGACCACATTTGGGTATGAGTATTTTGGCTAATTTTTTTTTATTGTCAGTGTAGGAACTATTGCTGACGGTTTTTCTTTTGGTACATATGATGACACTTTGTGGATATGCTAATATTGTTGCTTTTATATCTCATGACAGTCCTTTTCTTGGGATGAAGGTGCATGCTATGCTCCCAAGGAGATATGGAATAGCATGATGTTGGTACACTGGGGAAATACAAACTCAAAGCATAACCACTCGACAACGGCATATTGGGCTGACAACTGGGACCAAATCTCTTCTGACAGAAGAGGCAACCATCCCTGCTTTGACCCGGATAAAGATCTTGTCCTTCCTGCGTGGAAAAGACCTGATGTAGATGCCCTGAGCTCAAAACTTTGGGCTAGGTGTGTACCTGATGAAAGATGTTATTTATGTTAGTTACCACCTCTGAAGATCTAGTATATGGGGCTGGGGGGCCTCTCCACTGGTTGCCAGTTAGTTTTGAGTTGGATACTTAAATGCTCACTCCCTCCATCCTGCATTGTTGTTCCATTTCTCTTTTGGATGCCCCAAATGTTAGTTCTACTTGTGTAGTCGGAAAAATAATAATAATAATAATGCCCGCTTACTACACCCACTAGTGGGTGTCTCACCATATGGGATGGGTTAATTGGGTACTGTCCTGACTTTAATTTTCCAAAACTATCCTTCAGATGGCTATAAATATCTTCAAAATTGAGAATAAAGGAAAAATGTTAGAAATTAGTTTCTTAACTTGCATTTGAATGCAATTAACATGTCGCCTTCAAAAGTGGAAATTCACAAAAGCGACTAACAATATGGGAATGGGGGAGTGCTAAAGTTTTAGCCAACTGTACTATTCCCAAAGCATATGTCAGAATAAATGTTTACACGAGTGTTACTTCTGCAGGTCCCGTGAGAAACGGAACACGTTGTTTTACTTCAATGGAAATCTAGGACCAGCTTATGAACACGGAAGACCAGAAGACACGTAAGTAAGCCAAAGGGTTCCTAGGAGCCATAAAATGGAGCACTGGTTGAAAAGCACACATACTATTTTTATTCTTGGGACCAAGTTGCGCAAAATATTCTTTCCGTCTGTGCTTTGACGTGTATAATGAATGTATGCATTATTCAGGTATAGTATGGGTATCAGACAGAAAGTGGCAGAAGAGTTTGGATCAACTCCTAACAAGGAAGGGAAACTTGGGAAACAGCATGCCGAAGATGTGATTGTGACCCCGCTACGTTCTGATAATTATCACAAGGCTTTGGCCAATTCTGTCTTTTGTGGGGTTATGCCTGGAGATGGGTGGAGTGGTCGTATGGAAGACAGTATGTTACAAGGCTGCATTCCTGTTGTCATTCAGGTTGTATGATCCTCCGCTTTGTTTCTGTGTCAACTTTGAGCTTGTCGAAATTGATATTTGTGTCATAATTTTGGTTTGAAAGACCATTTGGAGCCTTCTGCCAATTTTGAATGGAGGATATTGTTCCTTATTTCGTCCACTTTTCAAAACGCAAAAGAAAGAACTCAAGCAATGTCAAGTTATTTTTGTTTTCAAATCTCCCCGTTGAATATCAGCAGTCTGTGACAATCTAGATCTCTAGACCAACCTTAACTTTTTTTCAATTCGTTTCCATATTTAGGATGGGATCTACCTTCCATATGAGAATGTCCTCAACTATGAAAGTTTTGCTGTGCGGATAGGCGAAGATGAAATTCCAGAGTTGATAAAAATTCTCAGGGTAACTTATTGGTTTACTGAAGTAACAGAAATGAATTGACTTCTTGTTCAATGATGGCAGAATTTTTTTGAAACTTGAGTTTTGCTTCGTGAAGGGATTCAATGAGACAGAAATAGAATTCAGGCTGGCAAATGTACAGAAGATTTGGCAGAGGTTCTTATATCGTGATTCGTTTTTGCTCGAGGCTGAGCGGCAGAAAGCTGCATTTGGACAGGTGGACGATTGGGCTGTGGAGTTCTTGCAGCTAGGTGAAGATGATGTTATTGCCACTGTGATACAGGTACACAAAATTCTTTTCATACCCAAAATTGCACATGTTATTTACACTAAGAGTTTTTATAAATTTGGTTGAGGAGACAGTGAAAAGAAGGAATATCATGAATTTTTTTATTTAATGGAGTGACAGTAATTCCTATGATATTAGATTAATGGAGTGATTTTCCTTCCATAATCTTAGGGTTTATGACTTTAGATGAAAGAGCACCCTGAGTTTAGCCTTTCAAGCCCTATTAGGTCTGGTTGTACTTGGAAGGTCAATTAGAAAATGTCCATAAAGAAGTTGGAAAAAAACAAGATTTTCTAGTTCGTTTACTAATAGGGATAACTTGTGGCGAATTCATAAGAAAAAGCAAAACGTTTGAGTGTGATGTGATTCTGGCTATTTGATTTGTTGGACGTCACATGATATGCTTAGAAGTTGGTTTGGCTAGGCACCCGATTTACAGAATTTGTTTGGTAGACGTTGATGTACATGGTCATCCTTTTATAGAGATAAAAAGAGAGTTTCATCCGTCACTCTAATTTCTTGCCTCCTTTTTTTGTTGCATATCCGAGTACCATTTGTTGGATGCAAATATGTTTCACCCGTCACTCTAATTTCTTACCTCCTTTTTTGGTTGAATATCCGAGTACTATTTGTTGGATGCAAATATGAAAACTTCAATTCATGACATTGACATTGTATTACCAAAAGAAAAAGTTATTCACAATGTTACATTGGCCTAACTTGTGTATATCAATGCAGGGTGTATTGTTTCAAATTATACGATGAACTTATCTTCTTATGACTTATCTCTTCTACAAAGATAGGAGTATCAAATTTGATGGAGCATGCACGTTTTTAACCATCCTCTTTTCTTCATTTTGGCATTCTCTCCATAGCTGAAAATCATAGCACGTCCTCATACCCAAAAATAACACACACGCCCTTGTCTTAGATACTTTAATCGACTCCTTCTCTCTTGGAGGGTATTTTGGAAATAGTCTTGAGGTTAAATATGTTTGGCTTGTCTCTGTTGAATTTGTTTGTGCTTAAATCTTAACTGATGGAATTTGAACTGTCAATTTATTTTTGAAAAGGTTTTACACTACAAGTTACACAATGACCCTTGGAGGCGACAACTTGCTCGTACTAACAAGGAGTTTGGGTTACCACAAGAATGCATGATGAAGAACTGATTGAAGATTTGTACCATAATACCATAAATACTAGCTTTACAATGACTTGGGAGCGGTTTGATAGGAAGAAGCAGACGCCTGGAAAGATTTTGCCCCCTCGACAGGAAAATGCAGATTACATGTGCATTCCTAAATGTTTCCAATCGTTTGTTTCCGTGGTGCTCTTGAGTCGATAGAAGACCTACGATTGAAATTTGGGTACGGAATTTGGTAAGCTGTAGCAACCATTGTACAGTTCCTATACACGGTAGCGTCCATATGGAAGCCATGTTTCTGAAGGGGTAGCTACCCAGTTTTTGCCAAAGAGAAGTATAGGAAAGTGTTGATATCTTAGTTTTGAAAAATTCATATAGACGTGGCATGATGAACTTTTGTGTTTTATAGACTGGAAAAAGAGAAATCAGACGGCAATTTCCTTTTTGATTTCTCGGTTGTATCTTCAAATAGAAGACAAAAATTTCATATTGAAGTTATTTATGTACGAATGTTAAATTGATAATCTGTGTATCCATGGACCACTGCAAATGTGTTGGATGTACTTGCGTTGGCTTCCAGTGAATGGAATATTTGGAATATGATCCGGATGACGAATAGTATCATATTTGCCTACTGGAAGGAGAAATTGAAATATTTTGTTTTGAACCTTGTTTTGGATGAGTGTATGCCATCTGAGCCTGGGCTTAGCCCGATGTAGAGAAATTTGAGCTTATGTTCTTTAGAGCATCTGTATCAAGCTCTTCAAAGACACTTTTAGGCTAGAGTAGAGAGGAAAAACTTGGAAAACGTCTTGCACTGGCCTTGCCTGGCGCCCTCAATAATGTAAAAATGCTACAGTAACTCTTGAAAACTAGAGAGGCACTGATCACTTGCTATTCACTTTTTTAACGTTTTTCCTTGCACTTCCAAAGCTCTTTCTTTAGGTGGGTTAGGTTTTGTGGCTTTTTTTAGAATAAAAAATAATATTTTTAATGGGATAGTTTTAATACAGAGAGTTTGATATAATACCCATTTTAAAAATGGATAACTAAAGTAATAAAGTGACTTTTTAATATGTAAATTAGTCCAAAATGTAAAGAGTCTTATGCGGATAAGAGCATGTACACAAGAGTAGACAAACCCACCTTTATAGTCATTTTACCTCCTCAAAGCCACAAAAACAACTTGCACCAGTCTCTTTAAACATTGAGGTACTTTTCCTTTTCAGAAAATGCTCGGTAAAACTAGAGAGCCACTATTCACAAGCAAACTATTAAAATATTCTTCTTCTTCTTCTTCTCTCTCCTCCTTACCACTCCCTCATTCTCTCTCTACCAGACTACCACTCTCTGTCTCTCTCTCTTTTAGTATATTTTATAAGGATAAAGAGGTATAATAAAGAAGATTGGTGTGGGATTGAGAGAGATTTGAGTAGGTAAAAAAAAAGGTGGATTATTGAGTAGGTAAAATACCTTTTGCTGGTGTACATGCTTTTACGGTCCAGGCTCAACCTGGCTTCGTGTTGAACGCGCTTTGACTTATTTCGCCGATTTAGACTCATTTTGCGGGAGAAGCTCCAATGTACATCTCGCATAATTAAATATGTTACGTCTATTTTGGACAAATGATGTCTTTAACTGGTAAATTTTATGCCTCTAAATGGTAAATGTTATACCTATTTGGTAAAATATTACGCCTATATATGCATCCTTACGCCTATTTGATAAAATATATATGCATATCGTACGCTAGTGTGCACTGGTATATATGCACCCTTACGTCTATTTGATAAAATGTGGCCTATTGATAAAATGTTACGCCTCATAGTAGTAAATATTATGGGTGCATAACATATGCTAGTGTCCATCCTAATCGTCCCGTTTTTGGACTTCTTAAAACTTTGTCTCTTTTATGTTTCTTTTGGTTCTTGACTTGACCTCCAGGTTTTTTTAGTAAATTTTCATTGTTCTTTAGTTGCCTTTTTTAGATCCCGTTCCACTAACACTTTATTTTTTTACATTTTAAAAAAGTGCACATTCTGTCCTTATTTAAATTTTTTCACGTTTATTAATTTTGGCTCTAAACTTTTGTGGATTATTGATTACTTTTATTCAAATATTTTAAGAAATAGTAACAATTTAAGTTGAAAAAGTATAAAAAGTTGGGTTATTAAATCAATCTGAATCCTAGAGCATCGATCGAATAAATACTTATTTTTTAAGAAATCTGTCTTGTTCCGGTAAGGGTTCTTATAAAATAATTCGTAAGTATTTATTTGTAATTTTTAAGTTTCAAAATAATGTATTTACAATTTTTTTTTTGCACCGTTCAAAACATCTCATTGAAATTTATCAAACAAGCTTTATATTGTAAAAAAAATTATTTCAGTAATTATTTTCAACCTTGACAATTACAAATAATTACTCCTTCAAAAATTTTAAGAACGGAAGAGGGCAAAAGCGACAGCCCCCAAGCTTCTTCTCCTTCTCGATCGACAACAACTGGGAGATCTGCTCTGAGTGCTCTCCTCCTCTTCCTGTTTCCAGTTAAGCTGCTTCTCCTCCTCCTCCTTCTTCTCTTTCGGTCTGTTTCCAGCCCTGTCCTCGTCTGCTTTTTTTTTTTTTTTTGTGCGTGTGGCTCTTTTGTTGTTGCCGGTTGCCCTGTTCTTGCCCGGTTGCTCTGTCCGGCTCTGTTTTTGCTTCTCGGTCAAATCAAATTTGTGTGTGTGTGGTTCTTTTATTGTCTAGCTCTGTCCAATTTTTTTTTTGTTTTGTGTTCTTGCTTTGCTCTTTCCCATTGTACTTGGCTTTAGCAAATGAAAAAAAAGAAGAGGAATGATGCTGAATCTGTTTTAATCCGAATGGACCCAAGAGCTAGACAATAATGTAGCTTTTTTTTTTTTTTTTTTGGGACAAATTTTCTTTATCCCCCAAACAACAATAGAACACAGTCACACGACTCACACACTACAAACCAAAATGAAAGTAGTTGAACACAATTGCGCCCCGCTGCCGAGCAAATAAATAAATACAAATTGCGTGCGCTTAAGCTCCAGGGGACCTTGGCGCCTCGGTGCGCCTTTCGCCCTTTAAAACACTGGATGGGTCCAATCTTGAGTATAGCTTTAGCGAGGTTTTCGATTATGCATTGGTTGTTTATTTGGCTGAAGCAAATCTTCACCTTCTTTAATACTGTATACTTACCATATTATTTTCAAGTGACGGGGATGTTGAATCAAGAACATATAATCTGAGTGCAGTTATTTATAATCAAGTTCTATGGATTCCCATCATTCTTGAATGTTGAGTTCTGTTTTGGTTTGGTTTGTTCTTAATCTTCTTTATATATCTGAGTGCAGTTTTTTTATGAGAATGCAGGGAGCTTAAATCATGGAGATTGGTGGTGGGGAAAAGATGCATATTATTTCTTGAGGTACTTTTTCTACAAACCGCTTGAGATACTTGAAACTGATTTGAACATTAAATGTACTGTGGTTCTATGAATAACCGTTTAAAAATATTGATACCACACTGAACCACCATGCCCTCATCCCAAAACGGGAGTCAATGATCTTTGCTAACTTCTTTTCAAGGTGTTTGAGAGCGGAAGACGAAACGCACATACTTATTTTTTAGGTACTTGGTACCAAAAAAGGTTTGGAGGTTATTAGTTTCATTTCATGAGTACCAATAATATTGTTTGGACATGCTTATGGAACAAACCTCTATAAAATCTTTTTTTGCTTTGACATTGCTATCGTCGGCCAAAGGCTTACTTTTGTTATGTTTGTTTTATCACTTCTTCTCCAGATCCACTTCATCTCCTCCCTATCCTTTTCTGCGATCAATGAATGTATCGTGGTCGCCGTTTGACAAAACAAACTGTCGTCTAGGTATGCATATTTCTGAATCTATTTGTCACGTTTTATTTTACCTTGCTGCGGTCATTAACTTATGGTTTATCATAAAATCCAGGTGGACGATTTTCCTTTTCGATTGTCAATGATCTTTGCTAACTTCTTTTCAAGGTGTTTGAGAGAGGAAGACGAATCAAACGAGGCCTACATACATAGTTTTGTATATACAAAGGGAGATCAGATTTGAGGCAGTATCAAAGAATGAAAGCCTTCTTCACCAACGGAGACTTCTTCAAATCCTCCACCTTCATAAAGATCTCGGCTTTCCTTTTCATATCCCTCGCTTTCTTCTACTTCGGCAAGCACTGGTCCGATGGCTACCAGCAGCTCATCTTCTTCAACTCGCACCAAAACCCTCTCACCTCCTCCCAAACCACCCCCACCGTCTCTCTCTCCCCAAACCACAACAAATCCTTTGACATCTCCTCCCTCATTGCCAACACCACTACCCAAACCCAAACCCTAGCTTCAATTCCACCGCCGTCGGATCCCAAACCGCTTCCCCCGCCTCCGCCGCTGGAAGTGCAAAGGTTTGGGATCGTGGACGAGAACGGGACAATGACGGACAATTTCGAAATTGGGGACTTTGACCCAGGCGTTGCAGAGGATTGGGGGAATGAAAACACGACGGAGGCGGTGGAGGAGAGTAGGGCGGTGGTTAAGAAGTTTAGGCGGTGTAACGAGAGCATGAGGGAGTATATACCGTGTTTGGACAATGTGGAGGCGATACGGGGGTTGGAGTCGACGGAGAGAGGGGAGAGGTTCGAGCGGCATTGTCCGGAGAAAGGGAAGGGGTTGGACTGCTTGGTTCCGGCTCCTAAGGGTTATAGAACCCCGATCCCCTGGCCGAGAAGTCGTGATGAGGTAGTATTTGTTGTGTTAATCTGCTGGCCTAAGGTAGTGTTTGGTTTTGGAAGAGAGATTCGGGATGGGACGAAATGGTCATTTCTTGGCCTCGAAGGTATGAGGATTCACCTAGATTGGTGATTGATGATTCCATTTGTTATACGTATACATTTTGTGGCAGTTGGCCTAGTGGTTGTGTAGCAGCATTAAGTGTTGTGTGGTAACCATATAGAGAGGGATTTGATACCCACTGTGATTGGTTGGGACGTGGATAGGGTAAAGTATGTTTTTTCATCAATTGGGGAAAAAATCCGATGAGTATTACGGAGGAATGACCATTTCTGTTCATTCCAATCAACCAAACACTTGCCTAGCTGTATTTGATGCTCTTTTCCCGTTTATCGTAGGGAATAATTCCATAAAATACAGTATTTTGAGAAGTACATACGCAATTTTATGGAGGAATCCAAATTACTGGCTGAAAAATTAGTTCAGATTCTTGTTTTCTTATTGTGATGGATAGTATTGAGATGATACCACTGTAGAGGTAAACCATGCGGTGGATGGATTATAAGCAAGTTATTGCAAATGCACTTCAATGCAGGTATGGTTTAGCAATGTTCCCCATGCACGTCTAGTTGAAGATAAGGGGGGTCAAAATTGGATTTCCATTGATAAAGACAAATTCAAGTTTCCTGGAGGTGGTACACAGTTCATACATGGGGCAGATCAGTATTTGGATCAGATTTTGAAGGTTCTTAAGTTATTACAATACCACTTGGTAGTGAAATTAGTAGTATGGTTAACGTTCGAGGTTCTTTTCTTTCTGATTGTGATTTTCGTATTTGGATGCGTAGATGGTCCCTGATATAGCTTTTGGTCAGCATACTCGAGTTGCCATGGATGTTGGTTGCGGTGTTGCGAGTTTTGGTGCGTATCTATTATCACGAAATGTGCTCACAATGTCTGTAGCGCCAAAAGATGTGCATGAGAATCAGGTTCAATTCGCACTTGAGCGTGGAGTACCTGCAATGGTGGCAGCTTTAGCAACGCGGCGGTTATTGTATCCGAGTCAGGCCTTTGACTTGATACATTGTTCTAGATGTAGAATTAACTGGACTCGTGATGGTATGTTTTTCCCTCTCATAATTACTCGTTATCTTTGTTTGGTAGGACTGTAGAAAAGAATTTTAGTTTCTAATCGAGCACCAGAGTACATCTTGGAAAAACTGACCTGTTACAGCCTACTTGCAGAATTTCCTAGTGGTTTAATAAGATTATCTTGCCAAGTCAGTTCCTCATTAATGTGTTGTACCAGTGACATTGGTAATGGACTGACTTCTATACAGATACTGGAGCTGACTTGTACTAACTCATTGATGGAAGCTCATAGATTGGGTTTTTTTAGTCAGTCCTGATGCTCAATTACGGCCTCGTTGTACAAACTGCTAAGTGAATGTTAGATACAAGTCCTAATGCTCTATGTTCCGTCAATTCTTCACAAAGTAGACAGTTATCAACTTAGGATTTGCATCACACCAAATTCTTGATGGAAAATTATATTATAATTTTCGAATAGGTTTTTGTGTTACGAATTATATCATGTGAATGTTTCCATTTGTTCGATTATTTTGTCTGCAACACCCTGATTCATGAGCTTGTGAGAGCCATCCAAAAAAAGAACATCCTACGTCGGGCCATGTTAAAGCCATCAAACTCAAAACAAATTGGCCTTGAATGGAGATGCTGTCTAGGCTCATATATATTAGTTTCGAAGGCTATTATTAACCAATGTGGGGCAAGCTCCAACACTCCCCTGCACATGCGACCCCTAACCCACACGTAGAGAGGTAAATAAAAGGATTCATAACATAGGGATCATAATGAAAAGCGTATTGGGCCTATTGGCAATGATTGGAGAGGCCGCTCGGGCTCATACATTAGTTTTGGAGGTTATCATTAAGTCATTAACCAATGTGGGAGGTTCGCATATTTGGTCTGTAATGGAAGTTTTTCCTAGCTTTGTCTCGATATATTAAGAATTTTAGTTTGGAAATCACTGTGTATATGTAATTCTTGTTGTAGCCTAATTTCTTATATTACGCTTCCATCTGAAGTTGTATCAAAGACGATTAAATACTTTGATCGTCAACCTGCAAGCGTGCATGGACAATGTGCAATCATCATTTTCTGTGTTAATTTAGTTATAGTCTAGTTGTTCCGTGCCGTCTGTTCTTATTTACAAAGTGGCATGTCGTTTTTGTTTGGGTAATCCATTATCGAAGCGACCAGTGGTTTAGTTATTCGAGTTAAACTTTTATTGTGTAAAGAACTCTGGCAAAAACTGTATGAAGTACTGTTGATGATCAAATAGGGGACATATTCTTATCATGCCTTTTGTCATTCTTTCATTGTCATGAAGATGGAATCTTGCTGCTTGAGGTCAACAGGGTACTAAGGGCAGGAGGATACTTTGCTTGGGCGGCACAACCTGTTTATAAGCATGAACCCCTCTTAGAAGAGCAATGGGAAGGTATTACCCTGCACAATTTGTATGCCGAATATTTGAGCTTTTAATCAAGTTTTATGAGTTTGACTCTAAGGCTCCGTTTGTTTGGACGTAAAATGTTTTACCTATTTTCCGGCGTTTGGTTGTGCAAAAAATGAGGAAAACATTTTACTTGTAAAACATTTTCCATCAATTGGATGAAAATGACTTACCCTTAAATCTTCCGTAAGTTATTTTCCGAAATGAACCCGCTGCCTTCTACTGTAATTCTCACTGCTCAGTTTCCTCGATCGTTAGTCCTGACCCACGTTCAATTCCAATAATCTCATATCTCTCCACCATTTAAGCTCCCCATCTCTCTCTCTACACTATTTTGTTGATTTCTGAAAATATTTTCAAGTGCCAACCAAACACCAGAAAATAAAAAGTTTGAAGTTTGTTTTCTGAAAAAACATTTTTACATGGAAAATATTTTACATCGAAACAAACAGAGCCTAAATTTGGAATAGGGGCACCTCTTTTCTAGTATCCTTCTATGCACAATTGTGCACCTCAGTTTGCATTCAATTACTGTATTCGTTTCCAATTGCTTGCAAAGTGCCTTGTGCTATTATTTTGACTGATAACATCATAAACTCCTTGAATTTAGATTTGACTTTAACTCCCCAAATTGGCGACTGAACAATTTGCAACTGGTTATGCCACATGTGCCTTTGATGTGACTTGCCAATTTATCTTCCTTTGTTTTCAGAAATGGTTAATCTTACCAGTCGCCTTTGTTGGAATCTTGTGAAGAAGGAGGGTTATATTGCAATTTGGCAGAAGCCCTCTAACAACAGTTGCTATTTAAGTCGCGAGGCAGGAACCCAACCTCCGCTGTGTGATTCCGAGGATGACCCAGACAATGTTTGGTATTATCTACCATCCTATTTCTGTTTTTCTGCTTGTGATTCAAGTAGTCCACTTTTCTGCTTGTGATTCAACTAGTCCACATGCTAAATTGACGTGTAGGTTTAGATCTACTATAGTTTCTTGTCTAGTCATTGCTATCAGGAATTGATCAGTCTTGTGTATCTGTAGAAGCAGTTAAAACTGAGACAACTTAAGCTCTTGGCCTAGATCATGGGGCTAATATTATCGCGCCTTATAGTTTATTGAATTGATGCTTCAAGCCCAACTGTTCATGTCCAGGTTTGAGAGGAGTACGTAGGTAAGGAAAAAGAAGGGTTGCTTCTGAACCCGGGTGTTGGCACTGGGCTCATACACAAAGTTTTCCAAGGGAAACTCATGAAACCATAATTCATATTTCATGACTTGTAGACAGTTGTTTTTTATGTGGGCTGACCAACAGCCCTCTGCGAACCAATGTAGGTACAGCGTGATGCAACACCATTAGAGTTTCGTAACCCTTTGAGAGAGCGGTTGTGAGGGAGAAATCTCCTAACATGCAACGGCGATGGTTCTCTGATTCTTGTTTGGCAGTGAAACGAAGGGGTGGGCCATGGGTCCGGCTAACAAACATTTCCATGGTGTCCCATGCTTGGAGACAGGTAGGCATACCCTTTGGCCAACAGCATCACGGCTAGATCTTGGGGTTTATGTCATTTAGTTGTAGTGGGTAGGTATACCTTATCGTGGTATGCTATGTACTGCTTAACTTTGTCTTATTGCCGAGGTCTCTCTTTTGTCTAAAATGGTCAAAGTGGACCCAAGTTCCAAGCAACTTGAACAATATATCAATTCTAGCCGCCAATCCATGCTTCATGTTGCTGCATGCAGGTCATGGGTTGTTGGGACATTCTGTCATTTAAGCGCAAAACCCAAGGCATGCTACATATTAAAGGCATGTCATTCTTGAGCGGAGTGATGAGAGATGAATCAGGAATCAAGGAGAGGCAAGGTTTAGTCCCCAGGCGGGGACATTGGAAGGCCTCTTAGCCAAAAGAGCGCCAAGGCAATGTCACGGGGCAAAAGCTTATATCCTATGGTGGTGGGGTCAATCCCTTTTAATGATGATCAAGTAACTTGCCATGTGCGATACACTTTCCCACCTATCGTATACTAATTGTGACCCTTTTCCGTTTGATAGCTGTAGCTGTTTCGATACGTATTTGTTTGGTGGATTAGGAACCAGTATCTAAAGAAACATGTATGGAAGAAGTACAAAGCTGAAAGTGAAGCAGGCTATACTTTTGACATATAAAGAGGAATTGGTCGATGAAACCTCTATGAGTAGGTGTGTATGTTAGAAATGGGACTTGGTATTTGTTGGTACATTCCTATACTCCGATGGACCAGTATATTTTGAGAATAGAAATAGCTTGTGAAAATTTTGAAATAAGGTGCTACATGATGTATCTGCTGTCTGTTGCAAACCATGGACTACGATCCTAATTTATTTTCTTGCTTTTAGGTATGTTGATCTGAAGGCATGTATCACTCGACTACCTGATGATGGGGCCGGATCAAATGTTACCACATGGCCTGCACGACTTCATAATCCTCCTGACAGACTCCAGAGCATACAAATGGATGCCTACATATCAAGAAGAGAGCTCTTCAAGGCCGAATCAAAATACTGGAGTGAAATAATTGCAAGTTACGTTCGTGTGTTACATTGGAAAAGCTACAAACTTAGAAATGTGCTGGACATGAGAGCCGGTTTTGGAGGGTAATGGATTTTTATCTGAAGATTTGTTCATGCTTCTTAAGTATACCAAACTATTTGTCTATACAACATTAATGTCCAGTCACATTGTGCTATTCCTAGATTTTCCTGTAAAGTCATCTTATTTTTTGTGCTCAACTTATTTGTTTTTGCAGATTTGCAGCGGCATTGATAGAACATCAACTTGATTGCTGGGTTCTAAATGTTGTTCCTGTTAGTGGCCCAAACACATTACCTGTTATCTATGATCGGGGGCTTCTAGGAGTTCTGCACGACTGGTACAAAATCCGCCACCACACGCGCACACACAACAACTATAATAAATGAAAAGCTAAAGGAAAAACAGATAGGCATGTTTTGGTTGTCCTCCATTGTTGATTTGGCTGTGAATCCTTAATTCTAATGTTGTTGATTGACAAGGCCATAATATTGTGATTGTGTGTTATTTAGTTCACTAAATATAAGAAGTTGTATTTCCTAGGTGTGAGCCATTTGACACATACCCAAGAACCTATGATCTATTGCATGCGGCTGGCCTCTTTTCTATCGAGCGAAAAAGGTACAGTCTACTCCCTATTAGTATCATGCATTAGCTTTAGTTTTTTTTTATTCACCACTTCGCAAATGTAACATCTCCGAACCATTTAGTATTTAGCCCATAATTTCTCGATTTCCTATTTCAGATGCAATGTCTCTAGCATCATGCTTGAAATGGACCGGATTCTAAGACCAGGTGGACGCGTATACATCCGTGATTCTGTTGCTGTAATGGATGAACTTCAAGAAATTGGGAAGGCCATGGGTTGGCATGTTGCATTGAGGGACACTTCTGAGGGGCCCCACGCAAGTTATAGGATCCTGACATGTGATAAACGCCAATTACGGGTTTGAAGTGAAAGGATGTGAATCTCACCAAAAATGGTGAGATTTGGTGAGAAAGGGATCCCTTTTCATATTTCATTAAGAGATCGTAGTATAGGACTAAGTGGGAAGATTTCCCTAGTTGAAATGTACTCTCCTGTTTCTGTCTTTCTTTTCTTTTGCTTTCGACGTTTATAGAAGGTTTTCGTAGTTCTAATGTTCTCTCCTGTTTCGTTTTTTCTTTTCTTCATATTTAGATACGTTAGTCCTGTAAGTAAAATTGAATTGGTTACCAAACGAAATTACTTTTGTAACAAAACCAGACTAATCAGATTAGACACCTTCTTCTTATGTTTGCCAGTTGAAATGTGGGGGGATAAGGCTATTCAATCATCACCATAGAACCAATATGTCAAAACCAATTTTAGTAGATGAATCAATGGATTGGTTTAAGGGTAAGACCTGTACCTGGAAAATTTTAAGCTTTGTGGTTAGTTCACATCCCTTATTATACACAACTCACACCCTATAATAGACAATTTACACCCCTTTGAACTTTTGTTGTGCACAATTCACACACTTATATAACAATTTACACCCCTGTTGTACAATTTACATCCACAAACAACAATTTACACCTCCTATAACAGATAGTAGTTCATAATTCACACTTCTTAAACTCCTCTTGTGCATAATTCACATCCTCTATAACACACAATTTATACACTCTATAAAAGACAATTCACACTTAAAAAAAATCACACAATAATTCACACCTCATATGACATATTATTTACACCCATTTTTATACACCATTCACACCAGAATACAACAATTCATACCCCTCTTAACAGACAATTCACAACCCCTTGTTATACACAATTCACACTCTTCTGTAATAAACAATTCACACCTTAACAAAAATATACACAATTCACACTCTCAAAAATTATTTTTTCCTACACACAATTTCATATTCGATATGAGTCCTGTTTGATAGATCTCATCGAGTAGATTTTAAAACTATAAATTTAAAAAAAAAACCGATATATATAATAAAAGGTGTTGAATTTTAAAGTTTGAAATGTAAAAAGTAATCAAGTACGTCCACATCAGCATGTATCAATATCAACCGCATGCTTAATACTCCTATATTCTCCACGCGCAGAGGGCCTATAAAGGAATGGTAAGACAAAAAGACCTGTTTGAATTTTGAGAGATATTTTAATGTGTAATAAGTGGAGAGAGATAAGTAAATAAAATTTATTAGAACCGTGAGCATAAATTATGAGTCTTCCAAACGAACAAGCCGAAAGTATTGGAACAGGACAAGCCTCCAAAAACGGGACAGGCTTGAAATTTAATTTGGAATTCAATTCCACCGCCTACTTGCCAAAAACCCAATTAAACAGGTGTCGGAGTTTACGCGCACGTCCACTGATTCTAAAGAATCCAATTCCACGCCTACTTGCGAAGAGCCCGATTAAAAACCTAACCAACTATGGACTGAGGGACAAGCAGCCTCTCTCTCTCTCTCTCGTTTTGGTCTGAGCACAAGCATCCGCCGCCATGAACATCTCATCGCTGAGGCTCGAATCAAGCCCACTCGCAGCTCCACAGAGGAGCTTCTACGGCGGAACCCTAAGAACAACCTGCGGAAACAGTGGCACCACTTGTGCTGGGCCCCACTCCCTTCCCCTTCACAATCGCAAGTTCCCGGCGTCCGCTGTGAATTCCGTCGCTTCTTCTGCTGCTTCATCCCCGGTCGTGGCCGGTGAGCCGGCGAGCGAGGCGCTGAGTCGAATCGGGTCGCTGAGTCAGGTCTCGGGCGTGCTGGGTAGTCAGTGGGGCGACGAAGGCAAAGGGAAATTAGTCGATATCTTGGCCAAGCACTTCGATATTGTCGCTCGCTGTCAGGTACATGTACAATTTATATATTTATGTTCTTATTCAAAGTTCCGCTGCTATTTAGTCAATATTCTTTATTATGATGCATATTACAATTTGATATGGCCTTTGGTGTCGTTTGTCACTGGCACATTGCCATGGCTAATCCTTAGGCTCTGTTCAGTTGTAGAAATGTTGCGCGGGAAATATATTCTCAAGAAAAGTGGAGTGAGGTGAAGTGAAGGAAATTGAAATTTATTTTCATACATGTGTTCTCTTGACAAGTCAAGGGATCTTGCAGGAAAACTAGAATTCCTTCCTTTTTGGCAGGATCTATTTTGCAGGAAAGTGTTTTCGAGTGAGAAAATTGACGTGGGTCCAACAACTTTCTTGGTAACTGAACACACGAAAAGTCACGAGAAAGTTGATTTTCCCATCCTTTCCATGCAAGTGAATGGTGCCTTCGGGGATAAACGACACCAACGGCCATATCAAACAGGAGCACGGAAAGAATCAATTAGGTTGATTATGTTTATCTCTCATCTCATTGATGCACGATTTAACATGTGAAACTTGTAGTGAAAGAGAAAGTTTGAATGTGAGGGAAATTGTGAGGGTAAGACTAAAAGTCTTTTTCTGGTTTAAGTGTAAAACCAATAGAGGGAAATAGAATACTAGAGGCTGAGGTGGATTTTTGTGAGATTTTCTAATTTTTTTCAAAAAGGAGAACGTGCCGTGTTTGATATACGTGCTTAGTATTATGGTATAGATGGATACATCTGTATGTAGGATTTGTTTGGCTTTTCCAATTTTAATTGGAATAAGGGGTTATGTATGTTTTTGTACTTGACTACTTGTGTGTGTATGTACGCTATTATACATAGAAGTTATATAACACTGGGTGCGGGAATAAATATCTCACAATGTGGTCAATTCAGTGAAGATTGGTCCAAGTGATCTAAGAGAATAAAAAATGAAAGCTAAGAAAATAAAATTTGAAGCTTTGGTCCAAACTGGATGCATTGGCTACGTCCGTCTTAATATCGGTCGCTCATCTCAACTCTACCGTTGATTACGTATCCTTTTATATCCACTTTGTTGGATGTTAGCTAAGGCCAGTTTGATGTATAGGCTTAGGGCCTGCTTTGAAATTAGGTCTCGAATAACAAAGGCAAGCTATTTTGGTGGTGTTGATATTCTTGTGGTGTTACTGTGTTAGTGGCCGAATTGGCAGTTAATACAAAGGATAGGCTGGTTCACTTGAAGAGAATCTTTTCTATGATAATCATGTCGTACATGAGTGGGCTTCGTAGGATCCAATCGAATAAGTGAAATTGATAAACAAGTAAATAAGCTTCATCCTCATAAGTTAGGCTTTCACCACACAATATAGTATAATTCAAAGAGGAAAAACATAAACTTTGAGGGGTAGTGTATATTAATCCTGTTGTAACATGAGCAAGAGTCCCAATCACAAACTGCATGGTTTTAGCTGCAGTTTCTTTCGTAGTACGTATTATTTCAACTGGAAATTACCGTCACTCTTAGTAATTGTTTCGAAGATGGACAGGTATTGTTTTATAAAAGGTAATGAATGATTTATCCAATTTTTATCT
Organism: Rhododendron henanense subsp. lingbaoense; assembly: GCA_020567845.1. Classification (NCBI taxonomy): domain Eukaryota; kingdom Viridiplantae; phylum Streptophyta; class Magnoliopsida; order Ericales; family Ericaceae; genus Rhododendron; species Rhododendron henanense. Next base: position 39,898,404 of record CM036313.1, on the reverse strand, counting down.
CTAAGGATAAAAGGTAGAGGACTCGCAGAGGGGAATCTACGGAGCACTACTGAGGGCTCGTGATCTATCGATGATAATATGCAGATATGGATCTTCGATCCTATTATGAAACTACTGGTCTTCTTAGATGAAATCTTGTAGAATAGTATGTACGGTGCTACTGGTAGTTTCTGATGAAATCTTGTAGAATACTAGAATAGTAAGTGTGGTGATAAAGGTTGACTAGTTTGGAACTTCTTTTCCAAAAAGCACAATATGTTGATCCAAAAGGCATCAAGAAATTTGCATAAGCATGATGACTCTGTTCATTTTGGTTGGTAATGTGAGCCAAAGTCAATTTATTGTGAGGGTAATAGTCTAATAGATCAACATTTGTTCTGGTATGTCTCGACCATTTGCTCGTATGATACATCTCTGGATAAATTTTTGTGGAAATCATACCTGTAAAAGCTGATCTTTGTGTCAACAAAAGACAATATAGATCCCCGATTTTGCAACTGTTTCTCTAATGAACCCCCGGCTGTAAATTTTTCCTACTCTCTTGTCATTATCAGATGTTGAATACAGTTGAAAGTGAATATATTCTGCAATGGTTCAAGTTTATTTTGATTGTGGCTGGTGAAGGATATGCTTTTATGAGATTTAAGAGAAGAGAAAATAAAATGGAAGATTTTTCCTGTTTGAGTTAATGTAATGTTCGCCTGAACTTGGTTTGCATTAGATGTTCAAAAAATAGAAAAGAACTTGCTTTGCATTAGCTGGCCTAAGACACTAATAATATTTTGAGTTTCCTAATCAGCCAGGTGTCTGTGACTTCAATCATTTTATTATGAAGCTTTAAATGCAACTTTTTGCCAGGGTGGAGCTAATGCTGGGCACACTATTTACAATGCAGAGGGCAAGAAGTTTGCCCTTCATCTTGTTCCTTCTGGTATTCTCAATGAGGAAACTCTGTGTGTGATTGGTAATGGGGTCGTGGTGCATTTACCAGGGTTGTTTGATGAAATTGATGGCCTTGAGTCTAATGGGATCTCCTGCAAAGGAAGAATACTGGTATCTGATCGGGCTCACTTGTTATTTGATTTTCACCAAGTAGTAGATGGGTTTAGGGAGGCAGAGCTAGCAAATTCCTTTATTGGCACCACCAAGAGAGGCATTGGACCGTGTTATTCTAGCAAAGTGATCCGAAATGGCATTAGGGTATGTGACCTTAGGCATATGGACACTTTCCGTCAGAAGCTTGATGTCTTGTTGTCAGATGCAGCTTCAAGATTCAAAGATTTCAAGGTTAGCCCATTGATGCTCAGAGAAGAAATTGAAAAATACAAGAGATTTGCTGAGAGGTTGGAGCCCTTTATTGCCGATACTGTGCATGTGATGAATGAATCAATTTCTCAAAAGAAAAAGATATTAGTGGAAGGTGGTCAGGCAACCATGTTGGACATTGACTTTGGAACGTACCCCTTTGTAACTTCCTCTAGCCCTTCAGCAGGTGGAATCTGCACCGGTCTTGGCATTGCCCCTAGAGTTCTTGGTGATCTAATTGGAGTGGTGAGTTTGTCATTCTTTAATTTCTTTGTTTTCTTCTTTTCAAAATGAGTAGAAAATACGTGCAGTTAGCATTTGTCATGGCTCGAAAAAATGTGTCATTGACTTGTGGAGGGATTCATCTGGGCAACGGAGACAGAAGATGTTAGGGAAACCAAGGAATGCCTTAGTTATTCATATATGTTATCAGAACAAAAAGATGAGGAAACTAAGGGCATTAGTGTAGCTTCCTCCCTCTAATTTCTGTTCATCTTTTCTTTTCTTGTTTCCTCCTTCGATAAACCCCTCCACAAGTCCATGATCCTTATACAACCTAGAGGAACTTGTGTTTTTCCCCCAAGTGTTTTCAACAACTGTAATTTGATTCCAACTTCTCTGTAAATGCAATAAAATATATTAGGAAAAAATAAAAACTCGGTGTTTGCCACAGAAAGTAGTTTATCATGGCCTTTTATGGTGCCTACTTGGTGTTTCTGGTGCAGGTTAAAGCATACACTACAAGAGTTGGTTCGGGTCCTTTCCCTACAGAAAACTTGGGTAAAGGCGGTGATCTTCTTAGGTTTGCTGGGCAGGAGTTTGGTACGACTACTGGGCGTCCGCGTCGCTGTGGCTGGCTTGATGTAGTTGCTCTGAAGTACTGCTCTCAGATTAATGGCTTCTCTTCTCTAAATCTCACGAAACTTGATGTTTTATCGGAGTTTGATGAAATTCAATTGGGTGTAGCCTATAAGCGCCTTGATGGTACACCAATTGATTCATTCCCTGCTGATCTTCGTGTTCTTGAGCAATTGAAGGCAAGTAATTTTTTCTTTCTCAATGTAGTTATTTGGAGTTGTATATTTACTTCACAAGTTTCCACGAGCAATTGTTTAATGATATTCGATGGAGGTTTAAAGTGTTTCATTATTGTACCCGCTGACTTGAAACATTACACTGGATGGCTAAATGAAAGAGCACCCCACTGTTCTTTTTTGCTTCTCATGCATTTGGGCTATGATTTGGTTCGCGGATTTTTGCAACAGATTTATGAATGGAAAAGTTTTTTAAAAAAAAATGTAGAAATGGTAAATTATTCATTTATTAAGTTTCCATAGCAGTATATTTCATTTGATAGATCTGCACTCAAGTCTATAGTCCAAACATAGCTGGAAGTCACGCTATTGAGAAAGGAACTCATAGGTGCCAAATTGCATAAACTGATAAACTAAATCTTGTCTTCACCTGCAAACCTTGTCAATAAAATAGTCATGTTTCTAAATGTGATGAATAGGAAGATTGACCTGAATGTGATAACTTTCACCAGATGTTTGACATCCTATACTTCTGCATTATTTGGTATCCATTAACCACACTCTCTCTCTCTCTCTCTCTCTCTCTAATTGTGTGTGTGTGTGATATAGATTAGGATAGTGCTTAGTTTTTTTTCCTAGTGATGCGATACATTTTTACTCCAAATGCTTGGAACCAAAATTAGACGAAAAAAATTTCTTTTTGAAGAACTAGATAAAATAATTGAAAAACTCAATCCCTGAGTTTTGCAAGGATCGGATACGCAATATCTCACTTTGCCTCTTAGTGTGCTTCATTATTCAGCTTTTGAATTATGTCTATCTTGTGTGTTTCAGGTGGAATACGAAGTTTTGCCGGGGTGGCAGAGTGATATCTCTTCGATCCGAAAGTACTCCGATCTTCCAAAAGCCGCACAGAGATACGTGGAAAGGATAGAAGAACTTGTTGGAGTTCCAATCCATTACATTGGCATAGGGCCTGGCCGCGATGCTCTTATATACAAATGATAGTATTGATTTCTCCCTTTGGATTTCCTGTGGGGTTTCGTTCTTCTCAATGGTAAGACGAGGATTCTAATGCCTGGGAAAATGCATCCTCTGTGTTCGGGATTAGTCTTTGGATAAACAAGTTACTTTTAGTTAGTTGACATGCATTGTCATAGCAACTATTGCTCCCCATCTGGGATACTTGGATTCATAGGTGTGTTGTGATTTCCCATAGCTGTGATGGGCTATTTATAAGCAATTTTGGGTTGGATGTTGTGGCTTACTAAGGCGCTGTGCTCTTAATGTTGTTCTTGGATCCTTTTTGAAGGGATTTTTTGAGAGAAAAAACAGAAGATCTTTGTGAAGTTTGTTTTTCTCTCTTTTTTCACGTAGTGTTTGTGCGAGCCCTTCCTCCTTTTTCGGATACTTAAATAGCTGTGGAGATGGACCACGCCGTTTATTGGTCGGGAGTACTGCCTTCACCAGTACATAGCCATCATCCTACCGCGCTTTTGTCTATGCCGAGATTAAACTTCCACTGTGTCTTGCGAAAGCCGAAGAGTATGTTTAATCCCATCGACTAATTATAGAATGTTGAAACTCTTATCCCGAATGCTTCACCAGGCCACCTAATAAAGAAGCTGTTGGGTATAGCAAATTTTGACGGGTCCCAATGCGAGTTCTCGACTAATTATAGAATGTTGAAGCTCTTACCTATTGGCACCATATCCCGAATGCTTCACAATATGGCGAGTTCCATAAGGATCTTGAAATTTTGCAAAGGAAAAGAAGGTGAAAGTGTGAAGAAATGTAAGGGGAAAAAACCTGTATGTGTCTTTTATTAGTAGGTTTTTTTAAGTAACTTTTTTAGGCCCCGCCAGGAAAATGATACAGCCCATGAAAATGATTTTTGCGGTAGGATTCACTCTCCCCTAAAACGGATCCTGCAAAAGATATGGAATTTAGGGTCTCGAGAAAGTTCTCTCCTCCCGCCATTCTCAATTTTTTTGCCCCAATGTTCTCCCTCTCTCCTTTATTTCCCTTATTTGGTACGAATCTCCATTTTTTCTCCATTTTCTGCAGGAATTTAGGATCGCGGGAAGTAATTTTTTATCTTGTTTTTTTTTTTTTTGGGTTAATTTATTTATTTTTATCTTGTTATCAGTATTTTGTTTTGTTTGTACCAACTTACATGTGTTGAGTGATATCTCGCTCGCTTTCTGCGAAATAACTTACATTTCCAGAAGACAGCAAAACTAGCAGGTGAATAAGAATTGTCTTCCTCCGATAAGAACGAGTGGCAACTCTTATAGTATCTATCTACCTTCATCTCTTGAAGACAGATATATCCGCAGTATTTCCAGTCTGTTGAAAAATAAGGAAGCCCATAAATGGTAATGTAGAAAGTCCGATATTTTATACTACAGTAGTAACAAAGAATTATTGACCGGTCGTATCATATGGTTATCATTTTAAAGTCGTGGGACAGAGTGTTGGAAATTTATGGAATTTCGGATGAATGAAATCGAGCCTACCGGAGGGTCTCCCGAGGCAACCGTGCATGTTTCGGGTTCGTTGTATCTGGACGCACCACAATCAATAGACGTATTGATGTGTGGATTCTGTAACCCCCGTAACCCCTCCCCATGATGGAGTATTCAATCTTGTAACCTCCCTCATTCAAATGACAGAATTCATTCTCTTGTTAATGGCAGCACCAGCTAATTCACAACATTCCAGACATACACTAATATTTGTTCTTGAGAGAGAGAGGTAGGCGGTAGTTAGTTCGCCAAGGCGGTCGACGGTGGTGTTCCGACGGTTTGCGGTTTAGCCGAGCCAACCCTGGGAGGAAGTCGCCGACGCAACCTACAACACCCACGGTAGGCGGTGAATCTTTCTTAAGGAGACTGTTGGTATCACACAAGACTCGGTTCTTGATTCAGAAATCTGTTTGTATCTCGTTCTTATAATCTGTCTACTGTTTTTGTGTTCTGTAATTTGATTCTATCTTGTAATTGTATCGTTGTTAATGAAATTGTTCTCTGAAATATTATATGATTGTCGAATTTTTCCCAACACAGAGCACTTGTCTCAGAGTCGTGATATATACGTTGCATGCAAGTCAAATCACTCACTCAGCAAATACAATACTATGTACTACTTAATAAACATATAAAATGATTTTCACACTGCTTTTTTATAATAGCACTATCTTTTTTGTTTTGTCTTTGAAACTTTTATGTGTATTTTTTTACTAAAAGACAAAAAAAGAATACATGGAGCTTGAAAATCATTACCCTAAATGAATTGTAAAATAATGTTTACTAAACCAGTGGTATCAGTAATGGTTGTTGAGAGCCTAATTGTCACGAAATTTCACATCTGGGAGCAATCTATATCCGCTTCTTATATCCTTTTACCAAACGAGCTATAATTGTCACGAAATTTCACGTACCCGATCAAAATCCATGCACACGAGGCTATCCAAACTATCAAGCGTGGACTTTCACTTTTAAACGTATCCAAAAGTAACCATACAAAGTGGATACTAATATGTTTTCTTGATAACTCAGATGTCCAGGCTTGAAAGATTGGATTTACAATTAATTAAATCAAGTTTAACCAGTTGATTGTTGTTACCAAAACTTTACTAGACGTTTTTTTTTTTTTTTTGAACCAAGGTCCAAGGGTAGACCTGACTTGGGCAACATGCATGCTTGAAATTTCTCATGGAAGAGAAGAAGTCAATAATGGCAGCCTAGCGGATCAAAAAAAATAAAAAAAAATAATGGCAGCCTGTCAAAGTAACTTAATTAATCCCAAGTGATTGGGGGAAGGTCGGGCTCACCCTAGTCCTGTTGAATTTATTGGAACCCATCCTACCAGGACATCATTGTACGAATTGTGTATTTGTAACGATCCCGTCCTTGTTAAAAAAAAAAGAACGATCCCGTCCTACGATGGAAGCTTGCAATTCGAAAGATTTCATGTCGGATGGGGTAACTACAAACTCCAACTTTCACGCTCCCTCAGTTTGCCGTGGGGCCTCCAATTTTTAAGGATGCCTAAATTTTTTATGCCCTTATATACCGGTATAATAGGAAAATGTCCAACAAAACTAGGAATAGAACAGGCCCGAACAAGTTAAAGAATATGGAAAACTTTTTGAATTTTTGTTTGGTTTGTAGAAATTAGGGCAAGTCTACGAATGATTGATTGCTTGAAGACTTGTTGTGGCCAATCTCAAAACATTTTTGAGAGGTGATGAGCATTCTGATATTGATGGTAGCAATTAATTTGTTTTCAGAGTTGAAAGTCATGATAACGGATGTTGTAGCCAAAGAAACAAGAAAGCCTAAGGAAATGCTCAATTATTTAAACCTAATGGTCAAATTTTTTCAAATGCGTGGGTTGCTGGTAGAATTAATGTTGTTAGTATTATATCAATAGTTGCTTCCGGAGAAAGAAAAATTGATTAAATTTTACCTTTGGTCAACTATGTCGCAGAAAGTGTTGAATACATGCACTAGTTATGCTATTTTTATCAAAAAGATATGCACCAACACATAAGTTATCGGGTGGGGATTTGGTTTCTCCTACTTCTGGAGAGTATGTCCGAGCCAGGGAGCCACAAGATAAGTTATCGGGCTGTTGCATCCTAGCGGGGACAAGTCACAAAGATTTTCCACGCTACTGTAGTAGGTTTTGAATCTCCCAAAGAGACCGAGACTCCGGTCCATTTGTCCATTGTAATTTCATATTGAGGGTTTACATTGTATTATCACCAACACATATCAATAATATAACGAGAATATACATATTATACACACGATAACAGACTCTCTCTCTCTCTCTAGCTAGCGTCCTCTTCCTCTTCTCTTCTCAGCCTCACTCTTGCTTTGCAAGTCCCGAGCAAATTCTTAGCCCAAAGAGTTGATTTGCTTTTCTTTTCTTTTCAATCTTCAATTCAATAACCAACCCGGCCCCTATATTCAAGCACCGCAAAGCTGAGGAAAAACACAGTTTTCCAATGGCTCTGGTTACAGCGTCATGGCCATTTCTTCTTGCTATGTATGCAGTTGTTCTCTTGTGTTTGGGTTCATGCGTTCCTCATGCTGCAGCCCGCTCTATGCGTGCCGGGAACGAAACTGACCGACTAGCCTTGCTCGCCTTCAAGACTAAAATAACCACTGATCCCTTCGGGGCTCTGAGCTCGTGGAACGAATCCATCCACTTCTGCCAATGGACTGGTATAACATGTGGCCGCAAGCACCAGAGGGCCACCGTGTTGCACTTAGATCACCGAAAGTTGACAGGGTCCATTTCACCTCACATCGGAAACCTGAGCTTTCTTAGGGTGCTAAGTTTGCGTAACAACAGCTTCAGAGGTAGAATACCCTCGGAACTTGGCCGTTTGCACAGACTGGAAATCCTGTATCTGGGCAATAATTCAATGGGCGGCGAATTTCCCGCCAACATATCTGGTTTTGCTAACCTCCTTGGCATTGATTTTACTGGCAATGGGCTCGTAGGGAAAATTCCTGCGGAACTTGGTTCCCTGCCTGAGCTCAGGGGACTCTATATATCAAACAACAATCTAATTGGAGTTTTGCCTTCTACTATTGGGAATCTTTCATTTCTTATGGACTTGGATGCCAGTTATAATGAAATTGGTGGGAATTTACCTGATTCTTTGGGTCGATTGACGAACTTGGAATTTGTTGCACTGGGAGTAAACAGGTTGGTCGGTACCATTCCTTCCTCGATGTTTAATATCTCTTCTCTCATAGAATTTGGTGCGGCAATGAACCAAATTCAAGGGAGCCTTCCCTCAAACCTAGGAAATACTCTTCCTAATCTCGAACACCTTCAAGTTGGTTTGAACATGTTCACTGGAAGCATTCCCGTTTCGATATCCAACGCCACCAAACTGAATGGCCTCGGCTTCGTATCTAATCGATTTACTGGAAAAGTTCCTCGTTTGGACAAGCTGCATGTTCTTGAGAGGATAAGCTTTCATAGTAATCATCTTGGAACCGGGGAAGCCGATGACTTGAACTTTCTCAGCTCTCTAACCAATGCTACCAATTTGTACTTCCTAAGTGTGGGCTACAACAACTTTGGAGGGGTGTTGCCGGATGCAGTCAGCAATTTGTCCACTGATCTTCGTCAACTAATATTGCAGAACAATAGAATTGTTGGGACCATCCCAAACGGGATAGGGTCTCTCTTCAATTTGCAGGATCTCAGGCTGTCAAATAACCACTTCACAGGAAACATTGTTGCTGATATTGGGAAGCTTCAGAATGTACAGATTTTGATTCTCTCTGGTAATAAATTCTACGGGAACATCCCGCCGTCTTTGGGAAATTTATCTTCGTTAAGTGTTCTTAGCTTATCTGAAAATAAACTTCATGGAAGCATCCCACCAAGTCTGGGGAAATGCAAATTTCTGGTGAAACTAAGCCTTGATCAAAACAATCTTATCGGTAACTTACCCTCCGAAGTTATAAGTCTCTCGTCGTTATTGCAACTTAACTTGTCTCGAAACCAGTTGACTGGGTCCCTTCCCGTGGAGGTTGGAAATTTAATAAATCTAGAGCAACTAGATGTTTCTGAGAACATGTTGTCCGGCAAAATTCCAAGCACTCTTGGTAGTTGTGTAAAATTGACATTACTACATGTGGAGGGCAACAGATTATGGGGAATCCTTCCTTCTTCTTTAAGAAGTTTGAGAGGTCTGGAGGAGCTAGATTTTTCTCGCAATAACTTCTCAGGAAAAATCCCAGACTATTTAGAGGGTTTTGTCTTCTTACAGAAATTAAATCTATCATTCAATGATTTTGAGGGTGCAGTACCAGAAAGAGGAGTATTTAAGAATGCAACGGCTATTTCTCTCAAGGGGAACAACAAGATTTGCGGGGGTATACCTGAATTAGAGTTGCACAGTTGCAGCTCCAAGGGATCAAGAAGGAAAAGATTTACTTTCCCCCTGAAAGTAATCCTCCCCGCATGCTTTGGGCTTATAGGACTGATTCTGATGTTGTGTTTCCTATATCGTTGGTGGACTACAAAGGCAACAAATGTACCCTCTTTTAGAATCATAGGGAACTCACTTATGCAACTGTCCTACCAAGATTTACTCAGAGCCACGGATGGTTTCGCTCAAGTCAATTTGCTTGGCATGGGTAGTTTTGGTTCAGTGTACAAAGGAATTCTTGATCAAGATCAAAAACTTGTAGCGGTGAAGGTATTAAACCTTCGATTCCGTGGAGCTTCCAAGAGTTTCATTGCCGAGTGTAAGGCCTTGAGGAGCATCAAACATCGAAATCTTGTCAAGGTTCTCAGTGCATGCTCAAGTATCGACTATCATGGTAATGATTTCAAAGCTCTTGTTTATGAGTTCATGGTTAATGGGAGCCTAGAGGAGTGGTTGCATACAATTGAGAATGTCGATGAGGTCCATAAGAACTTGAGGAATTTAAACCTTCTACAGAGGCTAAATATTGCTATTGATGTTGCTTCTGCTCTTGATTATCTTCACAACCATTGCCCAGAACCAATAGTCCATTGTGATCTGAAGCCGAGCAACATTCTTCTTGACAATGAAATGACTGGACATGTAGGTGACTTTGGATTAGCAAGATTCCTTCCAGAATCAACCTTGAACTCTTCTGCAAATCAATCCAGTTCTATAGGAGTAAGAGGCTCTCTTGGTTATGTTGCTCCAGAATATGGCATGGGAAATGAAGTGTCACCATCTGGTGATGTGTACATTTATGGCATCCTATTATTGGAGATGTTCACAGGGAAGAGACCTACTGATAATATTTTCAGTGATGGTCTGAGTCTCCACAACTTTGCTAAGGTAGATTTGCCTGCACAAATCCCAAGCATTGTTGATCCAATACTCTTTCAACAAAGGGAAGAGGACGCAAGCACAAGCATCAACAATGCTCATAATCAGAGTTCTGATAGCAATCACAAGATTCTAGAGTGTTTGATTTCAGTACTTAAACTTGGAGTCACCTGTTCAGAAGAACTGCCGAGTGATCGACTAGCCATAAATGTGGTGGTTCCTCAGTTGCAAGTGATCAAGAACACTCTTCTTGGAGGCAGAAGAACCAGTATTGCAGTATCATCATGAGTAGGTATGACCCCTGCACTCTCTTAATGACAAAAGAATAAACCCTGAATAGGCATGTAACTTCAGTTTTTTTCTGGAGACTAAAGGTGAGGATAGCACACGTGGTTGTGCTCGCCCATATAGGCACCTCCCTTCACCAAGGTGGTGGGTTCAACTCCCACCTCTCCCATCCCTCTCCCTAGGATATCTTAGAAATGGATTTGCCATGTCAGTACAAGCATCTACAAGTCTAATATAGATGAGAGCATTTCTTTTTTCGGTTCTTTCATCCTTCTATTTTTATGCCGTCAAATTGGAACAATTGTGTAATGGCTGGTCGTATATCAGGTACTGTAGACATCTCAACTAATTTCTCTTTCGATTAAAGCTACTTAATTGCTCACCCGAAATCGCCAGTAGAGATCGCTAGTTGTTGGAATCCACTACCAGAATATCAAACGAGCATCTAGTCAACATGTCTCTTCTCAGTAAGCAGTACTTGCTTCTTACTCATCAAAACAGATGGAGTTGAACAAGCGAGTAACAATTTTTCTTCATAATATTTTCCATGGATCGACCCAATGCCTAAATATGTAAAAAAATGCATCAATTATTACCTTGAAATGTCTATTTATATGGTTTTTTGTGAAAAAAAGAGAGCATACAATTGTACGAGTACCAATAGTACTATGAATACAGTATACACTTCCAATAGTACTATGAATACAGTATACACCATAAGCAGCAGCAGCAAGAAGGTGTTTTATATTTCTTCACTCAATGCCAAGGAAGAAGGAAAATCCGAAATCTTGATTGTGGGCAGAGGAGAGTAATGCTTGTTCTCCAAGAAAGGAAGAAGCTTCCAGCATGTATCTATTTATATGATCCAGCTAGCAGGATGTCTTATGTAACGAAGGAGTATATAGAGTACGTAATAATTGGTTGTTTCGAGTACATATGTTCTAAGGGAGGAAAAAAAGAGGATTGTTTAGCCTCTTCTTCTTTTTTTTTTTATTTATATATATATGAACATCGCTAAATACTCATGGGAGTGTGATGCTATCTTTACGATTTGTTAGTTTCAGGAAATATTGTATTTCTCGAAAACCAACAATGGTTTCTCGTGATTGGTTTCACCTTGCAAACAATGGTGCTGGTGACAATGGTAGTGATGGTGGCAGAGGTGGGAGCACAAGCGGTGGTGTGTGGCAGGATGGTGGTTGTCAATTCATTGAGAGGTAGAGGCAGTATCGTGTTGTGGTAGTAATGCCGGCATGGAAAACGTTTTTCACCAAATCAACAGAAGACATTTTCCTTTGATTTTGTGTTTTCTTCCGCACAAACACCAGAAATTTTCTGCTGAAACGAACTGATTGTTAGTTAGCTTAGCTATTCAGCAAGAGAATGGTTACTAACTACGAGTACCAACCATCATGGGTACGTACGTATGTTCCTCTCTGAAGCACAATACTTCAGGTAATGCGAAGCCCGGCCTGTTCTCATCCTCAGCGACAATATCCCCGTTTGAAATTTTGTTGGCATCGCGATTTTGGACCAACCTCTGAAGGGTTTTAAACACTCTAGTTTTAATGATTTCAATCATATCCACACGTTCAAGATCTCTCCCATTGAAGAGAATGTCATTCCTTGTCAACTGTATTAATAGACCATATTGCTGCAAATGGGCGCGACTCCCAGTCCCAGCATCTATTTTCAACTCCCCTGTATCTATTCTGAAATCTGAATCCACCAAGCTAGCAAATCATATACTATATACTTCAAGGGCATACTCCTATACAATTCAAATAAATAAATACCCATATTGATTTCGAACATAAAAAGTGCGAAATGGTTTTCTCAATTTGGATTATATTCCTCTTGGTCAATTCACTAGCACTAGGGATTTTTTCCTACATGGCTTAGCCACACAAAAATCTCCCACTGGCTTAAGTTTCTCCATATAAAGGCTGCACTGAGGCCCAATTCTAAATGTATGGTTACCAAGTACAAATGATTGATTTAAACCATTATGATATCGAGTCTTACGATATTCATCATTATCACCGAAATCAGAGATCATTGGATATTGACAAGTAATCAAAGATATTTAGTGCGTCCGGATGCGTTAAAGTCTAACTATGTCATGTTGATCAAATTGGACTAAAAAATTGATCATATATGGAGTATCAAACAGTCTAAGAAAGTAAAATAAGGCTGCAAGATTCTTATTACTTTATTTTTGCTCCTTTCATTTTTCTGGAGGGTGGTGAAAGTGTGGTGTGATGTAAAGTAGTGTGGTGTGATGTAAAGTATGAAATGAAATAAAATAGTTTGCTTTACTTTTAGGAAGTGGTGTCCGTATGTGTAATGAAATGTATTAGTTTAGCTTTTCAAGATGTCATGATGAGGTATCCCATGTGTAATAGTAGTAGTCATGATGTATCTGGGAACCTTCCAAGCCTCTCTTCACTCTATAAAAGAGGAGGCCTTCACCAATGTATCTCAGACTTAAGCAATATATTCCTTGTGTTGTCTACTCTATATTTTTTCTCTTGATCCTAACCTACTTTTGTGGTGTGATGTAAAGTAGTGTGGTGTGATTCATTCTTTATAGGTAAAAATCTGGGTTCCACTGTCGATCTGGATTCTGTGAGACTCAGGATATGCAGAGAGGAATATAGTACAAACTACTTTATTTCACTTCATAGTGTGGTGTGATGTAAAGTATGAAGTGAAATAAAGTAGTTTGCTAATTTATTGGTTAACTAGATTAGTTTCAAATTATTTTATGGCTTCATCACAATCATCTAATTGCTCCAGTTTGATCATTTAACCGTCTTAATAAAATCAAACCGCCCATATGTTAGCTTATTATTGTGGAAATTATATAACATAAATATAGTGATTGTAATTACTGTCATATGGTAGTGACATTGTTTGGCAAAAAATGTTAGTTTAAGATTTGTATTCATATCAACTTTCATAATGATTAGAAGATTATGAAAATAATCAATAAATTACCGCAATAAAAAATAGAAAATATCAATTATTTCTATATTTTAAAATTTAATGGTTTAGAAAATAAAAAGATATTCTTAAAAACCTCAATTCTAGCCGATCCAAATTTATGTTGAACCGTATGTGAAAGCAGATAGAAGAGAGAGAAACTCATGAGGGTGATAGTAGACTGGTTATCCAGTAGCCATTTTCTTTAATTAAAAATTAAATAATTAAGATTAGATTATCTCAAATTTAATGGAACATATAGAAGGTGCATATGCGACAAAACATAAAGTGCTGTGTACCAGAGGTCTTCCCCAACTGAGAAAATAGAAACGGAAAAATTTCAAAATACCCCCAACCTTTATACCAAAATTCAATTAGACTTCCCAACCTTTTAAAAACTTCAATTTTACTCCCAACGTTATCTTCCGTTAATAAAAACGTCCCCTTCCGTCCGAATGACTAACGGATTTCGTTAAAAGCTCCGTTAAATAGCGTCCCGATCGAATTTTGATGATCCGAGCCGCTCAATGTGTTCAAAACGTGATTTTAAAGGTACGCGTGAGAAATCGGCAAAAAAATGACTGGGAAGGGCTTCATCTGAACAGTTTTTTATTGAATAGTTCAATAAAAAACTGTTCAGATGAAGCCCTACCCGGTCATTTTTTTTGCTGATTTCTTGAGAGTACCCTTAAGATAACGTTTTGAACACATTGAGTGGCTCGAATCATCGAAATTCGATTGGGAAAGGGGAGGTGCGGATTGATCCGGATTTTGTTCAAGTCCGGACGTTTGGACGTTCGGATTTTGCTTTGGTCTGCACCTCCTCTTTTCTGATCGAATTTCGATGATCCGAGCCGCTCAATGTGATTAGAACGTGATTTTAAGAGTACTTGTGAGAAATCAGCAAAAAAAATGATCGGGAAGTTCTTCATCTGAACAGTTTTTTATTGAACAGTTCAATAAAAAACTGTTCAGATGAAGCTCTTCCCGATCATTTTTTTTGTTGATTTTTCGCGGGTACCCTTAAAATCACGTTTTGAACACATTGAACGGCTCGGATCATCAAAATTCGATCGGGACGATATTTAACGGAGCCTTTAACAAAATCCGTTAGTCATTCGGACGGAAGAGAGCATTTTGATTAACGGAAGATAACGTTGGGAGTAAAATTGAAGTTTTTAAAAGGTTGGGAGTCTAATTGAATTTTGGTGTAAAGGTTGGGGGTATTTTGAATTTTTCCCAATAGAAACAGAAAACCTTCCAAAACCCAGCAGCTATACATCGACTTTCATCTCTCTCTCTCTCTCTCTCCCCCTCTGTGTGCGCGTGAAACTAGACACAGAAAAATGGAGAAAGCAAAGAACAGTAAGAACTCTTCAGCCATGTCTCTGCAGCAGTTCGTCTCCATCATGGCCCCTTTAATCGATATGGAGAAGGTCCTCTCTCTCTCTCTTCCCGCCCCTTATATGTGCATATGTATTTGGTCCTTATTTTGGGAGAACACTTATCTAATCAATAGGAAATTTGAGGAATAATAATCTGTTGGATTAGGCTTCTGAATCATTACGCTTGTCAATATTTGCTTGCTTTCGACTCTTTCAGTTTTGTATTTCATAGAATTGCTTTCTGTTGTGTACCTTTTGCTAGAGTTTTGTTTCTTCTCATTTTGCCCTCTTGTTGGGTTGCTAATCTTGAGTAGAAATGGAAATCTGACTACTAATGAATTACAGAAACATTGGTTTATAAAATCTATCAAAGTTCAACATTTTCCCATTTGGGTTTGTGCCTGAAAACCAAGACTATCATGGGAGGGCGGGGATTAGATTTTTTCTAACTTAGTTTGGGAATGTGATTTCGGATGGGATCGTTCATCAGGAATCTTTCAGTTCATCCGAACCTTGGAATCACATTCCCATTCGACGTCAAGATTGACGCCGTGGTTACAAATTATGTCCAACAATGGAGAAAACAAGTTCTGTAAACAGAACGCCTCATGATGTTACTGACGGGTTTCAGTTTCGTATTACTGATGCAGGAAGCTGAGATATCATCTTCCATGGCTTCAGGTGCAACAAGGAATTTGGATACTGCTCAGAAGAAGGGCTCCACCATTCTTAATTTGAAGTGTGTAGATGCTCAGGTAGCATGTTCTATATCTTCTAGCTGCTGCTGGTTTAAATTATTCAAATAGCTTGGTTATTTTCTTATAATTTTGTTTTCCCTCTTCGTAGACAGGATTAATGGGTAAAACTCTTCTTGAGTTTCAGTCTAACAAAGGCGATGTTCTTCCCGCACACAAGGTGAAATTTTTGGCGTCCACTCATTACTAATTTACTATACTTATTCTCGTGGTTATTACATCTCATCTTGTAGTGTATGCTGGAGTATATTGACAAGCCATGTTGAAATTGGTGATGTTTATTAAGGTTGCCTCTTAAGTGAATAATGTTTCTCTCTGCCCCTTTCAGTTTGGAACTCATGACGTTGTTGTTTTAAAACCAAACAAGGCTGATTTAGGCTCCCCTCCGCTTGGTCAAGGCGTCGTTTACCGTCTGAAGGTAATTGTGCGATTATGGCTAGTAGCATTGATTATGGTGAATATATTTTCATGAAGAACGTAATCATCTTCTACTTGTTCTGCCACCTGATATCTCGTTGGTTGATCAAACAGGATACATCAATTACTATCGCATTTGATGACATCCCGGAGGATGGTTTAAATAGTCCTTTACGCCTTGAGAAATTGGCCAATGAGGTAAACTTTGCAGTTTTTCATTTTGTAAAAAAGTGTTTATTTACTTAGCATTTGTTTGACGCGGCCAATTGCAAGAAGGTTGTGTTATGTCGCTATCGATGCTCATTCTAAGTAATATCTTCATCTACCCCCAAAAAATTTCATTTTATTTTTGCCTCGGTCAATGAAATATCAGGATATAACTTTAGATGGTCTACGACACAAAGTAATTTTGAAGAAAGAAGAATGGATCACTTACATTTAATTTGTTTCTGTAGGTGACATACCGTAGGATGAAGGACACTTTGATACAACTAAGTAAAGGAGTTCTGAAGGGTCCTGCTGCTGATTTAGTCCCTGTGTTATTTGGAGAGCGACTGCCAACAATGTCAAAGAAGGACATTTCTTTCTCCCCATTTAACTCCAACCTTGATCACTCTCAGGTCCTTAAACTTTATCACATTTTCTTTTGCAAATGTGGCGTTTGCCCCCCCCTCTCTCTCTATCTGTGTGTGCATATATATATATATATATATTGTTTATTTACAAGATCTCTTAAATATATGTTTTAAACAAATTGAACGGCTCTGATCATTTGCTGGGACTCTTAAAATATATTGCAATGAGAAAAATAATACTTGTTCCCCTCTTCATCCTATTAAAGACTGGGGATCTTTGCTTTCATGTGGCTTAATTTTAGACCAAGATGTTGATGTGCAGTATGTAAATATTTTAAATTCTCATTAAATATTTGTTTTCTTTTTCTCTCTCACTATTTGTCCATTTCCTTTGGTTGTGGAAGATTTTTTTGTACTTGTTGCTTCCAATTGATCTTCTTCCATAAATGTTTTATGCAGACGGTTTTTAACTTTTTTATATGATGGATACTACATGGCTTCCATTGGTTGGCATTCAGACGTGTTCATGTTAGTCAGTACGTGTGTATGTAGTTGAATGACGAATCTTCACAAATTGGGATTGATTGTATCCCAAGGTTGTGAAAGCGAGCCATGTTAACTCAAATCCACCTTGTTTGAGCAATTGTTATCCACCCGTAACATATCCAGCGAATCCTACTTGGTGAGAGTTGGGTTTTTGCAACTTTCCAGAAAGCACCATAGTTACACTCACAACTCAAGTTTGATTACAACAGATGTTGAGGAGATTGAATTGCTCAATAACATACTAGACAGAAATATGGAGTATTGCAACTACTTTTAGTTCCTCTTTCTGTGTATTACGTATCCACTTTGCTTCCACTAAATGACAGTAAACCTAACAATGTCCACGGAAACTCGTTCCCTTACGTTGGCCAACAGCCAACATGGATGGCAACAGGGAAGTGTTATGGTAGCTTTGGAAAGTGGGATTGTGTGCCAAAGCTATTTGAATGCACAAGGAGGGGCTGCATAAGACTTGTTACTCTAGAATTTGAAGTACAACTTTTTATACACATGTCAACCAAATTGTTAACAAAAGTGCAAAGATAAAATACCGAGGATATATATTTTTTTTTGGTAGGCACTAGAATGTAAACCTCCCATGTTTAACACCTCCTTTCTATTGCGACAAGGTTGGAGATTGCGGCGGCTTATTCACACTGGGGGCAATGTGTCTATTTTGCGATGCATTTTCTTTACATAATTGATGTTTGTTAACTAATGAGGATTTATTTAGTTACTCAATAAATAAGGATTTATTAAAAGGGAGGGAAAAAGGTGCAGTCACCTAATGAGGAGCGTAAACAAAAAGCCCAAATAGCTATCGGAGGCTCTGCCTCATGTCTGTTATCAGTAAATCCGGAATAAAATACGAGAGGCTTGGTGAAATAGACATGTCTGTGTCACTCTGTGAAGATGCGGACTACCTGCACCTGGACAAAAAGACCCTAGGAAGCTTTTACTGATCCCTGGGATTGGCTTTGGGCCTTTCCTGTGCAGCTTAGGTGGAGGGCGAAGAAGGCCCCCTTCTGGAGGGGCCCGAGCCATCAGTGAGATACCACTCTGGAAGAGCTAGAATTCTAACCTTGTGCCAGGACCTACGGCCAAGGGACAGTCTCAGGTGGACAGTTTCTATGCTACTGTTGATTGATACTTCTAGTTGCACAATATAACAAACTCAAAGACCAATCCTCAGTATGTACTGGTGTCTCTAGATCTTTATGGTATCCCATTCTTTATTCTCCAAGTAAACAAGATCTAGTGGATCAATATGGGTGGTGCTAGGATGATCTATTACGTAATGAGTGTATTGGATACTTGATATACATTGTTCGGCCTATTTCTTGACAACTTATGTTGATGGGAAATAGGTGATCAAAATAAATTTATACTTTTGTTTTTGGAGGTCTTGAGTTCAAATCTCTCTGTATCCATGCGTCTTCTGCTTGCATTCTGCTTCTCTTCAAGCATGCAGATGAATGGGTGCATTACAACTGTCTAGATGGGTTGCACATATGAGAAGGTGCTAGATAGCTTGATAGTGTATTATATGCATTGGATCCATTTTAGAGCCGCCTAAGCTTTTGGGACAATTGGTAATATAAGAGAAAATGCTCTACGCATGCACCTCTTAAATCAACTTTTGCAATTTGAGGAAGTCACTGTGGCTTGTGACTGTAATATGGTTTCTGGTTTATTTCCCTACAACTTGGGCAGTTGTGTATCCTGTGTTTTGTTCTTCCAATTGAGTAACATTGACATAATTTCCATTTTGAGAATTTTCTGGTTCAACATGGTGCATTTCATAAGAACCTTTCTTATCGTCATATTGTGTGTTCAGAAATCAGCTTTATATATGGAGTTAATATTTCCATATGTGCATGCCTATGTAGGTACATGTCCAAGCTTAAACACTGTATTTATTTGTTTACTAGGCTCCATGTCTGCTGCGTTTTTCACACACTAAAGCAGTTTCTCTTCTCCTTCAAGAAAGATGCCATATCAAAGGCCCTGTCATCGAAGAACATTTTTTTGCTGCATGGGCCTCCTGGAACTGGAAAGACCACAACAGTGGTGGAAATTATCCTACAAGAAGTGAAACGAGGATCAAAGATTCTTGCTTGTGCTGCTTCAAATATTGCCGTTGACAACATTGTTGAGCGACTCGTTCCTCACAGGTAAAGTGGTTGGCTTTCATCCTAGAACTACTCTTCATTTTGATACCTTTGGATGCACTCTCATGTAAAGGAGTATGTGTGTCAGCAAAGGAAGCTTAGATGGAAGTTTGTCCGATGCTGTCCTCAGTAGTCTTTTCTGGACTGTAAGCGATCTGTTTCAACTTACCCTGGCCGATTCAGAGTTAACCGAACCCTGCATGTTTAAGCATTTATGTAATTGGTATTTCTTTTGGCGTTTTAATGATATTCTTGGCACGTAACCAACAGTAGAAGGGATTGCAATTATCTAGCTGACTAGCTCTCACATTTTGACATTAATACACATAGTGACATAGCTGGATAGTGAAAATTAGTGTGTGCAACTGGCATTCGACTGCTTTAATACACATAGTGACATAGCTGGTATTAATATTTAGGTCCATAGGCTTGGATACAACATGGCATTTGACTGCTTTAATCTGGGCTCCCTTGTATCAACGGACCCTTTGCTATTGAAAAATGATTTCTTTGATAACCTACCTCTGGCCATGGGCTTGTTATGGCTTTTGTCTAATCATATACCTTCATTTCTTCATAAAATATCTTTTCCCTAAGTTGCGTTTCTCTTTTTCTGTATCTTTGTCTTTAATTAGAGTGAAGTTGGTGAGAGTGGGGCATCCTGCACGTTTGCTACCTCAAGTCTTGGATAGTGCTCTTGATGCGCAGGTATATACATGTATTCATGAGAAAACATTTGGACATGAAGATGTGGGATCATGGATTTGTCACATCTAATATGGTTTTGCTGTACATTCTGACTTTTTATTTTGGTCAATTAATGCAACGGTGGCATTTTTTTTACTGTTTATTTCACAACAGCAGATTTCTACCAGTTCCTTTGGCTAAGGAAAGACAGAAATTTTGCTAACACAGCTTTATATCCATACATGCATGCATACCACACTTAATCTTCCATTAATAATACAGTTTTATTTCTTATTAAGTTTTTAGCGTGTGTCTTCAGTAATCATTTTGTAAGAATAATGGTAATGTCATTCGTTCTTGGTGCTTTATTATTTGTGATTGGGGGACCACCAAAATCTAATTTTGATGAGTCATTTTGCTGTCGAAGATGGGAAAATAGGGACACGTCTTAAGACCGCGAGTCACTTTAAATTGCCATTAACATGGAATTAAGGATAACTTGGAATGCCAAGACGTTATACTATGTCCTCTATAAGATATACTACTATAAAGTTGCCTCAAGAAAGTAGGGGGAAAAAACTATTGCAATAAGATGGATCTGTTGACTCTCAGAAAGGAAAACAACAGGAAAACGAAAAAAAATGATGTAAAACAATAGCGATGTTAGGTTAATATGATCTCATTTTTGGTGGGACAATACCTATATGCAGTGGCCACACTTGAAACTCCACTGCTGATGTAATCTTTCTTGTCAAAGGGAAGCCTTCTACAGCGATAAAGTACATTTCAACGAATTACAAGAATGTGCTTGGTTTGAGCAGAGGGATATAGGATCTAAACTGAAAAGAGTTCATCCTTCATGCTCTATATAGCACAGTTCTTGCTTTCCATGTCCAATGGGTTACTCAAACTGAAAAACTAAGTTAATATTGTTATTTGTGCACTTAAGAGCCTTACTCATGGTGGATTTGAACAACTTGCACTTACCCATTCAATTTGTTTCCTTGTAGGTTCTACGTGGGGATAATAGTGCTCTTGCAAACGACATCCGCAAGGAAATGAAGGTAAAAGATTTGGAGAAGTGCATTGCAACTTAATGTTCCCAAAACCCATTATTTCTCCTTGCATGAATCCTACAAAAAATTTCCTTTCGTAATTTGCATTCATATTTCTTTATTGTTCTTTACTAAATGCATTCTACAGTCTACGTCACTATTATCAGTCATATACAGTATTTTGCTGCTTTTCAATGTTCATTTGATGCACAAGCGTTATGTGTCCGATGGTGAAAGGCTGAGATATCTTGTTTTGATCGTATAATGTGCTATCATTGATATTCTTTTGAGTGACCAAGAAGGAGAGCTACCCGATATCATTGCCGTAAGTGACTTTCTGCAGGCTTTGAATGGGAAGCTTTTGAAGACAAAAGACAGAAACACAAAGAGGGACATAAGGAAAGAGCTCAAGTCTCTATCTAAAGAAGAGCGTAAAAGACAGATGCTAGCTGTGGCAGATGTAATCAAAAGTGCAGATGTGGTGTTGACGACATTGACTGGTGCAGTGTCCCGAAAATTGGAGGGTACGACGTTTGATTTGGTGATTATTGATGAAGCTGCTCAGGCGCTGGAGATAGCATGCTGGATAGCTCTACTAAAGGTAAATAGGGACATAGAGATCTAACTCCCTTCCTTTGGATGTGTTCTTGCTTCATAGAAGAACCCAATCTTGGATTTGAACCCATGGCTTGTTGAGACTTATCTTTAAAAAAAGGTCGAATCCAGAGGCCTCCCACCCCCAAAAGTTAATCATAAAAAGATAACTTTTGATTTCCAAATTTATCAGGAAAAATACAGACTCGAAAGAACAATCTTGCAATATTTTGCATGCTAAATCTAGTGACCAACTGTATCCAATTTATGAAATGAGGAACTGTATTATTTCCTTTCAAGGTTACAAACACCCTCTCACTAGAGTTCTGTTTTAGGGCTCAAGATGTATACTTGCTGGAGACCACCTCCAGCTTCCTCCAACCATTCAGAGCACAGAAGCTGAGAAGAAGGGCTTAGGGATAACCCTTTTTGAACGCTTAACAGACTTGTATGGGGATGAAGTCACGTCTATGCTCACTGTTCAGTACCGCATGCATGAGCTCATAATGAACTGGTCATCTAAAGAGCTTTACAATGATAAGGTGCTCCAGATCATACCCCTATGTGGAATCAGACACTGGAGATTCTTAACTGATTATGAATGAATGAACATTTTCCTCAGAAAATTAACAAAGATGCTTATTTTCCAGTATTTGTTTCCATGATGTTTTGTGTTTTACAGGTAAAAGCTTATCCAAGTGTTGCTGCACATATGCTGCATGACCTTGAGGGTGTAACGAAGACATCTTCGACGGAACCAACTCTAATTCTTATAGACATAGCTGGGTACGCAGTTGTTTTTTGCTGTTTGCACATGGCCTCTGTTATACAACCCTTGGGTAGAACTCATCTCTATTATAAAACAGAAGGGTGTGGGGACAAGTTGTTGGAATGGCTTAGATTCATTTGATCCAAAGGCTGTAGTGCATCCTCCCACTTCCCGGTTAAGTGCCCATGGTTTTCACCTAAATCACACAACTACCATCTCCTTCCAACCGGGATGCGTAGTGCCGTAGGCACGGGCTAGCACTAGTCCTTGAATATCTGGTAAATGGGAGGGTGCCCAAGAGCTTATACACTACAGCCAATTATGGGTTGAATCATTGTGGGACACTTGGGATTGTCCTGTAGCGCCACCCTTACAGGTCCAACGTTGCGGCTTCCCAACGGTAGTCCTGTACTTTTTGGCGGCTAAACTTGAACCTTTTTTTTTTTGGTAACTTGAATTTTATTAAGGCAAACAACTGCAAGGGCAAAGGGGCATTCCCCATAACAAATAACGCCAAACAAAGTAGAGAAGCATTTGGAACCTGCCCAAAAATAACACTGAGCACTGATCCAGCAGTATACACTCTTCTATAGATTAACAAAACAAGAAGACACTGATCTAGCCTTACTAGTTAAGGAAGAAAAATCAAGAGCTAAACACTTTGTGGAATATCTGCCACTGATATGCAGATAAGCCTATTCTCATCAGTTTTCTTAGATGCTTCCAAGAATTGATGCAAGCTCTGATATCACAATCTTTTTTGCAAATGACCTCTCTAGCTCCTGAACTTTGAAACCATCTTCTATTTCTTTCAATCCAGAGAAGGTAAAGCACTGCAGCCAATGAGAGCTTACAAATGGTATGCTGCAACTTCCTCCCACCACTATGCTGCATAGCCCAGTCAACTTCTTCCATTGAGGGGAGAGGACTTCAAGAAACACCATTTGTCTGAAGTAACACAGTCCAAACTCCAGCAGAGTATGGACAAGTGAAAAATAGATGCTCATGACTCTCATTAGAATTCCCACAGAATGCAAACAGCATCTGCCCCACCTCAGTAACTTCAACTATTAGTATCCAATACAAGACATGATGTCCATACCCAACAACAGTGTACTTTAATCCAGCCTATTGTCACCTCCTCTGCAGCTAATTCATGACGTCATGCTAGCTATGACAGAAATTGACACAACCCCTTGTGTAGACTCAGCCTGGAAATAGGTTGCATGGGGAGGGTGACCAAGGGCTTATGTATAGCATATCCAGTATGGGTTTATGCTGGGGGACACTTGGGATGGCAGCACTTGGGTTCACTGAAACTTGTTTTATATGCTTTGTAAGCTCAAAATATTCTCGTAACATATTGGTAATAGTTAATCAAAGGGAGACACTCATCTTAAATTCTTCAAAGCACCTTATTCGTAAGAGGTGTATAGCTGTGGAAGATCATTCGAACTGTTACAGTACCATCTCTAGTGCCATACGGAGAATGGTGTTTCAGTCCTCTAACGTTTCCTAGGCCCTCGAGTTTGACACGAATTGCTCTCTGTTATGGCTTCAAGTTGTTCACTCAGATTTGTTTCAGATGCGACATGGAAGAGAAGAAAGATGAGGAAGACAGCACAATGAATGAGGGTGAAGCTGGTGTTGCTATTGCCCATGCAAAGAGACTTGTTGAGAGTGGAGTCCAAGCTTCTGATATTGGAATCATTACTCCTTATGCAGCGCAGGTTTGATAAATAACCTTCATTAGGTTTGACTATAGGCTTCAAGTCAATGTATTTATCTTGCTTAGTGTGTGACTCGTTGGTATTCAGGGTCTGGCTTCAAAAACAGAAAACTAGTAACCATAGTAGGAACTAGGAGCTAATAACTAGTTACCACTTGAGAGCTCATCACTTTGCAGAAAGTTTGCATTATCTGGATCGCACAAATGATCCTTTCCTATTTGATGCCTTTGACTTCCATATTTCACGTTGTAAGGTTGATTAGTAGGGAACCTGTTATGAATATTGCAACCTTAATTGTAGGTTGTCTTGCTGAAGATGATGAGAAGCAAGGAAGGCAAGCTAAAAGATGTGGAGATATCAACTGTAGACGGCTTCCAAGGTCGGGAAAAGGAAGCCATTATCATTTCAATGGTCCGATCAAACTCAAAGAAAGAGGTAATCCTTGTTATATTAGTCATGATAATTTGCTTTCCGTTAGACGGGGAAATACTCAAAATTGTCATATCAAAATTATAGGATACAAATTCAGTAACAATATAAGGCTAACGGATTTTTTCAGGTGGGGTTTCTGAGTGATCGGAGGCGAATGAATGTTGCGGTGACGCGAGCACGGAGGCAGTGTTGTCTTGTTTGTGACACTGAAACAGTGACCGGCGATAAGTTCTTGAAGCGTTTGATCGAGTATTTTGAGGAGCATGGTGAGTATTTGAGTGCTTCCGAGTATGGAAATGAATAATGTGGAACAAAAAAATTCATGTGACACTGGAAACAATTCCTATGTCAGCCGTTGTATTAAATTTGGATTGGAAGTTAATTGGTTCACATTTACAAACAATTCCTATAAAAAAAAAAAATTTGAAAAGGCATTTTGTGGAAGGGAGAAAAATGGACAATTTTTTCAAGGTCGCCTGAGCCCATTGCAGATCCCATTTAGATGATTTTCTCCTTTCATTTCTCATCCCTATACATAATCATTCACGGGAAAAAAGATTCGGTAAGGTTAGTCATGTCGAAGTTAATATTTTCAAGTCTGGCTACTATGCCCGAACTCCCAAGGTGGTTTTGGTGCATTGTGCCCCCCAAAATTTATGACCATTGGATGTTTCCACTTAGAGATCAACTATTAGAAGTTAAGTTGTTGAGCTGCAACCTATAAATTTGATCACTTTTAAGTTGTGCGAAGTCATAAAACGTAGCAAGTTTGGTCACATGTAGGACCACTTTTAGTCGTAAGTACGAGCTTTTCGGTAGTACGCAAGACAAATTCTTGTTCTAATTCTGTTTTCAGCAAAACAGACTTACCATTTGAATGAGGTTTATGATCTAAGTACTGTTATTTGTCCTACCTTCGATTCCACTGTTTCTGGGCGTCAATTCTACCTCTACAAGACATAATAAGAGAATCCCTTGTAGTGTTGTTGCACTGCTCGCGCAATTGTTTAGCCATCAACTCAAAACACGAACTTGGATGCTACGATAGCGATTGTGAAAGAAGTGGAACTGGAACTTCCTTAAGGACTTGTGAGAGAGAGAGAGAGGCTTGCATCTCCAACATACATACGGAACTGAGAGTTATTGATACCAGTTTTAGGCCCGAACAATAGTCGATACAGTCTAGTATTCACAACCTTGCTATAAAGTAGAAGTTTAACAAAGAGGGGGCCTAACGCAAAATTATTTCGAGTTTAGAATAATTGGTAGAAAAGGAAAAAATTTGATTGAATTCACATATCCTGCCCTAACAAAGGAGCCCGAACACCTAATTCAATCCTATTACACTTCTATACATGAGAAAATGGTTCTGATGGGATCAGTTATAAGTTTCATACTGTTAAATTGCAAGGATATCATCTCTAAGTGCACCAAGTCTGTCATCTGACGAATGCATATCTCCATCTGATAAAATCTCCTTCAACAACCCATTGGAATTTCGACGCTCGTGCTTCTTAGACTTGTCCATAAACCGATCGTGAATCAAAAGCAACGGACTCCCCCATGAATACTGCCGCAGAATGGTAAGTGCATTTGGAGTCCGCGATCCCTTGTCAGGATCGTGGCAACCATTGTCTACAACACAAAGTTCATCGTGAAAGTGTGTACCGCAAGCCCACTGGTAGCTGCAATCTCATTCCCGCGCAGAGGGACCAAATTGTTGGAAATAGATTGAGCTGTTTGGCTGCAGACCAAAAACGTGATAAGCTCCAAGAGAGAGAACGTGAATGGACAGTTGGCGATGGTGGTGATCCTGGCTTGTGTTGTGACGCCCAAAAGACCTGTTTCCTTCTCATCTAACATTACAAGTGCCAAATCCGTTAAAAGCTTTTTCTTGCTCGACAAGACTGACCTTTGCCAATAGTCCTCTGACGAGAATTCAAGGCACAAAGAACAAATTCCAAGTGCTTCTGCCATGGTCGTATTTTCTCAATCCCATCACGAGTTGCATTACATATATCAAGGGCCTTAATGCTCTTCTCAAAGAATTCAGAAACCGCATTCATTCATCGTGTACCTAGAAAGCAGAAGGAGATATTGACACCATCAATTCATGTCAATCAAACTTAAAATAAAATCATCAAATTGTAAATAAATAGGAATGACGCCAACTCTCTTATATTCTTGGCTCGAGGAAGAATTTCGGTATTCTCTATAAACTTTACTATTGATTTTTCAGGTTATTTGTAAATCTGGCCAAGTCAGTATATGGGCAGCACCCCACTCCAAGATTTACATCAGTGGACTAGGCTTGTGATGTGAAGCTTCAAATGATCACACAAAGGTCCAAATGGTAACATAAAGCCATGCATTTAGAGCCAAATTAAAAATTGTCTTACCTAAACGTGTCTTACCTCGCAATGTTGATGCAAAGTGATCCACAACCCACCCTATGAAGAGTCGTTAACAAGCCCTAAACTTATACATAATCACTAAATGACTTTCATAGCATGAGCTATTTTTTCACTCATAGGGGAAAAAAAAAACATGTGGATAAGTTACACTCATTTCACTGAAATCAAGAGAGAGTAATCTTTTTCCGCGTATGGGAATAGGTTTTCCAATCTGAATGAAAAAATCAAAGACGCTGTCTATTTATTGGAAATTATAATCGGATCTTTGTTAGATGTATAGAAATCACCCCCACTGTTCAAGCTATGCTGGACAAAACTTACCACAAGGCGAAGATAATTTGCTTTATATATTCTCTTGCTTGAATAAGTAAACAAGTCATCACATCTTCACTGCACGCCGGCCCCCACACGCATTCGAACTCCGTGTCACATTCTTGTTCACCACCTGCACACATATATTACCCACGTAAACGACCAATTATAAACAATAATTAACCAGCTTATAACGTTAAATACAGGATAACATGGGTAATTGGTAAACAAAGAGAAGCATTGTTTTGAGAGAGAGAGAGAGAGAGAGAGAGAGAGAGAGGAGACCAAAGGCAACATGGAGCAAAAGCGGGCACAGAAGGCCACAAGCAAAAATCTTCTCCATCGTGTCTCCAATGTTTCAATTGTAGTAGACAGAGGGAATAAATATACAAATAGCCTGTCCAGGATTTAAAAGCCAATGCAAAATGGCTAATTGGCTATTGACTACACTCTCTTTGTGTGTTAGATAAAGCAAATATATCACCGATTATATCGTAATCTCTTACGGGCCTTGACCATCTATCATAACAATTTGAAGTTAGTGAATCTCGTAGAATAATTACTATATGAAAGGAATTTATCACAAAATAAAAAAGAAAAAGAAATTATATGTAAGGAAAGAACATTGTCATAATATATATCATGACTGATTGTGATTGTGATTGTGATTGTGATTTGATTGTAATTAGGATGGATTTCATTCGATTTTACTATGATGATTTTCTTCCATAGTTCAGCTCCCTCATGTGTATATAAATCTAAAACAATAATATTTCTTCTCTCGTAATTCTCCCGACTATGTAGTTTATCTCTCGTAATTCTCCCGGCCCAATTGATTGGGACATAAAAGGCTCGGTATGGGTTGGTTATTTTTGAATATAACATGTAGTAATTTTATTTTAGATTTTGTTTCAACACTTAATCCTAGGACATATGCTATGAACACCCATTAATCTAGGTAATTTACAATTGAACACCTTATACATTAGTTCAAAATAAGGTACACACTCTTAACGCCAAAAATTAGAAAAATAAAGAAAGATAAAGTATCCATTGGTATCGGTATTGTGCTTTGACTTCTCTATGAACGACAATATAATCAACTCTATATATCTCCAAAAAGAAGATTATATGTCCAAAATGATCCAAGCGAACCTATTCACCACTTGTTCATGGAAGTGCTTAACACGTTTTGTGACATATCGGGACAGACCATTAACTTTGCCAAATCTAAATTGTCTGTTTCTGCTAACATAAACAGAAGATTAAGTAATCTGTGTCGTATTCCCCTCACTAATCATTTTAACCAAATTATTGAAAAAGTCCAACGCACACTCTCTGGCTGGAGTTCCAACACCCTTATGCTCGGGGGCTGGGTCACTTTGGCCCAATCTGTCACTACTACTATCCCTAGTTACACTATGCAGACTATGAAGTTACCTGCTTCTG
Organism: Rhododendron henanense subsp. lingbaoense; assembly: GCA_020567845.1. NCBI lineage: Eukaryota > Viridiplantae > Streptophyta > Magnoliopsida > Ericales > Ericaceae > Rhododendron > Rhododendron henanense. The sequence goes on along the minus strand of CM036313.1, from coordinate 39,869,655 downwards.
TTTGTGAGCATATATCTTGACAGGTTAAACAAGAATTTTATATGGGGGGACACCCCTGATAGGAAAGAGTTGCATCTGGTCAAATGGGATAAAGTGTGCAAAGATAAGGACTGTGGTGGATTGGGTATCAAATCCGCAAAAAAACAGAATTTGACTTTGTTAGCGAAGCCGGGGTGGAAAATGTATACCCAGGAGGACTGCCTCTGGGTTAACATTCTGAGAGACAAATATCTCTGCAACCATGATATTTTTTCCTGGCCTAGACATAGGCCTGCTTCTCACATCTAGAGAGGCATTGTGGAGACCAAAGAAATCCTTCAAAAAGGTTTAAAATGGGTGATCAGAGATGGCAGGAGAGTGGATCTTTGGAAAGACTGGTGGTGTGGGGATGCCCCCCTTGCTACTCGCTTCCCGGGGGACCACACTCTTACCAATGGCAAAGTTGTTGATATCATTGTTAATGGTAGATGGAATCTGGATGGGATTATCCAGATTGTGGATCAAGGAACCATTGACTCTATCCTTAGAATAAGATTACCTGTGGGCCATCAAGGCCCGGATCACCCTACTTGGATGGGATCCCCCTAGTGGAAATTTTTCGGTAGCTGTTGCCCATAAAATTATCAACCAAGACGCGAATGACCTTAAGGGTTGGAAGTGGTTTTGGAAACTCAAAGTTCCTGCAAAATTTAAAACTTTCATATGGCTCATTTTTCTCCACAAACTTCCAACCAATAAGCTTCATGCCAGGAGAAGTATCTGCAGCTCCGACCTGTGTCCTAGATGCAATTCCTCCCCTGAAGATCTTCACCATCTTTTCAAGGATTGCCCCAAAGCTATTGAGCTCTGGAATGTTATCCCTTACGGTCATGTCATGCGCCAGGGTTTTAACGGACATTTTAACGACTGGTTTTCCACCAATCTTAAGGCTAAAATTTCAGTGAGCAGTAGTTCTACATTGCCTTGGCATACCTTTTTCATCACCACTCTTTGGCAAATCTGGAAAGACCGCAACAAAAAAAGTTTCGATAATCTAGATAACGATGTTCTCGTTAGTGCCAAGACAATATTTGACTATGCTCATGAAATTGATTCAGCTTTTAAAACCCCTTGCCTACATGACCTCATCACTACTTAGACTTCTAATTGGAGCCCTCCCCGTGCAGGTACAATCAAGCTTAACACTGATGGATGTTGGTATGAATCAAACAAGAAAGCTGGATTTGGAGGCCTGTTCAGGGATGCTAAAGGAGACTGGATCTTGGGTTTCTTTGGAAAGCTTAACTGCGAATCTAGTCTTGAAGCGGAACTTTGGGGGATATATAAAGGACTACAAATCATTTTGGAGAAAAGTTTGCGGAATGTCCAGATTGATTCAGATGCTATGTTGGCGGTGAATCTAATCAAAGATGGCAATTCGGGTAACCACGCGCATAGTGTTATTATTCACGAAGCGCATGGCCTCCTCACTCGCACGGATATGACGCTGAACCACGTCTACCGCACTACAAATCAGTGTGCGGACCACCTCGCCCACATGGGAGCAGAGCAAGACGAAGACCTGATTGTAGCTGTGGACATCCTCATTTCCCTCAGGGAATTCCTTAACAGAGAAAGCCTAAATGTTAGGCGGGTTTTAGATTAGATGCTTTGGCCCTTTTAGGCCGGTTTGGTTATTCTGTTTATTTCTCATGTTGTGACCCTGTGTTTCTAGTCTTTTGAATGAAATTCCGACGTACCCAAAAAAAAATTAAAAAAAGAACCTATTCACCACATAATTTCCTACAAAAAAATATTAGCATGTTAATTCGCGGTTAATCTTGCTTGACTCAAGATATCCAGAAAAATTGTAACATGTTATGTATTTTTGTATTTTTGGTCGCATTATTCACACTAATATATGAATTTCTGTATATATATATATATATATACATACATACACACACACAATTGGTTAATAGAAATTCTTGAACACCCTGTTAAAATCTTCTGGAGCCACCACTGAGTCTATAGGTCTCGGGTATTTGTTTGTGCAAATATTTGTGGTGCTAGAATGATTGTTAATTTTTTTTGTCCAACTTTTTGGCGTTTTTTTGATTATTTTCACTTAATTTTTACGACAGTCTTTCTGTATTTTTTACCAGTTTGTACAAAAAAAAAATTCAACTTTGATCTATATTTTTATACAATTTCTATTTTTCTCGTCGAGATGAAGACGTGGCATAAAAATTATATTCAAATCAAGTAAAAAAAATTTTAAAAAAAGAAAAAACAACCACCTAGACACTACAATAGCTAGCTCAAAAGTAGCTTAACTTTTAGAGCAATAATCCACACCATCAAAATACTAAAAAAAGGTCTCCAGTTCCCCTTGGAATTAGGGGTGAGTATGGTCCGGATTGGTTCGGTTTCATACTAAACCAAGAACCAAACCAATACTTACAGATTATAAATTTGGAGAACCAAACCAACCCACAAAAGACATAAAACCAAACCAATCCAAACCATTAAAATACAGTTCGGTTTCGGTTTTAAACCACGGTTTGCTTTGAACTAAGTCTTCAAAAAATATTTAAAGTACTTAACATTATGAAGATAAATTAAAAAAATACATATATATTTAAACCAATTCCATCCAAATTATTAAAACACACTAATTTCAACCAACTAATTAAGATTATGATACCAAAAATTGCCTCAAATCTTAAACTAAGAAAATAAAATGCTGGTAAGTCACAAAAATGAACCAACTAAGAATACCAACTACTAAACATCTTAAGATAGTTTAAACAAATAAAAGGCCAAAAATAATTCCTAAAACTATTGAATTGAAATGACGCAGCAAAAGGGCAGTAGTAGCAGCATGGTAGAAATCAACTTGTGATATCACTCCAAGTCAAGGTTCATATCATTATCTTGGCAGTGAAGTAAATTAAATATTGTGGTGGATTTAATATGATCAATAAATTAAGAAAGTAGTTGACTAAAGCTCTCATATTTATTGGGTGAATCATTATTAATTTATATATATATATATATGTGTGTGTGTGTGTATGTATTATACGGTTCGGATCGGTTTGGAACCATAACCGTAAACGTGAATCCACAAACCAAACCATATAACACGGTTTCTAATTTTTTTTTAAACCATGACCAAACCATATTACTAAAAACCCGAACCAAACCTTCCGATTTGGATTGGTTTGGACTGGATTCACGGTTTGACGGATTTTTTGCTCACCCTTGGAATGATATACGATTTCCTTGTTTGTCCAATATTGTCAACTCCCAATAGCATATGATACTCTTTATTTTAGCTGGGTTTGTGCGATACTCTTTAAACTTGCACTTTTGACGATGCAGGTTCCGTTGTGGTAGTTTGAATGAATTTCCGTTTGACAAAAAAAAAAAAAAACTCCTAATAGCATATATGTGAGCCGAACCGGGGGAGTGTGTTGCGCAGCGTGCTGTGCGGCCGCCGGTGTCGCCTTGCCGGCATCGGTCCGACGATCGGAGACGTCCACTGCGTAGAGCTCGTCGAGTACTACAAGTGTACCAAAAATCAACCCGATCAAATATCGTTAAGTGCTTCATCGGAATACATATAACTTGAAAAAAAATGAATCCTAATGGATATGAATCATTGGATCAAAACCACTGAATCCATTCTTTTCGAATTATATGTGTTCCGATGAGGCACTTAACGATATTTGGTCGACTTGATTTTTGGTACACTTGTAGTATTGGTACACTTGTAGTACTCGACGAGCTCTACGCCGTGGAAGTCTTCGATCATCAGACCGATGCCGGCAAGGCGGCGCCGACAGTCGCGCAGCACGCTGCGTAGCACACTCCCCCGGTTCATGTGAGCCACAAATTGACGGTTAGAGGAATTAAAAGGGTTTAAAAAAACAAAGAATGAAAAGTGCAAGGTATAACCGTATAAGCAACAACAATATAGAATTCACTCATCCAAAGGGTTGATCAAGTGTTCTTGGCCTGAGACTTGGATGTTTGTTCCATTCTAAGGTCTCATGTTCGATTCTTTTTGCTAACAACTCTTGGAGCCACCTCACCTCACCCCACGCGTAAGCGTGTGAAACTAGTGTATGGATTAGTCCGAGGTGCGCGCAAGCTGGTTCGGGATACCCTACATTACAAATTAAAAGAAAAAAGAATTCACTCGAAAAAACCCAACAATATTGAACCTCTTGGTGATATAGCTATTGAGGAGTAGTATTTAATTCGTCAACGGCAAGCATGCATTTACCTAGCAATTTCTCTTCTTTCTAGTCTAGAGACATGCAATCGCTCGTAGACTTTTCTATTGTGATGAGAAGTATTCTCTTCTAGGTGTTTTGAATTTCCTCTTTAATTATGTGCATGGGATGGGATGGGATGGGATGGGAAGGGGGTACTTCTTTGTAGCTTCTGTTGGAAAGTGTGGCTCAACAAAGGAGAAGCTAGCGCTACATGGGTTTTGGTGTAGCGCTAGCGGTTTGCTTCGGGCCACATCAGACTTGTGGGTAGCGCTACATAGGTTTATGTGTAGCGCTACCGGTTTGCTACGGGCTAGGGGTAGCGCTATAGAGGTTTCTATGTAGCGCTACCGGATTGGTTCGGGTTAGGGTTTGTATAGAGCGGGTATATAAGGCTCTCTATTGTAAAACCCTAATGTAACAGATACTGTGATAATAAGAACAGTAGCCGCTCCCGTGGACGTACCCGATTTTGGGGAACCACGTATATTGCTGTGTTGATTTCTTTACTGTTTATACTCGTAAATCGTGTGCGTGTGTGTATCGATCCTAACAAGTGGTATCAAAGCTTCAGGCTGTTTTTTCGATCACGCGAAGAACGATGTCATCGAGTTCGTCTGTTACGAAGTTCGACGTTATGAAGTTCGATGGAACTTCGAATTTCGGATTGTGGCAACAGCGGGTAAAGGATCTGTTGGTGCAGCAGGGTTTATACAAGGGGCTGAAGGCGAAACCAGAGGCCATGTCAAACGACGATTGGGAAGAACTCCAGATGAAGGCGGTGAGTACGATTCGTCTGTGCCTTGCAGACGAAGTCATGTATCACGTGTTGGGTGATGAATCGCCGGCTGGGGTCTGGACTAAACTGGAAAGCAGGTATATGTCAAAATCGTTGACGAACAAACTGTTTCTGAAGCAGAAACTGTTTGGGTTGAAGATGGCCGAGGGTACAGATCTGGTTCAGCATATCAACATGTTCAATCAGATTCTGAGCGACTTACATCGGATTGATGTAAAGTTTGAGGAGGAAGACCAAGCGCTGATGTTACTGTGTTCACTACCGATTTCTCTCGAAACTCTTGTTACAACCTTACTCTGGGGGAAAGAAACCCTAGAACTGGAGGAAGTCACTGCAGCCCTTCTGGCGTATAATCAACGCAAGCAACAAACAGAATCGCTGCAGGGTGAGGGTCTGGTGGTTAAGGGGTACGAGGATCGTAGCAGAAAGAAGGAGAGGGGTAAAACAGTTTCGGGGCGTGGAAGGTCTCAGTCAAAGAACAGGTCCGAGGGCACGTTTGAGTTCAAGTGTTACAGGTGTCATGAACCGGGGCACATGAAGAAAGACTGTCCGCAGAAAGGAAAGGGAACTGACTGGAAGAAGAAAGGAAAGGCAGGAGAGAGGAAAGATGGGTCATCAAGTTCTGCGAATCTTGTAGAGCAGGAATCAGATGACGGTGACATGCTTTCGGTTTCAGCAACTTCGGATCACCTGGCAGACTCATGGATTCTGGATTCAGCATGCTCGTTTCATGTGACGCCTAACAGGGAGTGGTTTGACACCTACAGGTCAGTAAATTGTGGTAATGTTCGAATGGGTAATGATGTATCATGTGAAGTCATTGGAATAGGCACAATTAAGATCAGGATGTTTGATGGTGTTGTAAGAACCTTAAGTGAAGTTAGGCATGTTCCAGATTTGAGGAAAAATCTGATTTCGTTGGGAACCTTAGACTCTAATGGCTGTGAGTATAAAACAGGAGGTGGAGTCATGAAGGTAACGAAGGGTGCTTTGGTGATTATGAAGGGTATTAAGATTGCTGGTAATATCTATCGTTTGATAGGAACTACAGTTGTAGGTGGAGTTGCTGCTGCCACCACAACTGAGGATACTGATGATACCATGCTTTGGCATATGCGGTTGGGACATATGGGAGAGCGTGGGATGTTAGAGCTGCATAAGAGGAATCTGCTGAAAGGGGTTAAATCATGTAAACTGGATTTCTGCAAGTTTTGTGTTCTGGGGAAACAGTGTAAGGTGCAGTTTAGGAATGCAATTCACAGAACAAAGGGAATTCTTGACTATGTTCATTCAGATGTTTGGGGGCCAGTGAGGGTAGCTTCGAAAGGAGGATCTCTGTATTTCTTGACCTTTATCGATGATTTTTCGAGGAAAGTTTGGGTGTACTTCATGAAGCACAAGTCTGAAGTCTTTGCTAAGTTCAGAGTGTGGAAAGCTGAAGTGGAAAACCAGACAGGGAAAAAGATTAAGTGCCTCAGGACAGATAATGGGACGGAATTCAAGAATGGGCCTTTTCTGAAGTTTTGTGAGGAACATGGGATTCAGCGGCACTTTACTGTTCGGAAGACACCACAGCAGAATGGGGTGGCAGAAAGGATGAACAGAACTATAGCAGAAAGGGCACGGTGTTTGAGATTGAATGCGGGACTTCCGAAGGTTTTTTGGGCAGAAGCAGTGAGTTTGGCATGCTTTGTTATAAACAGGTCACCGAGTGCTTCTTTGGAAGGGAAGGTAGCTGAGGAGGTGTGGACAGAGAAAGAGGTTGACTACTCAGGATTGAGAATCTTTGGGTGTCCGGCCTATGTTCATGTTCCCAGTGATGAGAGGTCAAAGCTTGATGCGAAGTCTAGACAGTGTATCTTTCTTGGTTATGAGAAAGGGGTCAAAGGGTACAAGCTTTGGGATCCAGAGACAAAGAAGGTGGTGATCAGTAGGGATGTGGTATTTGATGAGGACTCTATGATCAAGGCACATCAGAAGGTTCAAAATTCTGAGTCAGAGGAAGTAAACAGCAGACAGCAGGGTGTAGAGATTGAGTTGGAAAGTATTGATAGGGGTGATACTCAACCGGATGAACAGCTTGATCAACAGCAGCAGCAGGAGCAGCAGCAAAGCTTGGCCGCTGGGAGAACCAAGCGCACTATCAAGCCACCAGTGAGGTATGGGTTTGAAGACTTGGTTTCTTATGCATTGACTACTACCAGTGGGGATCCATCTACTTTTCAGGATGCTATCACGAGTTCTGAAAGGGACAGATGGATGGAAGCCATGGTGGAGGAAATGGAGTCTTTGCATAAGAATAAGACTTGGGAGTTGAAAGAACTGCCCATGGGAAAGAAGCCAGTGGGTATACAAGCGAAAAGAAGCAGCAACAGAAAAGGAGAGGGAAAAGTTCAAGGCTCGGTTAGTGGCAAAGGGGTATTCACAGAGGAAGGGGATTGATTTCGATGAGGTCTTTTCTCCAGTGGTGAGGCATACGTCAATCAGGATTATCTTGGCATTGGTGGCTGGTTATGATCTTGAGTTAGAGCAGATGGACGTGAAAACGGCATTCCTCCATGGTGAATTGGAGGAAGTCATTTACATGGAGCAGCCTGAGGGGTTCAAGCAGCCAGAGACTGAGCATCTTGTTTGTAAGTTGAAGAAGTCACTTTATGGGCTGAAACAGTCTCCAAGACAATGGTACAAGAGGTTTGACTCTTTCATGATACGGATTGGGTACACACGCTGTGAGTATGATTGTTGCGTTTATGTTAAGAGTCTTGATGATGGTTCCTATATTTTCTTGCTTCTTTATGTGGATGATATGCTGATTGCTGCAAGGAGTATGGTTGAGGTTAACAGGTTGAAGTCTTTATTGGGTAAAGAGTTTGACATGAAGGATTTGGGAGCAGCTAGAAAGATACTTGGGATGGAGATTCGAAGAGATAGGTCAGCTGGTAAGTTGTGGTTATCTCAAAAGAATTATGTGGTGAAAGTGTTGGAGAGGTTTAGTATGGATAATGCCAAACCGGTCAGCACTCCATTGGCAAGTCATTTCAGGTTATCTTCAGCTCAGTGTCCGGTGTCAGATGAAGAAATTGAGGATATGTCAAGGGTTCCTTATGCGAGTGCGGTGGGTTGCTTAATGTATGCAATGGTTTGTACGAGGCCCGATTTGGCACATGCAGTTAGCACAGTCAGTAAGTACATGGCCAAACCAGGCAGAGAGCATTGGAAGGCAGTCAAGTGGATGTTCAGATACTTGAAAGGTACTTCGGATCGTGGGATTTTGTTTGGTAGGCAACGGGATCAGATTTCAGTTGTTGGATATGTGGATGCGGATTATGCTGGGGGCTTGGATGACAGAAGGTCTACAACTAGTTATGTGTTTACACTTGTGGGTGGGCCTATTTGTTGGAGATCCATGGTACAACCTCTGGTGGCTTTATCTACTACTGAGTCTGAGTATATGGCGGTGACTGAGGCAGCTAAGGAAGCATTGTGGTTGAAAGGGTTTGTGAAGGAGCTTGGCATAGTTCAAGGTGGAGTACAGTTGCATTGTGATAGTCAGAGTGCCATTTATCTGGCAAAGCATCAGGTGTATCATGCTCGAACCAAGCATATCGACGTGAGGTTTCACAAGGTGAGAGAGTTGATTGATGCAGGTGATTTGATACTGGAAAAGGTGCATACTTCTGAGAATGCAGCTGATATGTTGACAAAGACGGTTACTGTTGACAAGTTCGAGCATTGCTTGAACTTGGTTAATGTCTCCAGGTGCTAGGCAATCGGAGACGCCCCCCACAAGTTGACTGGATTGGAGTGGGGGGGTTATCTCCTGAAGGGGCGAGTGTGTATTCGCCAAGGTGGAGATTGTTGGAAAGTGTGGCTCAACAAAGGAGAAGCTAGCGCTACATGGGTTTTGGTGTAGCGCTAGCGGTTTGCTTCGGGCCACATCAGACTTGTGGGTAGCGCTACATAGGTTTATGTGTAGCGCTACCGGTTTGCTACGGGCTAGGGGTAGCGCTATAGAGGTTTCTATGTAGCGCTACCGGATTGGTTCGGGTTAGGGTTTGTATAGAGCGGGTATATAAGGCTCTCTATTGTAAAACCCTAATGTAACAGATACTGTGATAATAAGAACAGTAGCCGCTCCCGTGGACGTACCCGATTTTGGGGAACCACGTATATTGCTGTGTTGATTTCTTTACTGTTTATACTCGTAAATCGTGTGCGTGTGTGTATCGATCCTAACAGCTTCCGACGTTCCTCTCCAATTTTCCAAGTTGGACAAAATACACAAATTAGTCATCCTTTTACAAATTGAGATTCTGACATCTTCCCCTTCTTTGATATGTATATTCATTTTCCCATGTATATATTGAGCACTGTTGAAACTTGACAATAATTTCTTACCAACAAAAAAAAAAAAAAAACTTGATAATACTATATGATTTGGCCAGGCGCGCATCCTAATTTTACATGTTTTGGAACATGGAATAGGGGCGATCATTTATATTTGGAACTAAAACGATTTTCAACTCGAGATTTAAGTTAAGATGAGAAAAACTTTATTACGGCTATTTCCGTGAATAGTATTTATATATGGAGGTGCATCGTGGCTGTCCGTTTTGGATTTGGACGGTCCGCGATCGTTCATCTTTGCAAATGGCTTATTCATGGCTCCTCCGTGAATAAGCCAATCTCTTGATGAGATATGGCATAAAAAGGCGTAAAAGAATACAATGGTAGAAACGAGATTCTAAAAAAATATCTCATGACATGGTTAATGGGGCTCAATAAATAAGTGCAACCAGTAGAGTGGATTTAATTGAGTTGCCCACACTTGCACTCATTGAAATTCTTCAAATTTAGTGACCATACCAAGAGAGAACTAGTTAAGTTCATTAAAAACTGGCATAGTACTAAAGGCACTTAATTTGATTCAAGTAACGAAAAATAATAATACCACTTTATATGATCTGATGGGACACTTTTTGTAAAGAAATAAATTGGACACTTTTAATTTATTTGTTATAAAAAAGATTGAGACATGAATATTCAGGAGATTTATTAAGATATTAATTTGTTTCAAAGGTGCGGGAAAGCATATGAAGTAATTTAAAATTTTGGGAAATCTCAACAACTCACGTCGTTAAAATTGGCAGGAAAATCACTTCAAGGGCCATAGCCATTCATACTAGGATTGAAGAAGATCATCATGTGGCACACTTTGATTTGCTCTCAGTAAAATACTATTTTTATATTTAGTCGTGATAAATCAAACTTTAAATCAGGAAACATGAGGTATGTTATGTACCAACTACCGATAGTTGTGGATACAGATCATTTCCACCAAATTAACAAACCTGCATGCATATGCTATGTTGTGTGGCCATGGTTGGTTAACTAAAATTGGCAGACAAATATTAATGTTGTGCTATAACAACATTTATATTTTTCTGTTAATTTCTTACCATTTTTGTCGTGACAATGAAACATGCATGCATGATCGGTACTCAAAATTAATATAATATTTACCGGCCGTAGCGATGTGGACTGAAAGTCTTTTTTTTTTTTTTTTTTAACATACTAAAACTAGCATGGTAAGTTTCTGAATCTCACTCTAATGTAAACGAGGGAAGAGTAAAACACAGCACATCCCTTGATGTCATTCATAAACCGGAAAGGAGAGTGAGAAGGTCGAAGAGGAAGATTACCGAGAAGAAGCTTCTAGTGGAGACTGGGATTAAAGCCGATAAATTGAATCATAGAAACAAGCTAGTATACCCCCGCTTCTCCCTTATCTTCCGATGACATCCAAAATAGGAACTCCATTTTCTTTAAAAATGCTCGTAAGATTTGGGATATAGGACCCAGGCTGGGCTTTTGTATTAAAGGGGGGAGAAGCTATTGTTTAGAGAAATTTGTTGAAATGAAGGAGAATGAATTTGCGGAAAGGATCAATGCTCTTGACGACTTGGAGGAAGTTAAATTTTCGCGGAGGATGATGATGAATTCGAGGATGAGGCCTCTCTTTCTCTAGAATTTTAATTCCGTCGTTTTGCAGTGTTGGTTTTATTGATTTTCGGATTTGCTATCTCCATTTGTTTGTTTGTTTTTTTTTGGGGGGTTGTTTTCGGGGTATCTTTTGGTGTTAGCTGTTGTTTTGGGCTTTCATTTTCGTTTGTGGTGTTTTGGTTGGCATCTTATCTTCATATGGTTTTGGTTTTCTGGTGGCGTATGTCGATGTGCCAGTGATCCATTTAAATCTTTGTAATCATTTCTAAAAATTAATAAAATATTTTTTTGCCGATCAAAAAAAGTTTTTGAATCTCAGGTTCTTAAACAATCACACTATTGAGAAATCAAGCTTGTCAAGTTGGTCTTCTTACCCTCTTTCCTCAATGGAGAGCTTGTCAAGTTGGTCTTCTTACCCTCCTCCCTCAGTGGAGGCAGGAGTTCGAATTCTGCGAGAGGCGAGGATGGGGTTCAGAACTATGAATAACCTATGAACCCCCTCTGAACTAACCTACTAACTCAGTAAACCGGATTGAGGAGGGCAATAATTAGAGATGGGTATTGAATGACGCTAGTCATGGCCGGCTTGGTCTTGGTCTATATCCATGGTCCTTGACCATATAAGAACATGAAACTCTCAAATCGAATTTAAAAATTTTGGTCTAATTTTTCCAATCAGGTTCATCCAATCTGTACACCTAGCCTTTTCCGTGATGGCACTTTCAACTTTGCCCTGCCACAGTAGTATACTGTAGTCTCCATTTGCACTTTACTTTACTAGGTTTTCTGACTTTTCACAAATTCCATCTATGTCCTATATTTTGTTCTTGGGAGAATTGCCGTTCAGCGGTCGTTGGGGTAATTAAGTCCCAACTGATGGACTAGTTTTCTTAAAATTCATCTAAATGTGAAACGGATAAAAATAATTTGTAATACATGGAAAGGGCCATGTAAAAAGACCAATACACCCCCACACACATTTGAAACCCTAAGCTGCTTCTTCTGTCTCATTACGCAGCCAACGACAGCAGCTGCTTCTTCTCTCTCTCTCCCCAACGACAGCTTCTTCTTCTTCTTCTCTCTCTCCGGAACATGGACTGCTGGAGGAGGTCGTCGGCGCGATCGAGGCAGGCGGCGACGGGCTTGTCGTCGGAGGCGGGAGTCGAGATCAGGATGAGTGGCAAGAGGTCGTCGACGGCGTTGAGCAAGCCTGGCCCTCTGCCTCGAGATCTTATGCTCCTTCGTGTTCCTTTTCGCTCCGATTTGGATGACTTTTGATGGACGTCAAGTGAAGAAGATGGGCCAAGTTCTTGTTTGCTCCATTGTTGGGTTTGTGTTGGGCCTCTTGGTGTTCATCTCGACAACGGTGATGGCGGCGATAGAGGCCGATGCCCTGAAGACAGGTATATCTTTTTGTTTCCCCCCAAATTTATTCTGCCTTTTCCAAATTTTTTCCATCGTTAGAATTGGGTTCCATTATTCGCAAATTATTGTGGACAAGTAGAATGACATTTAGCTTGGGACAGGTTAGTTCACTCACTGGGTATCCCATGTAACAGGTAGTGGTGAGGAAGATTCTGGAAGGGAAAGGGGGAAGCCACTGGATATTTGATGCAAGAGTCAGTTTTAGGGTGGAAAATATGTTTAAAGAACTGTTTATAGGAAAATATTAAGAACAAAGAGAAAATAGTTTTATACTAATTTGAGATTTGATTTATTGGGTAAAGACTAAAGATTGTGGAAGTATGGGCATTTGTAATCACAGCTCCTTTGAAGTGTATTTGGCATTGCTAACAATGAGGTAATGAGGTAGTACCTTTGATTTTTGTTTGTTATGGAAGTTCATGCCAATTAGTTAACTGATATGACTACGTGCCCTACTTTAACGGGGATAATATTTGTGTTGCAAATTAGAGATTAGCACCAAAAATGTTTAGTGTTCTCCTTGGTGTGGCAGTGGCTTATGGTCATTTGATGAAAGACCAAAAAAAGCCAGACTCATGCCCATAAGTGCACATGAAGGTAAGTAGTTTATGTTTTGTAATTGCAAATCTCCTTTTGCAAGAATAAAAGGAAAAAGACTGCTACTTGTTTCCATTAGTTTTTCTACCATGAAATTGTGTGACCCCTGAGTGTCTAGATGTTTTTTTTTTTTTTTTTTTGTGAAATCAAGTAGAAGCATTAAACACGTAGAATGCGGCAGAAGGGTTGCGTGGTATGCATTATAGGCTGCTCTAAGTTAATGACAATGGTTGCTTTGCTCAGTTTGATTTCGGCCAGAATCCAAGCTAGAATGATGATTCAACGATAGGTATGCTAACTGTTTATACATTCTTGTTTTGCCTTTTCTTTTGATTTAAAAAACAGATGGAGACCATTTGCACAATTTCTTTGTTTTTGCGTCCAGTTGGAGAGATGGAATGATAGACTTAGTGCATTGTTGTATCTTCACTATGCTCGGAATCTCAGTGCTTTGATGTGGGCATATGGCTATAGTCTATAGATACTAATTTTGGGGAAACACATAATGAAATGCTTGATAGTAGCATTATGCAACAATATATTGAAGATGAATCCATGGGAGAGTATTACTGTTACGAAGTTGCCAGTTGATATAGGTGCAGGATGTGCATATTTGGATCAAAATCATGTAGACTAAGTGTTTCAATTTTATAGCTCATGCGTAGCTAAATAGCCTGGTTTGGCTACACGTCATGGAAACATGGGAATGGCTAATGTAGTAGAAAACTGAAAATTATAGTCTCTTAATGTCTATTTCTTGGAAAACAACTATGATGCACGAACACGGCGTGGTACACATCATGTGATAATCCGAATTTTAATCATTTAAAATTGAATCGTATTTTTCAAATTTTATTCCGACGCCACAGTTGATGTTAGAGTAAATGTTCCACTAAACGGTAAATTTTTGATATTTTTTCGAGAACGAAGTTCGGACAGCACAACCGGACGTGGACTGACTCCACACCGTCGGTGGAATGATTTTTCAAGCAAATGATTTCGATGTTGTACTCCAGCCCCTTTGATCTTATTGATAGACAAAATAGTAGTTGTGATTAAATAAGGGAGGGCCTTCCTATTTACTCCTATCTGCTGCCTTTTAGGATTATGCATTATATAAATTTTCCTCTGTCACTTGAGTTTTCCCATAGCAAGCAAATTCTCTCTCCTCTCATATACTATATATAAACGCCCTTTTTCCTTCTCCGGTAGAAAAGACACCATTGCCGTCACCACTGCCGTCACACCCCTCCTCCGGCAACCCATCCCTAGTGAGCCGCACCTCTCTTCCACGGTTCCGGTATTGGCTATTAGATTTTGTATGTGTAGTGGCTTGGGTTCACGCTACAAAGGTGAGTTACGAATATACTTTGGTTACATGCCTTTTATATATTTTTGCATGTATATGAAATGCTTGATTCTGTATTTTTGTTAGTAAAAAAAGGAACTTGTGGATTTAATGTTGAACCGAGCATGATTTAGAGAATAATATTTAAATATGATGATCATGGGTATAATTGAAAGGAAAATGAAATGAATGGTATCGAAGCATCTGAATGTTGAGGTCCTGACACATGGACGTTAATTTGGCAGTGTGTGGGTGATATAAGGGGTAGGGTACGACCGGGTACCCTAAGGACTTGATATCATTTCCTCTGATTCTTTTCGGGTCGCTCCCGACATACCGGTGTCCGTTCAAGAGATGTGGATTTCGACATGTTTGATGGTATAATGAATGGAATGATGACAGGAATCCCATTTTTGGATATTGGAAAAGTTGCGACTGTTGGAACATTTTGATAAATGTTGTGTTTTATTAATTAATCACATGGTAAACTTGTAACCTCTGTATATCGTAACTCGCTGAATTGGTTTTGTGTTTATGAAACCCTTTCAGGATGCTGTGGGTAAGACTGGCGCAACCGGTGTTGTGTGGTTTGACAATTAGTGATTGTTCTGCTGCTGCGTAATAAGCATTCGATTTGGCATGTAATAATTTATAACTATTTTTAATAGGCGCCATAACTATTGGCCATAGTGTTGTAATTTTAACGCTACTAGGCGAGTATGTACGTTGATTTCACGTTAGACAGCTCTGAATATATTTTCATGCTTCTCTTTATAAATTTTTGTAACTTGATAATTTGAAAGAATTTTACAGACGAGAATTGTTTAAGGCCTGAGGTGATTCTAAAATCACTGGCCGGTTACAGTCCTACCATTTGGATTTGGGTCGTGACACATCACATGTATATTTAATACACGGGAATTCTAGGTCTATATTTATAACTCAAGATATAGACACTTTCTTGTAGGTTCAACAAACTTGTATGTACACATTGTATATCGATCAAAGTTTTAAGCTGCATGTAGAATTAAAACATATTCTGCTCTATGTATGGCTTTTTTTTAAGGACTACTTCCTAATATATTGAATTATTGCTGGGTTTTTTTCTTACAGGTGAGTGACGAGATCGACTTGTAGACTTCTTTTTTGGTCATTTGGACACTGGAAGCTTTGATCTACCTAGCTACTTGTTGTATTTTTGGAATTTGACATTAGTAGATACACTTTATATGGATGATTATCAATATTTTGAAGAATTTTATATTAACGATGATGGATGTTGAATGTTTTGAGACATCGATATTAATCGAGATACAGTTCATGTGAATTTTTTTTAGTAGATACACTTTATATGGATGTTTATCATGAGAATGTTTTGAGACATCGATATTAATCGAGATACAGTTCATATGAATAGTATATGCGACAAATTTGTGAGTCTGACGATTGTGCTCTCTCTCTCTCTCTCTCTCGTGCAATGGCTTCTCCTGCAACTCTTGCCCTCTTCATCCTCATCTCTGCCGCGTAGAAGACTTACTCTTCATGAAACCTTCTATTGGTCTTCATGTATATTAAATGTAGTGTTCTTGAAATTTTGACTTGGTCGTCTATAGCTCAGGGAAGGCTCCCCTAACTTTTCACCCTTGTATAATATAAATACCAGCAAGTTCTACCTCAATTTCACATAATCCATAAAGCCAAACATGCGATAAAATCCAAATTTTCTAAATGTCTTCCTTTATGGTATTATATGTGTATATCTGTTGGTCGATATGGGGTTTTGGAAAAAAATCCACAAAAGTGGTGTCATGGTTAGTCCAAAAGGCAAGGACCAAATAAAGCTAAAACAAAGCTTCATACTAGTCAAAAAACATGGCGTGGTCATTGTGAAAATAAAATATGGTACTGATCTACAAGAACTCTCTCCTTGTTCTAGTTTTCTTCTTCTTCCAAATGGGAAGTTTGGATCCATTTTTTATGTACCCCCACCAACGTCACAAATTGTTTAAAAGGACCATGCACATACCTCCACCTTGAACCATGTCACTATGTAGTGTATAAAAAGGACATAGAAGACTCAACTACTATGTCCCTACTAAGGAGTAAATACACAAACTTAAGTAATAGACCTAACTTTTCACGCATCATACTTGTCACAAAATATGACGACCTCCTTTTGAATATATAATATGGTCCAAGAGTACTTAGAATAAAGTCTTTTTCAATTATTGACTTGCTCTTGTTTACCTCGGAGAAGGTTGGTTCCCTTAACTTTTGATGCTTCGTACTTGTCACAAATATAATGTTTACATGAACGAAAAGACTGTCTTACGTTCTTGAACCAATATTCATATATGATGAGCTCCGTGCCATATTTGTAGTATGTAATGAGTAGTAATATTTTGAGAACTTGTAATGATAATTTCCAATTTTTTTTTTGTTTGAGGTGGAGTTCTCTCTATTCAATAGATCATTTCTTATGAAATTTTCGGCGTGGTGCAACTTATATGGTTTGCGCTTTACTGATTCCCGAAACGAGAATATTTGTCTCCATGTAAAGTCGGTATGACTATCCATATCGTCAACGTAAATAAGAACAATAATATAGGATAGCTAGATTGACTACCATTTCGAAGCCACAACCTCATAAATCAACACAAGAGAACAAATAAATTACATCCACCACCAATTAAAGCATTAATCAGTCCAAAATTTTCAACAAAAATTAGCTATTTCACCCTCATGTCTATGACAGTCACACTATCCGTTCTAGTTGCACAGTGTATAATTAAGGTACCAAGCCATACCTGCCAACATATGAACAATTCCAATAACATTGTGACTACCACAGGATGTACATCTAAATACGAATATCAGAAATAGAGCAAACCTCCAAACAGACATACACAATCATATAAATACCAAGACTCAAACACATTCAGCACATTCATTACTGATCAATCACTTGTTTGTTGTTAGCTGCAGTTACAAGACTTCTCTAAAAAAACGACTGTCCGGAATTGGAATGCATATTTGGATTGAGAAAGCAGCATCCCATGAGCAGTATGCTCAACTGAGGTACCAAGGAAAAAGATCCCAGGTCCCATGAGCAGTATGCTCAATCGACTCCCGGAAGGCCTTTGATCATGTATCTCGCAATTCTCGAATCGTCCATGGGTAGCATACTGGAACAGTGCGACGTTGCGACCTGCGAGCCAATATTCAAATCTTTTTTTCGCAAACAAACATAGATTCTGAAAGCTAAAAAAAGGATAGGTGCATATGTGAAATCCAGATGTAATGCAACACATTCAACTCCGGGCTATTACCGTTGAATATCAAATGTCAAATCTCTTAATCTGAAACCCATATTAATCCAAATAAAGCCTTGTAGACAAAAATCAGGACACATAATCAAAGGGCCTAGCTGATAGATGGTTTACCAAGTATAGCAGACACCCAATTCCAGATTCATCATTTTGCCAGAGGACAAGTGAAGATTCAAAAACATCGATAGAGAAAACCGCTCCAGAGATGGCTCCGACGGCAGCCCCGCGTACAAATCCACTTTCTGTCTCTTGGCCTATCAAAGCTCCGGTCATTGCTCCTAACAAGGTACCCACTGTAGACAACAAGGGAAGTCCTTCTATTAGCTAACAGCCTTGGACAAAAAAAATAGAGGGCAATTGACAAGAATAGTTGAATATTCCTCTTATTTCTACCTTATAAGAATAGTCCAAGTTTTAAGCAGTCAAAATTCCTGTGATTTTTGCCTTACAAGAATATTTGAATTAACAGAATTGACAATTGACAATAAACTCTGCCCCTTAGGAGGACTCTTTCAACATCACAACTCAAAAATCCACCCAAACAATGACAGCTACATCTTTCAAATCATGAAAAATATATCTTATTTTTCTAGAAAATTTTACAAATAAAGTGCATTCCTATTCTTAAATTTGAATGACAATCCAGAATATCGCATTCTCGAGAACCCTTTCAACATCACATTCAAATCCAACAAAATGATGAAAGCTGCTACATTTTTGAAACCCACAAAAATAGTTCTTTTTCCAGCAAATTTGAGCATAATATAATTCCAGATCGAACAACACCAGATCTTAATTATCAACACGCTAACCATTTTACATAAGTGGTGGTAAGGATTAATAACTAAAGAGGAGAATACCACCCAATTTCAATGTTCACAAACCCAGGTCACACACAAACAAAATAATTTATTTTGCAATAAAACCAAACCCTTCGTAGAAATCTTTCAATCTAACAACACAATAACAGCTAGGGATTAAAATACTGAAAAAGTAATATAATCTTTAAAAAAATTAACACACAATGTCCCTAAATGAACAACACCTTACCCAAATCATCAAACCCCAATGCATTTTACCAAAGAAGGATGATTAGGGTCAATGATTGAAGAAGATAACACAACCCAATTCCAATTTATTGAAAACCCAGGTCAGAAAACAAGAAACAGATACCTATAAGAAATACTCATCTGATCAATTTCAAAAAGAAAACAAAAACAAAAACAGAAACAAAATAGAACTACAAAAGAATTGACAGAATCTATACGAACCTAAAGCGAAGAAGAAGGTGAATATGGCAGAGAAAACGTTCCCAATCACAGCAGAGAGAGCAAATCTGAAGAAGGTGAAGAGAAAGAGGTAAGAAACCACATAAATGAACCAAACTCGCATTTATCTCTCTCTCTCTCTCTCTCTCTCTCTCTCCTATAGGGAAAAACAAAGTGGAGAGCAGAGAGGAGATATGGAGGAGAAAACCCTAGTAAGGAGATTAAGGGGAGTTATGTACGTTCCAGTAGAAGGAGAGAAGAACGGGTTTTTAATTTTTGGGGAGTGAAAGGAGAAAAAAGAAGGGAAAAGTGGAGAGAGGGGTATTTTTGTCCATAGGACCATGTCTTTAGAATTATTTTTTTCCTTTCCATGACTTATGAATTCCAAATAAGTGATCCATGACCTAGGCATTTTTTGCCCCTTTCTCCACTGATCAGTGATTCCCCCTTATTAGTAAGTGACGTGTGTGGCTCAACATCTTATATTAACTTGTGTACGGTTAATGATCAAACTTATGCATCTTAGATTTCTCTATTTTTCATCACACCAAATTTCGTGAAAACATACCAAATCTCTTTGTTATCAATACTATAACTTTTAATGCATGTTTTTTGGGTTTAGTGTCCTCCTTACTAAAATTGCGACTTTTGATGTATATATTTATGCTCTTAGATTCTTGCTTACGTTAACTATAAAATCAACGGGCATGATAATAACGTGCATAGCACGTGGGAAAAACACTAGTATATATAGAAAGCTGACGCTAAAACCGTGGGAGACCGGTCCTATGCACAAAAATGCCGCGTCATATTAATGTTCACTGAATCCACTATACATTCTTCTCATCTACAATTAGTACTAGTAGCTAGCTATTGACTGCTACCCGGTAACGAGAAAAGTCTCTCTAGACAAAGCACATTAATTGGTCAAATTGGATTAATGCCCAATATATTCACAGCCACAACGTTGTCACCACTCCGGCCAGGATTTTGGAATATTGGGGCCGGATAATTTAATTCAACGTACGTACTCAATCGAAGTTCAAAGTTCAAACAAACCTCGGTGGGGATCCTTCATCCTTGGGAATCAATTAAGCTAGAATTCATTAAGATTGTCGTTATATGTATATGTAGACAACAATATGATGCATGCATGATATATACAGAGATATTCGTAGTCGACGTACAAACTGATATTTACACCCATGCCAACCCATCAATTGTCTTGGTCAAAAACCGACCCAAGAAGAAATTCAAATTCTTGAAAGTAATTCTACACGGCATCATCCCATCCCCGTTGAGTTGATTGTTGCCAAGGTCAATGATTTAATACTATTCCTTCCTAAAAACTATATAAATATTATCGGGACTTAGAGATTTGCTCTTTTTTAGGTACTATATGGTATGAAACTTCTTAGGTGCTATACACTATCAGCTTTGTGAGGTTAGTCTACGTGGGTCCCTGATCATTTTACGGTCTCTATTGAAGGATGTGAATTATCCTTCAAAATTAATAGGAATCGATGCATATAAAAGCTTATTGGTTTGGCCTGATTAGAGAGGATAAGAAAGGTTGGAGACGAGCTACAAGGATTTTTGAAATGCACTTATAGGGGACATTACAACACGAGATTGGTCTATAATCTTTGACAGTCCTAGGGGCAGAAGTCTTAGGAACAAGGGATATGGCAGTTGAGTTCCATTCTTTTAGTAAAAACCCTGCCTCAAAAACAGAAAGTCTATTGACACAGACTTTTCATACACATATCATGCACATATCATTATGTGGGGTCCACTATGGGTCCCACATGAATGATCCGAGCCGCTCATTATATGTAAAATATTTTTTCAAGCGTCCCCGCAAAAAATCAGCTCAATCCGATACCTATAGGCTCTCGATCCAATCATTTAACTTTTCATTATCCTGAAATCTGAATGAAAAGTTAGATGATTGGATCGAGCCTCTATATGTATCGGATTTAGTTGATTTTTCGTGTGTACACTCGAAAAAATGTTTTACATTTAATGAACGGCTCGAATTATTTGTGTGGGACCCGTAGTGGGCCCCATATTGAAATCTGTGCACAGAAATCTGTGTGGATAGCACGGCTCCCTCAAAAAACTGCTTGACAACTTTGACAACATCTGGCCCCACAATATCCCAGTTTTTGTGGTAAAAAGAAGAACTAAACCCATCAGGCCCAGGAGCTCTCTTTATCCTCTTCTTGATATGGCTCACATCATTGATTGGTTGGAAAAACATGCTTCTGGATCCTTGTTTGGTGGGTTATTGTCTAAACTCTCTTTTGCTGCTTTACTATATACTATGTGTGGGAAGAGAGGAACAGGAGGATCTTTCAACACCATAGTAGTAGTTTGCTGCAGTTGGAAGCCTAAATTTCTACTGACATCAGAGCTTGTGCTAGTTCATGGAGAGGCATTAAGAAGACTTATGTGAATTTGGCTTTATGTGCTGTTTGGAATATTCCTCACAGGGTCTTTGATAGGCCCTGTCTTGTTACTACATCTAGTTTCTTTTCCTATTTGTCCAAAGGGTGTTTTCTAGGCTAGAGTTGCTTCTGTTCTTTTGTTGTTAGGGTGGGAGCCTGTTCCTTACCCTTTTCCCTTTCCTTGGTTTGTATGCTTTGTTTCAGGGGTAGCTCATCTGTTTGGTAATAAAATCTTAACTTATCCAAAAAAAAAAAAGAGGTGCGGGAAGCATATGAAGTAGTAATTTAAAATTTTGAGAAATCTCAACAACTCATGTCGTTAAAATTGGTAGGAAAATCACTTCAAGGGCCATAGCCATTGGCCCATGCATAACCATACTACGATTGAGATCGAAGATCATCATGTGGAACACTTTGATTTGCTCTCAGTAAAATACTATTTTTATATTTAGTCGCGATAAATCAAACTTTAAATGAGGAAACATGAGGTATGAACCAACTATTGATAGCCGTGGATACAGATTTCCACCAAATTAACAAACCTGCATGCATATGGTATGTTGTGTGGCCATGGTTGGTTAACTAAAATCGGCCGACAGAATATTAATGTTGTGCTACAACAACATTTATATTTTGCTGTTAATTTCTTACCATTTTAATCGTGACAATGAAACATGCAATGCATGATCGATCGATACTCAAAGTATAATTACCGGCTGTAGCGATGTGGACTGAAAGTCTTCTTTTTAACGAACTAAAACTAGGATGGTAAGTTTTTGAATCTCACTCTAATGTGAACGAGGGAAGAGTAAAACACGGCACATCGATCCCTTGATGTCATTCATAAACTGGAAAGGAGAGTGAGAAGGTTGAAAAGGAAGATTGTAGAGAAGAAGCTTCTAGTGGAGATTGGGGTTAAAGCCGATAAATTGAATCATAGAAACAAGTATAGCCCACTTCTCCCTTATCTTCCGATGACATCCGGAATAGGAACTCCATTTTCTTTAAAAATTCTCGTAAGATTTGGGATATAGGACCCAGGCTGGGCTTTTGTATTAAAGGGGGGAGAAGCTATTGTTTAGAGAAATTTGTTGAAATGAAGGAGAAAGAATTTGCGGAAAGGATCAATGCTCTTGACGACTTGGAGGAAGTTAACTTTTCGCGGAGGATGATGATGAATTCGAGGATGAGGCCTCTCTTTCTCTAGAATTTTAATTCTGTCTTTTTGCGGTATTGGTTTTGTTGATTTTCGGATTTGTTATCTCCAATTGTTTTTGTTTTTGTTTTTTTTTTTTGGGGGGGTTTCTTTTGGGGTTAAGCTGTTGTTTGGGTTGTTTTCGGCTTTCGTTTTCGTTTGTGATGTTTTGGTTGGCATCTTGTTTTCATATGGTTTTGGTTTTCTGGTGGCGTATGCTGATGTGCCAGAGATCCATTTAAATCTTTGTAATCATTTCTAAAAATTAATAAAATATTTTTTTTCCGATCAAAAAAAGTTTCTAAATCTCAGGTACTTAAACAATCACACTACCGAGAAATCAAGCTTGTCAAATTGGTCTTTTTACCCTCCTCCCTCAGTGGAGGCAAGAGTTCGAGCTCTGCGAGGGTGGGGTTCAGGGTTATGAATAACCTCTGAACCCTCTATGAACTAACCTACTAACTCACTAAACCGGATTGACAAGGGCAATAATTTAGAGATGGGTATTGAAAGACGCTACAGTCATGGCCGGCTTGGTTTATATATAGAAAAGTCTCTCTAGACAAAGCACATTAATTGGTTATTGTATATTCACAACCACAACGTTGTCACCACTCCAGGAGACCGGTCCCATGCACAAAAATGCCGCGTCATATTAATGTTCACTGGATCCACTATACATTCTTCTCATCTACAATTAGTACTAGTAGCTAGCTATTGACTGCTACCTGGCCACCAGAAAAGTCTCACTAGACAACATGATGCATGATATTTACACCCATGCCAACCCATCAATTGTCCTGGTCAAAAACCGACCCAAGAAGAAATTCAAATTCTAGAATTCATTGAGTTGATTGTTGTCAAGGTCAATGATTTAATACTATTCCTTACTAACAACTATATAAATATTATCTGGACTTAGAGATTTGCTCTTTTTTAGGTACTATATGGTATAAAACTTCTTAAGTGCTATACACTATCGGTTTTGTGAGGTTAGTCTACGTGGGTCCTTGATCATTTTACGGTCTCTATTGAAGGATGTGAATTATCCTTCAAAATTAATAGGGATCGATGCATATAAGTTCGTTCTAACATGTTGAGTTGTTAAAAAAAAAAAAACCCTATGGGTAGGCGCAGATTGTTGACTAAAATGCACTAGGTAAAGCCTGACTAAGTCCACCAAAATGTGAAATGAATATTATGTCTCTATAATCAAATTTTCATTTTATGCACACATTAAAAGGAGATGAAACAACATTAACAATCATTCCTCTCTCCAAAAAGTTCTGACACGAGAAAAAACTTAATAGTACTCTCTCTCTCTCTCTCTCTCTCTCCCTCCCTCTCTCTCTCGTAGGCATGCAGGAGCATCGAAGATACTGTTCCCAGCTGCTTGTGTTACTAGTACTCTTCATTATAAGCCTTTATGTTGTGCCAATATTGGGTAAAAAGGGCAATGGCTTAATAGAAGTTGATGTTGGGGTGATTCTTGATGCGGATGATCATATGGTTGGAAAGGTTAGCCAGACTTGCATATCTATGGCCCTTGAAGATTACTATGCATTAAATCAAAATCACAGTACAACGAGGATTGTACTTCACAAAAGGGATTCCAAGGGGGATGTTGTGGAGGCAGCATCTGCTGGTACGTTAATTAATTAGGAGTATTTACTTTGTCCTGATACTTCTGCACTAAACATATTTTTTAGTAAACTGGAAATAAAAAATTAGACTTAGTGGATATCAGTTTGAAAAGTTTAAGGACACGATAGGTTTTAATCAATGGATTGATGACGAAAGAGAAATAAATTGAATAATAAGTTGGATTGCATCAGGCTTTCATTTGTAACTGGTTTCAATGATTGCACATATATATAGCTTCCATCTTCTCATTGTTAAATGTTAAGCTTTTATGCAATTGTTGGCCATCGTCTATCATGCAAAGAAAATCCAACTTGCATTGGAGCTTGGGATTGTAAAACTAAAACCTTGCCTTGAGGATTCAAGAATAAATATTAAACCTGCAGATCATGAGGTGATAAGGAAGAATTACTCTCCACTGACCTGAAAGTTGTGAATACTGTGGTTGGCTATATATCTTCTTGTTCTTTTTTTATGCTCCCTTGCGTGTGACTATTTATCATAGATAGATGTCCTACATCCAAATATACTTATATGCAAAAATCTCTGTCTTTTTTTGAGAATTTCGTAAATCTCATGTTGAGATTAGCCATTTGACAGTCACTTTGGTTTAATCTTTTTTCCTACTTTTCCCCTGGTTGTGGTTGTGGTCATAATTTAGCGTATTCATCATAGGCCACTTCTACTGTCTTATGCTTACTTGATTTGCCTAACAATAAAACATGCAGCATATATAATATTAATTCACATTCATCTACTTTAATATTTTTAAGCAGTTGGGAAAAAAAATTTAGACAAGAATAATCAATGGTTGAGTCAGGTTTCTCTTTATCATCCACGTGCCCATGGTTCCTTTCCTCTTATCAGGGAAATCGCAAGGTCAAAAACGATTTACCATTTTCTTTCTGCTAGTCGTCGGCTACCTGCCTAATATGGTTTATAGGAGTTTAATCAACTATAGAGATCTCACCTCTATTGAACTTCCATTTGCAGCCATAGACTTGCTGAAAAATGTCCAAGTACAGGCAATACTAGGTCCACAAAGATCCTCGGAAGCAGAATTTGTGATTGACATTGGGAACAAAATGCAAGTTCCTATCATTTCTCAAGCGACGAGTCCTTCTCTCTCACCCGTGGACAACCCGTACTTCATTCGAGGGGCACAGAATGGCTCTTCTCAGGTTGAATCCCTTACCGCTATAGTTCAGGCCTTCGGTTGGAGGGAGGTAGTGTTGATTTATGAAGACACCAACTATGGGAGGGGTGTAGTGCGTTTTTTAACTGATTCTTTCCAAGGGATCAATACACAAATCAAACATCGGAGTGTTTTGTCTCTTTCAGCCTCAGATGATCATATCCTTCAAGAACTCTACAAGCTCATGACAATGCAAACCAGGGTTTTCGTGGTCCATATGTTACCATTTCTCGCTTCTCGCTTTTTCACAAAAGTGAAACAAGCTGAAATGATGAACAAGGGATATGTCTGGATTATTACAGATGGGCTTACATCTCTCTTGGATTATTTGGATCCTACAGTTATAAATTCTATGCAAGGGGTGATAGGTGTGAAACCTTATGTTCCAAAAACCAGTCAGCTTGAAAACTTCAAAGTGAGATGGAGAAAGAGATTTCGTCAGGAGAATCCAGACGTGGATATATTTGAAATGAATGTGTTCGGGCTATGGGCATATGATAGCGCCACAGCGTTAGCAATGGCAGTAGGGAGATCTGGTATTGGTGTATCAAAGTTCAAGAAACCAGTTGCTAAAGAGAACTTGACAGATTTAGCAGCAATTGGAATCTCAGAAATGGGACCAAGGCTCCTTCAATCACTCAAGAACATTGAATTCAATGGCTTGAGTGGTAAACTCCATCTACTTAATGGACAGTTACAACCCTCATCCTTTCAAATAGTCAATGTAATTGGGAAAGGGGACAGAAAAATTGGATTTTGGACTCAAAAATATGGCATATCAAAACATCTGAGCTTGCCCAGTAGTAAGAGTTACTCGACCAACAAAGATGATCTTGGAGCTATCATATGGCCTGGTGAATCAAATGTTGAGCCTAAAGGTTGGGAGATGCCAACAAGTGAAGCAAAGTTGAAGGTTGGGGTTCCTGTCGATGGTGTCTTTATGGAATTTATCTCGGTGAGAAGGGATCCTCAAACTAATGCTGTGATTGCCACTGGTCTCTGCATAGATGTGTTCAAAGAAGTCATCGACCATTATTTGCCATATGCTGTCCCCTACGAGTTTATTCCCTTCGAAACTCCTGATGGCAAGAAAGCTGGAAGTTACGATGATCTTGTGTATCAAGTCTTTCTTGGGGTAATCAAATTTGCAACTTTAATTTGAAATGTTCTAATTATTGTTCTCTCTTTTTTAAGTAGCTAATGTTTTGTGTCAATCTCCAGAAATACGATGCTGTTGTGGGTGATGTAACCATTGAATCAAACAGAACTAGGTTTGTTGATTTTACATTGCCATACACGGAGTCCGGTGTGGCAATGATCGTTCCATTCGATGATGATGACAGGAAGAATGCATGGATTTTCATGAAACCCCTAAAAATGGATTTGTGGTGCACAACGGGGTTTTTCTTCGTCTTTACTGGATTTGTGGTTTGGGTTGTTGAGCATCGTGTAAACGAAGAATTCCGTGGCCCACCGGGCAAGCAAGTTGGAATGATATTTTGGTTCTCCTTCTCCACGCTTGTTTTTGCCCACAGTAAGTCCATCATCACCATCTTGCGCCATATTAAAAGTACATAAACTGCCAAAATATCAAATTTGTGACTCCCAAGATACCTATATGGCCCTGCATATAAACCCCTTTCGACCGGCCCGATTCACAATTCGTATCGATAAAGATTTAAGTCCTAATACCACTATTTAAAACATGCTCCATTGCGAACAGATAATCAGGAGGATGTTTAGTTTCATATGTCTTCCCTCTTTTCAGTTCTCTTTCTGAAGTCTGAATCTTCTCAAAGTTTAATGAAAACAACATTCTTATTCTCATTTAACATGCTTAATGCATTATTGAGTAGCACTGCAAACACCATCATAGTATTTGTTGACAAATTTTTCTCACGCAACAAGGAACTTGGTTTTTTGTTTGATTCGCAGAGGAGAAGTTGATTAGCAACTTATCTAGATTTGTCATAATCGTGTGGGTTTTCGTGGTTCTGGTACTCACATCGAGTTATACCGCATGCTTAACATCAATATTGACGGTGCAAAAGCTAAAGCCTTCTATCACAGATGTAAGAGACCTCATACAGCGTAAGGAGTATGTTGGCTACCCGAACGGTTCTTTTCTCGAGGGGCTACTGAAGAATAAGGCATTTGATACCTCCAAGTTGAAGAATTATAGCACGTTGGAACAGTATGATGAAGCCCTTTCCAAAGGAAGTAAGAATGGAGGAGTTGCTGCGATTTTCGAGGAGCTCCCTTACATAAAGCTCTTCCTTTCCAATCCCAAATACTGTGCTAAGTACACCATGGTAGGACCGATCTACAATTCTGCAGGCTTGGGATTTGTGAGTCTCTCTCTCTCTCTCTCCCTGTGCTGGTTGACTAGGGCAGCATCAAATATACCCTGCAGAGTTTTGAAAACAATTCAAAACACAGAATAAAAGCCTTTTCTGTATTGTTAACAATGGTGGATGTTATAGTTTGGAATGAAACCATCATGGAAGTCCACCCCATTCGGATTTGTACATCAAAGTTCTATTTAAATAGCGTTATGCATGCAATATCATATTGTCAGGATGCCAGCTCTATATTATCCACTAAAATATGTAATGTATGGATCTACTTGCAGGCATTCCCAAAGGGATCTCCCCTAGTACTTGACGTATCAAGAGCAGTCTTAAATGTAACAGGGCAAGATGTAATGACAAGAATCAGAGAAAAATGGTTGGGGGAAGGAGCTACTTGTGCGGAGCAAAATGGTGCCAAGGTCATCTCCGACAGTCTCACACTCGATAGTTTCAAGGGTCTTTTCATAGTGGCCGCCGTAGCTTCATTTTCTGCTCTCATCTTATTCTTGTCAATCTTCCTATACGAGAATTGGGACACCTTAGCCTCTCATGACTCGTCAATAAGGGAAAAGCTTATAGCAATGGCTAAAACTTTCGATGAAAAAAAAGACAATTCATCTGATGCATCCAAGAGAAAACTCGCCACGGGCGAAGGTATGGCAATGCCTGCAATAGCAACAGCTGATTGTCCACAAAGTCCAACAACAAGTGATTCTCAGCTTGCTAAATGGATTTTCTCACACGATGAAGGGCTTTCTACAACAGAAACCAGTACCCCAATTCATGAAACTATAGAAATTGTAGAAAGTAGTGAAGAAAGATGATCATATGAATTGCTAGAAACGTGACCATCCTAATTTGTTTTCTTGTACAACTCAAGCAAGATGTATAGACTGTAGGTATCCAGTTAGTTGGGAGGTATTTACACGTCTAATCTCATGATATGGTGCACCACCAAATCCTTTCTTTTATATATACACCTTCATGTCAAACAATTCCTTATAATGCTTTCGAGCGAGTTGACAAATCCATTGACATTCAATGTAATGAAATGCAAGACTTTCCCACACGCAATACATCCATTTTAAGAGTAGGAAAAGGCTTTCCCATATGCGATGCTTTTTACATGCGTTTCCTTCATGGTGACTTAAATGCAATATGTGATGCTGGATGAAGAGAACAAACTTGGAATCGGGAGCAAAGGATTAAATGAATGTATTCAACACTGCACACGCTCAAACGCTCTTGCAACAGGAGTCGTCAAAGAATATAACCAATTTGGATTCAAGGCCTAGAGATGATCAATCTACATTATACAAAGTAAAATGCTCTCACAACAGGAATATCAAAAAGAATTCCTAATCTTATGACAATACATTACTTTTAAGAGTTAGTTTCCTCCTACCGTGTTTGACAAGAGCAGGGACTTCCCTGAGATTTCTGAAATGAATCAAACTGATAGCAAAACAATAACAGAAATCAGGCAACATTCGCACCACAAACAACAACATAGCACACAAGAATCAGCTGAAATTGCATGAAAACTGAAAGCCCAACAATATCATGCATGAAACCCTTCTAGTTTTTGTATAACAATCAACTATGAACTACCCAGATCATCGTCACATAAAATTCAGCAAATTAACCAACTCCCACTAAACCCAAAGCCCCATTACAGATTAACCAACTCCCACTAAACCCAAAGCCCCATTACAGATCGCACTGCAACCTCCAGAACCCAATACATGCACAATACATGCACTAACGAGAGAGATCAAATTCTGAAGATAATTCAAGCTAATAGCACAGCAATCAGGCATCATTTTCACCACAAACACCACCAGAGCTTACAAGAATCAGTTGAGATTGCTTGAAAAATAAAAACCCACCAAAAGTACACTAATAGATGAGGCTAGGCTGTCAACACCTCACATTTCAAACTCAAGATGTTACGATCGACAATAGGAAATTAATCCAGTGACAAGAATGACTGAAAAGAATTGAATAGAGAAACTTCCGACCATTTGGCTCTAAATGGTGATTCATTTTATTTATGAATAATTTCTTCACACGTATATGAATAATATATCTAGCATAATAACATGAAAAACAAATAACTAACTTTCTAAGTAAATCCATCCCAAGCATATCAAAGGAAACCCAAAATCAACCAGCCTTAGTTAGGCAATGAATTCAAAGCAACATTTTTAATTGATGTCCATGCTAATTCGTTGTAGCTTCTCTTGTTTGTCAAATGTAAACTCCCAATAGCATACATGTCAGCCACAAAATGACGGTTAGGGGAAGGGGGGGGGGAAAGCAGAGTGAAAAGTGTAAGGTATAAGCAGGCATATGGTGGTTGCAGGGGGTTTTCACAGCGAAGGAGGATGGGTTATCAGTAGGGCTGATCGGGTTTTTTGGGTAGCAATTGCAGGCGATTTGGGGGTTTTGTGGTGGTGTTGATCGTGGTTGAGGGCGGCGGCAGTGAAGATTTGGAAGCATGGTGACTGCTTGTGCCGGTGCATGGTAGCAGCAGTGCGACGGAGGTGAACAATCGTGGCGGAAGGCCAAAGGAGCTGGGGCTGTGAGGTTGTTGTGGCGGGACCGGCGACATACGGCGGGTTCAAGGCGTTCCTCGAGGCAGTGGCGGCGACGGTTGGATGGTTTTCCGGGCTTGGAGGTGTTTTAGAGTTTTATTGGTCTTTGACCAGCGTTTGAGTCTCGGCTACCTATGGACATTAAGTAATTTTAATTTTTTTGTGCCATTATCCTTTTAATCCTGTAATTTTCGAATTCAGTGATTATAATTTTTTTTTTTGCTGATAAAAAAAAACAATATTATAGAATTCTCCCGAAAAAAAAAACCAACAATATTGAGGAACTTGTTACTATTTAAGTCGTCAACGGCGAGCATTTACCTAGCAATTTCTATTATGGATGAGAAGTACTTACAGTTTCGGCACCTCCTATCTGACCAGCTCGTTACCTAGTCACAGGCTAACTCCTATTAGCATACGAATCCCTTTGAATGTTTAAGTAAATATATGATACACCCCATAATACATTTACGATGCTAACAAGTATCAAAAAGATTAACAAGGCCACCAACACCTCTTAAACCATTTAACAACATTTGATACCAAATTATAAAACTAATAAGGTATTAGACGATACCCAACGAATACAAATATGTCCATCTTAAGGCCTATAAGTGCCCCCAATCAAACGTAAGAGTATAAATATGACATAACTCTTAAAATCGGTTTGAAAATCATGACCATCCTTTCGTATTCTGACCATAACTTCTTATTAGTTTAGAACCAGATCATGAGACCACCACCATTAGAAAGTACACCTCTGGTACTTGAATTTTGATATAAAATTTGCTTAAAACGGAGTTCGGATGACAAAGTTATGCTTGTCCGAAATTACACACACAACTGCCCAAAATTGCAGATTCTGCACGTCTATCAACTTTAGATCAAAAACTGATTTAACCTAGTACAAACTAAGCCACAACCCCTACATATTCCGAAAGGTATACAAGTCTAGTTTCAGAATCAATAACCCGTACGCAAACCCGATACCCGAGCTAAGAGATATGACCATTTTCCCAAAACGTGTCAGTGCAGCAAATACAAAACTCAGCAGGGACACACCAACTTGTAAAATCCTTCAAACTTAGACCATACAACAAAATGACCTGAAATTTTGTAGAGATCATAACAACATATCAAAGTTTATCCTTAATTTTTCTCAGATTTTTCACAATAAAGGAACCTAGTCAAAATCACCCCCAAACTCAGAAATTCTGTGCAGCGAAGCACAATTTTCAGCAGAACAGTCTATATTCGAAAATTCATTAAAAATCGAATACTCAATACTTTTCAGTAATTCCAACGCCAAAACATCACCAATTTATCAATATTTCAGACTCATAAGGACCCATAACCAGGAGGGTCGTTTAACTAAAAAAAAACGTGACGCATAACACAGTTCTGTAAACTGTTTGCACAAAACCAGCAATCCGACCACAGCTTGGTTTATGATTTTTATCTTTTTCTACAATTCTCAGAAAATTATGAAAATTTACCACCGTATACTAGACACATAAATGAACATCCAGTAAAAATTACAGAAATTTGCAAGCTTCTTAAGTACCTTGAATAATTTCGTAAAGAACGGACCAGAGTCCCCGGCCTCCTCTTCTTTCTCTTCTTCTTTCTCTCTCACTATCAAGTGTCGGCAGAAATGAAGGGATTTGGAAAAATATCAGTACAAATACCCCCTCAAGAGAAATTATAAGGTGTAGCCACACCACCTCTCCACTTATGCTCCAATCACAAATCTCGCACAGAAGCCTCGCAAATTCTATTGTTTACGATTTAAACCCCTAAAACACATAGTTCAATTAAAAGTAATTGAAATACCGAAATATCCGGGGCGGGTATTACAGATCCCCCTTTGTTTTGCCTTCATCCAGTGACTGCAGGGATCGATCCCTGATGAGGGAGGGATCGATCCCCCTCCCCTCTGGACAGCTTCATGCTGTTTTGCTTTTCTTCGACCGTTTTGACTCCCGATCGCTTCTAAACCCTTTTGGACACTTCCTAACCTATCTCAAACATGTTCAATTGACTTTCTATGATAAATTGATGTTATCCTTGATCCGTTGACCTTCCGTTAGTGAGGAACGAATGGGGGATTACTTGGTTAAAACTCCGTTTAAATGCATCTTATTGATTGTTGGTTACTTGTGAATGTTTATATAGCGCATTTGTGACAATGTTAGCATATCGTATGATGTCTCGTGTGAGAATGTAATCATGTGAAAGTCTTGGTTTGCATAATGAGAATGATAGTAGGTGTGTGAGTCGGAAGTTGGGTTTGGGAGTCTCGTAACGCAAGGGGAGGTAATATGGAGACTTAAGTGGGTCTCGTAACGCAAGGGGTGTAATACGGTGATCCTAGTTGTTAGGGTTCTCTGTAACGCAAGAGGTGGTAATACGGTGACCCTCATGGTGTTATACTGTAACGCAAGGGGTGGAAATATAGATGTTGGAGATTGATGATAGTGAGTCATGTCGAAATCATAGAGTTGCATGAATTTTATGAACAATGTGGTTGCTTGTGATAGTGGCAAGTCTTGGAATGATCTTAGTGAGTGATCGATATACCTATGAGTAAATTGCTATCCATCGATTGAGCCATAATATCATGTTTTCTTCTCTCTGCACTTATCATCATATTTGCACTTAGAATTGGTAAAGATTTTCCTACTGGGCTAGTATAGCTCAACCCAATCCTTCTTTTCAGGTTCAAATGTTGGACAACAGCATGCATGCATCATGTGCTTGGACATGGAAGACTTTTCGAAGCTAAAAATTGTTTAGTTACTTGTTATCTTTGTAAAGACTTTCATTTGATAAAGTTGAGGTTGTAACTAATTACTTGGAATTCCTTTTGACTAAATCGTTTGTAATTTAATAACTTGTTCGTACTCATACTTAAGTTTATTGGGGCCAGAATGCCAAAGTTGTATAACTTTAATCTTGGGGACTTGTTTTTGTAAAATTAAACAGGTGGGAACTCTTTTAGGTATTTACTTATGTTATGCGAGGATCTTTTATCGAAAATGATTATTTATTTATGTTGAAAATCGATGGCATGACAATAATATCTTACCAACCAAAAAAAGAGGCAGATTAGTTGTCGACTTAAATGCACTAGGTAAAGCATGACTTATAAGTTTCCACCAAAATTAAAAGGAGATGAATTATGTCTCAATAATCAGAATTTCATTTTATGAACACATTAAAAGGAGATGAAACAACGCTAACAATCATTCCTCTCTCCAAAAGTTCTGATTCCTCTCTCCAAAAAGTTCTGACACGAGCACAAGCTTAATAGTGTACTCTCTCTCTCTCTCTCTCTCTCTCTCTCTCTCCTAGCTAGGCATGCAAGAGCGTCGAAGATACTGTTTCCAGCTGCTTGTGTTACTAGAACTCTAGTCATTATAAGCTTTTATGTTGTGCCAATATCTGGTAAAAATGACAATGGCTTAATAGAAGTTGATGTCGAGGTGATTCTTGATGCCCATAATATGGCTGGAAAGGTTAGCCAGACTTGCATATCTATGGCCCTTGAAGATTTCTATGCATTAAATCAAAATCACGGAACAAGAAGAAGGATTGTACTTCACAAAAGGGATTCCAAGGGTGTTGTGGAGACAGCATCTGCTATATGTTAATTATTTATTTATTTTGTCTCGATGCTTTTGCAGTACTCAAACATATTTTTGGTCATAATTCTGGACTTACCATTGATTTCACATTTTTGCCGAAATTTGTTTCCCAATTATTTGATAATGGCACAAAATGGCATCATATATCAAGGACTAATGACATTTATTTACTACTAGCTCGAGTTGTAGAATATATATGATGGAGTAGGCAGGCATCTTGTGTATCCTGATGCACCAAAATTTATGGAGGTTTTAAGTTCGTAAGAGATATTAAACCCCTTGAAGAAAGAGTTTTATTAGGCCGCACGTTTAACATGAGTTGGAATGGAATGAAATGTCAAAATCCTCAAGGGCCTTAAAAGTGTTCATACTTTATTACTTTTAG
Source organism: Rhododendron henanense subsp. lingbaoense (assembly GCA_020567845.1). NCBI lineage: Eukaryota > Viridiplantae > Streptophyta > Magnoliopsida > Ericales > Ericaceae > Rhododendron > Rhododendron henanense. The sequence continues at coordinate 39,835,166 of CM036313.1, read as the reverse complement.
TTTTAATTTAGTGCGGATCACTAGAGCATGTTGCCAAAATAAAATGATTTAACCGAGATATTCAATGTTGACTCGTTGGTTGGAAAATCAAGTTTGAATACACGGAATGTGAGATCAGCACGATAAGCTACGTTAGGAGTATGGCTGGAGTTGAACTCGAGTGAAATAGAAGGAAAGTCTTTCGAGACCAACTCAGATACCCAAATTGAAGTAGATAAGCTCCTTAAGTTTTTAAACCAAATATATTTCAGATTAAAAAAGGCTTGAAAGGGGGGGAAAACTAACTAGTTATATTTGGTATGGATGTGAATTTCAGAAGAATTCACAATCGAGGTAAATGATCCAGGCTAAATTTCATTCTAATCCCCTCAACTTTTATCTAATTTGTTCTCAGTCTATCCATTAAACTATTGAGTCCTTAAACTCCAAATAATTGATAATTTGATATATCCAGTACTCAATCTAATTTCGCATTTCCCCTCTATCTACAACTACTAGATAAAAGCCATGCACTGTTCTTTTTAAAATATATAAAAGAAATTGTTGTAATTCCCAATAATAATAAACTACTCCATTGATTAGAAATTCATATTTTTTATGGAGACAATATTCTTTGGGTTGTTTTTTCTGTAAGTTAAGGAACACTGGAACAATATTCTTGCCTAACATATCGTCCATATATACTCCCAGTTGGCGACAAATATTTTTCCGAACAGTCGCAGTCGTTTAGTAAAGTGGAAATAAAAAATTAGACTGAGTGGATATTGATGGGTATAGAGAGAATTAAATTAATCCCACACACAACTCAAACACTACTCATTTTAATAGCCAAAACTCAACACAAAATTTCAAATACAACTCATGTCTCACTCTCTCACACTTAACACTCTCACACACATAAACTGGTGGGAGAAACTCTTAGGAATCCAACTACTTGTTTTACTCACAACGCCCTACGGATCTTGAAAATTAGGATCACAGAAATCACAAGCAAACAGAAAAAATAGTGCGTAACTAACAAGAAAAAAAAGAACACATGATATACGTGGAAAACCTCAACACGAGGAAAAACCACGGGAGCCACACCAGTCCACTATGAAATTGAATCAAGAGTACAAGTCTTCTCGCAATCTCTGTGAGACCTGCGTTTTCTCTCGTCTCTCTCTCTCTTTTTCTCTAAAAACGTATTACCCTAATTACATACAGACTGCAATATAATTAGGTCGGGTCCTATTGCCGAAATTACACCCCGAGTCTTTGAAAATTTCATTTTCGCCGCAGTTCGGGGTGCGACTTGGGGGCTCCGCCCCCACACCCCAGGCTAAACCACTGTTGAAGGTTGTCTGCACCCCTAACAGAAACCTCCCGAGAGGGTTCCCAATTAAGAAAATATCGAGAAGAAAAAAAATCAAACAGCAAGTATGTGCTTTACTTTCTCTTTCTTCTTTGTAGGTGGTAAAAAACAAATAGTACCTAGAACGGTACCAGACTTCAACGGATCCACGTGGTGTTCGATCGAAACCCTAATGCCTTCGCCGGAACCTTAATCTGCAAAATAGACAGGGGTGAGTGCACCTCTGCCTCTCGTGGCAAAGGCCCTCCGATGCCTAAGTTAGTGTCACGTACTAAAGAATCCCTAATTATCGATAGGAAGTATGAAATGATTGCAACTAATTGCATACGTTTGCTTGTTCTTCAAGCATCTTTGTTGCCCAAGGTTCCCTGTCCCGTACAGAAAACCTAGCCTTTCTGGGGATCTTCTTGCCCAATTAACCGAGATCCCTTACTCATAGGGACTCCCTTCTTTATGGGACTCCTTTCATAATAGGACTGTTTTCGTACTTATCTTGACTAGATACTGGGTTCTCCTTCTGGAACACTCCCACCGCTTTATCTCTTAAGACTACGTTCTTTCAAATAACTTTATCTGTTCGGTACTCTCTTTGCCGAACAGACTGTACCTTTTAATGACATCTCATGTCTTTTGAGCCTTCATCAGCCGAACAGACTGCACCAATTAACGACTTCTCGTGTCTTTGGTCCTTTACTGCCGAACAGACTGTAAGGTCCAGTGATTCTTCATATCACCGGTTCTTATTGCCGTCCTTCATCTTGCATGGCGTCTTACATTACTTTTCTCATTACACGGATCCCGGATATCACATGTTCAGCCTCTAGTTGTACCTGTTCGGGAATACCTCCCTACAGAAAATATCGAGAAGAAAAAAAATCAAACAGAAAGTATGTGCTTTACTTTCTCTTTCTTCTTTGGCATATCAAAACTATTTTTCTATTAACTGGCATATGGTAATTGGTGAAATCTTCAACTCTATTTTTTCTTTTTCCTGTCATCATCACCTTTGTTTGTACTCCTATCTAAGACAGGTACTTCCTAATTAACCCAAAAAAGAGAGCTATACATTGAGTAGTTAAATGTAATGGGATGTGAAGTACTCGGTCTTCTCGAGATATATATATATATATATATATATATATATATATATATATATATATATATATGTATATGTAAAAAGTGCTTTCTCCTTTGCATGATTTTTCAATATCGTATCAAATTTCTGGGTACGTAATTAAGAGAAGAAGAGGCACGCCATGGTGAATTTGAACATGTTAATGGGTCATGTTGGCCTTTTCGTAAGTAAATAATGCAGGAAATTAAGATACACACTCACTGTAACGCCCCGAATTTTAGGAACGTTAAATGGACAATTTCATTGAAAATCTAATTAGAGTCTGGCTCATTATTACATCATAATTCTCACAAGAGTACTTTTATTCAACAAAAGGAGAGGAAACTAGGGTTCCTATCTACTGCTCCGCCTACTCCCCCATCCTAGCCAGCTCCTTGGCTCCGAAAGCCTCCAAGGTGTACAGCTCACCCTGTTCATCTACAAATTCTGACACATTATACCAGCGTCGCCCCCAGTATAATATGTCAGGGTCACCAAAAGGTAACATCATGAGCTACAGGAGCTCAATAGGATAATCCATACCCACTAATCCCTTAACTTATAAACAATAGATCATACCGATAACGATTTCCACATAGTACATGCTTATTTAACAAAAGAGTTAACAATGACACATCCACATTCACTATTTACTAATGTTGGTGTCCATGATTTTCTGAGTTTCTCCTACGCGATTTCTCGTAAACCGTGTCACCATATTCACCTTTCATTTGTCAAATCAACATTTCCAAAATCATTATTTACACACCCAACCTCGGTTCCGCCATTCCGGTCTCCCGAGTATCCTTACAATGGTTCTGCCACACCGGGTTCCCATTGGCACACAAAACTTTGCATTGACTCCTCTCGGCGGATAACCAAGCCACACACCCAACCTCGGTTCTGCCGTTCCGGTCTCCCGAGTATCCTCACAATGGTTCCGCCGCACCGGGTTCCCATTGGCACACACACACACCACACAATGGGCTACTACGTCCGGCCACATTGCGGTTTCCAAATCATTTCTCTTTTTCAACACACATCTTTTCATTAACCACACCCTAGGTGTCATGTTTCTAACTTTCTCGATTTCCGTGTCTTGTTTTCATGCATAGACTCTGCGGTAGGACTTTTCATGGAAGAATCATAAATCATTCATTGTAATCTTGAAACTAAACTAGCAAGATCATCCAACTCTATATTACTAATAATGCTCAAATCACCACTTAAAGCATAATGCCACATGTACGGACGCTTTTGGAGTGGATACCACTTATGCTTAATCACACATCAAGACAAGTAATCCTAGTAATCATGTATACATTCTCATAACCATCTTTAAGATCAAAATACGAATACTTCTAATCAAGCTATTATTTCCTTCATTTCGAAATCCGTTTTTCTTCTTTTTGAGAAGTTCAAAACAACATATGTTTATTTGGAATAAAGGTCGAATTATCCAACATGTTCATACTTCCTTTTAAAAAGTAAAACAAGTAAACTAACTATTTTCCTTTCATGCATTTTAAACGTACAAGTATATACAATTTTTTTTATACTAGAGATAGTGAGTAGAGGTATTCTACGTATACTTAGGATTAGAGAGTAAGGACATTCTACCGTTCTTCTTGGCAGTAGGGCGGCTACGGAAAGTACGTCGATGATCGGGCGGAGTAACTTTCTAAGGAATGCTTACGGTAGCTTCGAAAGAGAAAAGATAAGACTTTCTTTTTTCTCTCGAAACTAATTCTTGACTCAAGTACTAAACTTTTTGGATCGAAAGGATGGTCAAGCTTTGATTGAGTTTCTTGAAGAACTCAAGAACAAGGGAAGAACTTCAAGAACTACTTCAAGAACACTACACAAACACTAAGATTTTCTAGAGAGAAGTTGGAGGGTTTGAAGGTGTGAGTTCAAGGCAAGTGTGGGGTGCTATTTATAGCAAAATTTTGGGCTCCCTCTCTCTCTCTCTAGCCGGCCTCTCTCTCTCTCCCTCTTTCTCTCATTTTTTTGCTCCATGTTTGGTCAAATCAAGCATGCCATGCCTTCCCTCACTTGTCACTTCCATTTTAGGCCATACCTTAGGTTATTATAAAGGGGTTTTTAGTCTTGTCTTGTACTAGGAGGGCTTGCTTGCAAGAAAGAACAAAAGAAAGTCTAGAAATGGGTTGTCATGTTGTACTTAGGTTGAGTGTGAGGTTGGTTCAAAGAGGTGTAAGTATGGTAGCTTGCTAGAGTGTACAAAACACATGCACACACTCACTCTCTCTCCCTCCCTCTCTCTCCTCTCCCCCTCTCCCCCTCTCGGCTTTCTCTCCCTCTCTCTCTCTCTCTCTCTCTCTCTCTCCCCCATGTGACTATATATGTGTATATATATATATATGGATGTGTAAGACTAAGCATGGCTAGGCTTGAGTAGCCTTGTAAGGCTAGGAGTACTACTTATGGAAGCAAAAATGATGGGATTTGGTTTGACTTGTCTAGTCAAGTTTGGGTACTCATTGGATAAAGGCTAACCTTACTTCTATTACTCAAAGGATAAAGATTTTCCTACGAAATATTGTCCAATGAATAAAGAGGAAATGATGAGAAGGAATATTCTTGGAAGAGATATCTTTTTGAAAGCGACCTTTCAATGGAGAGAATATTGTACTTTCTAGGAAAGTGATTTTAAGAAAGCATAATGACTGCTATCTTTGTCCAATGGTTCTTATTTGCTAGGAAAAAGTAACTAAGCCAAGGGGTACTTAGGTTTGTCTAACTAAATGGTTGGAAACTAATTCTATTACTCAAGGGATAAGAATTACCCTACAAACTTTTGTTCAATGGGTAAATGATGAGAAAAGATATACTTGGAAGAGATATCTTTTTGAAAGTGACCTTTCAATGGAGAGAAAGAATAATGCACTTTCTAGGAAAGTGTTTTATGAAGCATAATGATGGTCTTGATGGGAAAGTGACAAGTCAATGAAAAGTAAAAATGATTAAAGGTGACTTGTCAATGCAAAAAAAAAATGAATAAGGCTTCCGAGTAGCCTTTCTAGGAAATTTTTAGGGTGATATCCATACATATATGTATATGCATGTCAAGGTTACTTGTAGGAAGAAGAAATGAAGTAATGATGGATTATGGGCTACTTGATGTGACAATACATAATCATGGTTGCTTTGAAGAACAAACTTGGTTTTGGTTTTGATTGGACAAGTCCATGGTAGTACTATTTTCTAGTCAATAGGAAATCTTATTTCTATTACTCAAAGGATAACCATTTCCCTACGAACTATTACCCAATAGGTAAAGAGGTGATGATGAAAAAAAATACACTTGGAAGAAGTAATGATAAGTAATAAAGTCTTGAAATGACTAGTCATGAAAGTGCAATGATTTCCTAGCCTAGGGTTGAAGAGGTTCAATTAGGGTGTAGAAAGGTTCACAAGGTTCAAGAGTGGGTAAAATGTTCACCTAGGAATTTGGAGGGTTCATAAGGGTCATAAGGTTCAAAAATGGTTAGGGAGATTTAACTAGGCTTTAGAATCCAATTGACTTGGCTAACTAATTGGTTGAAAACTAATTCTACTAGGATTTCTAGCCAAGAAATATAATTTATGGACTTTATTTACTTACTAGGAAAATATACAAGTGCTTCTATAAGCATACTTGTCTTTAGAAAATTACTAGATTGTCCGATGCGAAAAGATATAATTTTATAAGTCTCAAATCTAATTATGACGGATTATTTAGAGTTAAAAGAAATTTTTAATGAAATCCAAGTAATTAAAATAAAATTCAAATATTTAACGAAATTTTTATTTACCAAAAATCAGGGTCATTACACTCACATCCTAACTTGTGTGTACAAGTGTGTATCATTGTAGCAGTACTACTCGGCGATCAAGATGGTTTTTCCACCTCATGCTGAAAGAATTTATTCACGTTTGATTTAACTGAATATTTGTTTTATTGCTAGAATTTGTATAGGTCTATTCTTAAATTCAAGATGTAATGTTATTATGTTATTATTAACCCTAACTTTCGAGAAAAAAAAATGTTATTAACCCTAAAATCGACATAAGAAGCACTTGTGCCTTTATATACAAAAAAGAAAAAGACTCCCATCCACACAATTCTCAACTACACACCGCAAATACAGATGGGGTAGGCCCCTCTCTTCACTCTCACATCTTCTCTTATCTCTCAACTCCATGGCCATGACACACACACACACACACACCCACCAATTAATTAAGCTTACCTTCTAACACATATCAGTTTGAAAAGTTTAAGGACACGATAGGTTAATTGTAGAGACCCGTATTTATTTTATCCAAAGTTGATATTTATTAAATGCATGATTATTGGGAAAGAAAGTAAAATGAGTGTGTTTATGTGATTTGAGGCCTAAGTGTTAAAATTGATTGTGAAAAGATGTGATGTGTAATTTGTGGATATATTGGTATATATAGGAGGGTGAGGGAGTAGGGGATCATTTTCCACCCCACTCTCCCCACCGGCTCCCCCTCTCTCTCACGGTTCTCTCTCCCTCTCTTGATCTCTCTCCAAATTTCACTCAAAACCCACCAAAATAACCTTCAATCCTTCACCCTCAACGCGTATTGTGGTCCGTATCCCGTTGGTTTGAGCTCGGGGAAGTCGTATCCCGTTCAAATCAAGGTTTTCGAAGAACTAGGGCTCGTATCTTCTTGGGTTTGTGCTTCGAACTCGAGGTAGGGATTCTACCTCTCAATATACGTTAGAGATGTGTTTTCTATCCTTGAATTCGTGCTTGTTGTTGTCGTGGTTGTTGGTAGTGTGAAAACCCAGAAAATCTACAGAAAACTGCTCGAAAGCTTCCCGTATCGATACGGCCCTTAATCCGTATCGATACAACACTCGCTGGACCCCCACGGAGCAAATTGGTATCGATACAGAATTCCTCTGTATCGATACAGTTAGCTTAATTCCAGATTCCACTGTTTTGCTCCGAAACACCTTGTTTTGACCCCCAATCGCTTAAACCCATTCTAAATACTTGTGAATCACTCATAATCACTGTTGATCACCTTTGATGAGCTCGTCGTGCATTCTTGGCATTCCCTTACCCTTGTTCGATAAAATTTAACTTGATTATCGTATGAGCTTGAATTGAAATGAAACGTTATGGGAATTTGAGACACGTGAAACCTTGTTGACACAACACGCGAACACTCGGGGCCCATCGACGGGTGGGTGCCTGGCAGGGGATATCAGGGTCCCATAAACAGCCTGGCAGGAGCTAATGCTCGTATTGAATATTCAAGGCCTAACCTACAAGGTGGGTGCTTGGCAGGGGATATCGGGGTCCCATGAATAGCCCGACAGGAGCTTCGGCTCGTAACACATGATGCGAGACGGTTTGGACATATGAGAAGTGGAAACGGTTAAAGGTCGAGATGTATTCTGAACTTCATGTCAAGCTTGATGGATTGTTGAACCTTAGCGATTGTCTATTGCTTGAGCTATCTTTTGTTCATGTCGTATCATCGTTCTCGCATTTCTCTTGCATACATTGTTTGCGTAGAATTCCTACTAGGCTAGTGTAGCTCAAGCCTTATTTCTTTTCAGATACTAACTCTGGACAGTAGCGAGCATGGTTGGAATGCTTGGACTATGGACACATCTTTTGAAAGCTAACATTGTAGAGTTACTTAGGCATCTTTGTAAATTCCTTTTGAAGATGTATTTGTAACTTATGTGATAATTCAATTGACTACGGGATATTTTGTAAACGTTAAACTCTCTTGACAATTGATGTTTATTCCGATTTGGGGCCGTTGTGCCGAAGAATGTAATATTTTTGAACTCTTTGTACTTGGAGTATGATTATGGGAAATTAATGATATTTTGGGTATCGTACGGATTATTGTGAGGTATTTGTTTAAGAAACTTCTTACATTTTATGTTGAAAACGGAGGACGTGACATTAATTTTAATCAATGAATTAAGGACAGAATAGAAATAAATTGAATAATAAGTTAATTGGATTAATGCATATATCAGATCAGGCTTTCATTTGTAACTGGTTTCAGTGACTGCACATATATATAGCTTCCTTCTTCTCATTGTTAAATGTTAAGCTTTTATTCCCCTGGTTGTGGTCATAATTTAGCATATTCATAGGCCACTTCTACTATCTTAGATACTCTTACCTGATGATCTGCCTAACAATAAAACATGCGGCATAGTATGAATATTGAATTCACATTCATCTACTTTAATACTCCCTCCGTACCAAAATGCTTGTCCGGTCCGCAAAACGGAGTGTTAAAAATAATGCAATTTTTTCAAGAAAAAATTCAAACTTTTTTCACAAATTAAAAATACTCATTGATATCTAGTAAGTTGTTAAAAAAACTTTTGATTTTTTCTTGCAAAAATTATATTATTTTTAACACTCCGTTTTGCGGACCGGACAAGCATTTTGGGACGGAGGGAGTATTTTTAAGTAGTTGAGAAAACAAAAATGTAGACAAGAATAATCAATGGTTGAGTCAGGTTTCTCTTTCTCATCATGGAAATCGCAAGTTCATGATAATTTACCATTTTCTTTCTGCTAGTCGTCGATCACTAATTATGCTGTGAAATGCTGCCTGCCTGATAAGGTTTATAGGAGTTTAATCAACTATAGGGATCTCACCTCTATTGAACTTCTATTTGCAGCCATAGACTTGATGAAAATTGTCAAGCAGGCAATACTAGGTCCACAAACATCCTCGGAAGCAGAATTTGTGATTGACATTGGGAACAAAACGCAAGTTCCTATCATTTCTCAAGCAATGAGTCCTCTCTCACCCGCGGAAAACCCGTACTTCATTCGAGGGGCACAGAGTAGCTCTTCTCAGGTCGAATCCCCTACTGCTATAGTTCAGGCCTTCGATTGGAAGGAGGTAGTGTTGATTTATGAAGACACCAGCTATGGGAGGGGCTTAGAGCCCTTTTTAACTGATTCTTTCCAAGGGATCAGTACTCAAGTCAGGCATCAGAGTGTTTTGTCTCTTTCAGCCCCAGATGATCATATCCTTCAAGAACTCTACAAGCTCATGACAATGCAAACCCAGGGTTTTCGTGGTGCATATGTTACCATTTCTTGCTTCTCGTTTTTTCACAAAAGTGAAACTTGCTGAAATGATGAACACGGGATATGCCTGGATCATTACGGATGGGCTTACATCTCTCTTGGATTATATGGATCCTACAGTTATAAATTCTAAGCAAGGGGTGATAGGTGTGAAACCTTATGTTCCAAAGTCTAGTCAACTTGAAAACTTCAAAGTGAGATGGAGAAAGAGATTTCGTCAAGAGAATCCAAACGTGGATAGATTTGAAATGAATGTGTTTGGGCTATGGGCATGTGATAGCGTCACAACGTTAGCAATGGCTGTAGGGAGATCTGGTATTGGTGTATCAAAGTGTTAGATTTTTTTGGCACTTTCCGGGGGTGTTCAAAACCTCCTTTGGTGTCTTTGTTATATTGACTCCTTTGGTGTCTTTTTCAATTGCGGATTATATGGCCTAACCTCTGCTTTGCAACCCCACACACGAAAATGGCGCAAGCTAGGTTTCTTGACAGCCCAAATTTCATATGGAGTTTTAAGAACAAATTTGCTAGGGACTGGATTCAAAATATATGCAACGGTTTTCAGTGCTTTACCCCATAAAAATTCTGGCAAAGAAGAATTGCAAAGCATGCAACGCACCATATCCATTAGAGTACGGTTCCTCCTTTCTGCAATTCCATTCTGTTCAGGTGTCCCAGGCATTGTATATTGAGCCTCAATACCACATTCTTGAAGAAACTTGGCAAAAGGTCCAGGGTTACGTCCCGTTTCATCATATCTCCCGTAATATTCACCACCCCTTTCTGACCTTACTGCCTCAATCTTCTTACCCTTCTGAAGCTCAACAGCAGCCTTAAAAATTTTAGAAGCATCCAAAGAGTCAGACTTCTCATGAATAAGCTCAATTTATCCATAACGGGAATAATCATCAATGAAGGTTATGGAATTAGTAATATGAATTGTTGCCTCCGTCTCTACTAAATTGGATTCAAAACACACCAGTGCTAAAGGATGGCAGACATGCAGAGATAAAGTAGGATTGAAAGCTGTGAGAAATAATAACCACATTTTACTAAGCATGTAAAACGAAAGCATGCTTATCAAAAAATTCCTTTACTTCGCTAGCTACAAAAGTTCTACTAGAGTCTTAAATCACAAGACTAGTAAGACTCTTACGTAGGACAAAGCAAAACAATTAAATATAACGATTTAAAATGAACCACTACCGATAGGATAAAATTGAGTCACCAAATACAAAATAGTTAATTGTTCTCTTTATCGTTCAAAGCATCCTTCCAAACAATGATTTACCGATAGGATAAAGTCATAGCTGAACTATATGGACCTTTGTTAATCACAATAATATCGCCGTAATCAACATAATCGGCGTTCGAAAGAACAAGTTTTGATAACAGTAAGGGTGAAAAATAAATTACCCAATTCCAATTTTGTCAAAGATTAGACAAGTGGAGCATTTAACTAAATCCACAATCTGAGACAAAACCCTTCGAAGAAAAGAAGAACAACAGTGGTCGGCAAATAAGGAGGAAAAGAAAAATGGGTCTCCTCCCTTAAAACTTCGATCGGCAATCAGAAAAATGGGGAAAAAAGGAATCGGCAACTAAATCCCCAACGATCAACATAAATACGTGTGGGCACACGCCCCCTGGAAATTTTACTTTTAATGTGTATAAAATTGGGTGCGCTCTTTTTGGAAAGCGCGGCGAAACGCCACAATTCAGAGTCGCCCCTCGGATTTTGCGGTATGCACCCAAGGAACCGAACTTGAAACGTTTGATACGTTTTTTTTTTGAAAAAAGCTTGTACACTAGACCGTCGTCACCTTCGATATCTGAGGTTCGGGAGCCAGGTTACGAGAGGGGAAGGGTTTTATGGCACTCTCTCGCCCAATCCGGAGATCGGTCTCTACTCGGGCATTTTGTAAAACATTTGCATTTTTCTCTTATTAATCATTTTTTAGCCAATTAGGGCGGGGGAACAGTTAAAGGGGATTAATACCGTAACAAGCTTGCAGGATGAGATAACATGGCATGCTTGCTTTATTGAAACAGATAAAATAGATTGAAAACAGACTTCTGTGAGCGTTTTAAACAGACTAGAGAATATTGGTCAGGGGTGTCGTGCGCAGGAAAAAACCTACATGCACTAGCCGAACCACAGCATGCAGACCTGACCTGCGCATGCCACACAACGACTGGCATACACCAGTAAACCTAAACTCACAGCTCTTATTCTCAACCCTCTGGGCTCTGGAATGGACCAGTGCACACCCAGGACAAACCACGCAGTTTATATAGAGCAGAATATATACAGTTACAGACAATAGAAATGGCTTTAGAGCCATGAAATAAACAGAACACCCCATAAACAGTGTGGGGAAATAAACAGAGGCCAAGGCCTAGTTGCCATGCAAGGGCCAGCCACTGGGCTAGATCTCACTGCCATACGCCAATCAATGGGGACTGTACGCTAGTGGTACCTTTTTGTCCAGAGCTTGGCTTTGCATCTTCTGGGCTCTGAACATGACCAGAAGACTCCCAGAGGCATTCCAAAGCAAATACAAGCAAATATTGAACACTACAGCTACACAGTTCTAAAATATAGAAAAATTGTAAACTGATTTTTTGCATGCAACAAGGTGATAAAAGAGAAAGAAAAACAGAAGATAGCTGATCAATGATCCCCATGCCAGTACTGCGCGTACGACCAAAACTGGCATACGGCTTACTCTTACTGGCGCGCACCACCGATCGCTATGCACGATCTTGAAAACTTGCCAGCATTAGGGCTAGGACTGGTATTGATTACCAGTCTTGACCCTGTCAGCCCCCCTCAGGAGTCAGAACAGATTACAAAATAAAATGTGGTATACCTTTTTGATTGAGCTTATTTGAGAGTTTGAGCTTTGAACTTGGGGTTTGAGAGAGTGATGATGAATGGAAGGGTGTTGCGGTATGAAAGGGTGTGTCCCTTTGCTTGCCCTTTCAATGGATGAAAGGAAGAGAAAGTAAACAAAGGAAAGAGAAAGGGAAAGAGACTTAGAACACTTATGGTGTGTAACTCCTTGCATATAAATGTAAGGGAGGTATATATAGGCAAGGAGTGCTGGTAAGAGGGCAGCAACCAGTTGGGTTTATGGCTGGTTGAGTTAGGATGGAAGTCTCCATGCATTAAATGCATGAGACTTGGCTTGAAAGGAGTTGTAGGAGAGAGGGGGGAACATCCTGGCCTGTTTGCAATCATCAGAAGACTGTGCACGTACTGGGGTGGCCGCAAAAGTCTCGTGCACGTGGTTGAATAAAGGTGATTTGATTGGCTTTGACCGGCGTACGCCAGCACTCTACTTGCGTGCGCCAGTGGCAACTGGGTCAACGGTCAATGACTGACACGTGGCAGTTTACCAGCGCACGCCAGTACAGTACTAGCGTATTCAAGTAGGGTTTTGCTGAGGCCTTTTGGTTCTGACTCGACAGACTTGAAAGAGGTTCGAAAAGAGTTTGAATGAGGTTCGGAACGCTCAAAGCTCAAACACACCAACATTCTCGAGGAGTTCTTGACCTTATTCATCATCAGGGAATCAAAAACCGTAAGTAAACTAATCTGGACAGTCCAGAATAGGGTGTCTACAATACGAACTAAATTCGCAATCACAGCACATGAATCGAAAAGCAAGTAGCTCTGATACCAATTGTTACAGCACATGAATCGAAAAGTAAGTAGCTCTGATACCAATTGTTAAAAAAATTACACAATAACAAGCCCTAATTTTCGTATGGATGGCATGTCAAAACAATGTTGCGACGAGGTCGGTCTTGAACAGCAGGAATATTATTTTGGGAATGGATGAACAAGGTTTGGCATGCCCATTTTGCCTTCAGGAAGAGGAAACGCCAGAGCATCTATTGATAACATGCCCGTTTTCTAGCCAAATTTGGCTGAAGATGGCAGAGTGGTGGAACATTGATTGGGTGATTCCTCCGAATATGTTGGGATTATCCTCTTGGTGGTTTTCCTTCTGGTTCAAAAATTTGGAGAAATTTTTTTGGGAGTGTTGTTTTTACGCTACTTTGTGATCTATTTGGATTGCAAGAAATGATGCTATCTTCAACAACAAAGTTGCTAATCCCCACCAATTGGTTGATTTAATCAAAACAAGGGCGGGCTTGTGGATCAAAGCCAAATTCAATGTTAAGGTGTATACGGTGGAAGATTTTAAAAGGAATCTTGATGGTATTAGAAGGCTCACGATTTAGGTGTACCCTTGGGTGTATCTTTTGATGTAATTTTGCTTCAATTTTGTTTTTTCTTGGGGTTGTGGTAAACTTTCTGGTTCTTCCTTCCCTTTTACTCGATGTACCCTTTCGAGTTTAATAAAAAAAAATTCCTTCGCCGAGCAAAAAAAGCCCTAATTTCTTGCTTCAATCCATGGCATGTGAATAAACCTTAAAACCCAAGTACATACCTGTGAGAGATGAAGATCCCATCATCTTGAGTGTAACGGCAAGTTGCTGCTATGAAGTGATCGAGCCAATCTAGAGCCGAATACCACAGACAACGTTTTTCCCCTTTTTAGAGAGAGAAGAGAGAGAGACTACCCCCTTTACCTTGGTTCTCTAGAATGTGTTTTTAGTGAGCCAAAACACATATATATAGGATGATAGCAGGATACTTCTCTTGTGCCTAATAAAATGGCCCAGCCCATTATGAATCCAAATTAACCATATAGTACCAGGCTCACACTTGACAAAATACATACTAATAAAATTGGTGCATCAAAATGACCCATTACAAAATGGTGATCACTAACTAAATGGGTCTAAACAAATACTCCGATATATTTGATAGTTGAATTAATCCGGAACTATTAACATAAATGAATATGCTAGTCCACAAAATATGGAATAAATCTAACAGATTTGATTGCAAGAAACGTGACCATCCTAATTTGTTTTCTTGTACAAGTTGAGCAATATGTACGGACTGTAGATATCCAGTTAGTTGGGAGGTATTTACACATCTAATTTCATGATATCATGCACCACCAAATACTTTCTTTTATATATGTCCTCATGTTTGAACAATTTCTTTTAATTCTTTTGAACGAGCTGACAAACCATCCATTTTAAACTTGAAATGGACGGGTAGATGCGTGGGAAAAGACATTCAATATAACGAAATGCAAGACTTTCCCATACAAAATGCTTTTTACATGCATTTCCTGCGTATTGACTTCAATGCAACATGTGATGCTGGATGAAGAGAACGAACTTGGATTCGGGATCGAGCAAAGGATTAAATGGATGTATTCAACACTGCACACGCTCAAACGCTATTGCAACCGGAGTCGTCAAAGAATATAACCAATTTGGATTCAAAACCAAGAGATGCTCAATCTACATTACACAAAGTAAAATGCTCTCACAACAGGAGTATCGAAAAGAATTCCTAATCTTATGACAATACAAACACCAAGAGATAGAGAATGGTAGAATCACGTTTACCTTGCCTCACATAATCACAACGTCAACAAACAAACAAAAACACGTGCATATTTGCAACTAAAACACCACAATGAGAATTTCATAAGATAATCTTATGATCTCGACAAACAGACAATAACCAGACACTTACCGCTTGCTAACTCTTTGACGCCAGGCATTGGAGGTATAGTTCTTATTTGAAGCATAGCAGTGGAAGGACCTCTAGCAATTGCCGGATCCACAAGACCAGATGCATCAGATAATCAACCATTTCAGTTAAGCAGCCACTGGAATGTCCATGTTTGTCCTAATTGGAATATTTCTCCGCAGAGATGACATCTCCAAGTTCAAGCCCTCCCATGCAGCTTGCTGTATCCTATAGGCTTCTTTAGGCATCCCTGCCTTCAAAAGGCAAGATATGAAAGAATTTACTGTGATTCTATCTGGGGCACACCCAACTTCCAACATCTTGGTAAAAATGGTCATTGCTTCCGACATTTTTCCTTTCATACAATGCCCAATAATAAGAATGGTGTATGTGAGTTTATCAGGATTGCATTTCTTTGCCTCCATCTCTGCAACAACTACATTTGCCTCAACCACATTACCAGCCTTACAAAGTCCATCAATCACAGGGTTGTAGATAAAGGGTTTAGGAACAATATCTTCCCTCAGTCTCAGTTGTCTCAATAGATCACGAGCCTCATTTATTCTATTCTCCTTGCACAAAGAATTGATAAGAATTGCAAAAGTATATACATTGGGAGCCAAGTTTCTCCCATTCATTTCATCCAAAAGCCTCAATCCCTGGTCCACCTTCCCACTCCGACAATAACCATCTATTAGAGATGTGAAGGTAACAACATCAGGAAGACAACCACAACAAAGCATCTTCTCATAAGTACTACGTGCCGATGACATGTCACCACTCTTGCCAAAACCATCAATGAGGACATTAAAAGTAATCAAACTTGGTTTAACCCCAGAACTGATCATCTCATCGTAAATACTTGAAGCCATCTCCATGTTACCCAACTTGCAATAACTTGATATCACTGACGTATAAGTTACAACGTCCGGCGAAAACACATTCCCTGACTGAACTTCTCTCAATAACTCAAGACCTCTATCTGCCTCACCAACCCTAGACAACCCATTTATAAGTGCATTGTACGTTACAACATCAGGCGAACAACTGAAACTCCCCATATCATTGAAGAGCTCAAAAGCCTTCTCCACCTCTCCTACTCTGCACAGACCTCGAATTGCAATATTGAATGTGTAAGTATCAGGACAGTACCACTGCGATTTTAAAATATGCCCGAAGAAGCTAACAGCCTCTTGTACCCGATTTCGCCTCACCAATAGAGTCAAAAAATTATTATACACAAAAGAACGAATCTCAACATTATCCAATTGAGCATGAGAAAGTAACTGTTTTGCAAAATCAAAGTTACCCGCATGCGCAAACGAAGAAACCAATAACCCTAACACTGAACTATCAGGCAAGTGCCCATCAACCCTCATGTATTCATACACCAATTTAGCCAAATCATGAAAACCCATTTGACAAAGAGACCTTAGAAGCACATTATAAGTCACAATCGAATGAGTTACATTCAAATTGAGCCTAGTGAACTGAAAGAAGTCGAATGCTAGCTTCCCATTACAGGGGTAACCATTTAGGCGTCTTATAACTTCGAATGCAATAGAAGGGCTAAGGTTATTACGGAGATAATCGGAATGAAACCCACTTAGAGAAGTCGTTGAGGATTGAATACAAAGAGTAGAAACAACCTTGACAAACCAAACATCAGAGTGATTTGAATGAGGAGCGTGATTGTAAAAACAGGCAATACCAATACCAGCCACAGTCTTTGGCTCCTTGTCTACTATGTGCAAAATGGGATTGAGAAATCGGTAAAAGGTACTTCTCGTGTGATTCGAGATGCAGAGTTGCATTATCTCCAATCACTGCTCGTTGGTATGGAGAAGATAAGTAAACAGTCGAGGAGTTGCATTAGAGTTAGGGTTAGGGATTTTTCTATGATTTCATTACGTACAGAACAAAGGAGTACGAGGCGATTCCCCCTTAAACCCCCCTAACCCTAGCCGCCATCCGCCGCCTTCCATCGCCGCCCGCTCCCTGTAATTTTGGTTTGTTTTTATCGCTGGGATTGACAGCTCCTTTGAACCAAAATTGCTATCAGCGGAAAATTTTTCAGTGCCGAGCGGGTACCATGTGGTGCCCGTTCGTGCATCCGAATCGTCCATTTCGTATTTGAACGGTTCAGATTTAGAGAGAGAAAAAGGAGAAAGAAAGTGTTGGAATGAGAGGAAAGAGAGGGTTTCAATCCGAACAGAGAATTTTGCTATCAGCAGAGACCAACAAACCGACCTCCAAACCAGACCGATCCTACGTGGAAAGTTAAAGGGTCCGCTCCACTACTTCTCGCACCAGCTGAGCTGTGTTCCCAAATAATACGAAAACCCCCAAAATTCCAAAATTTTGAATCGGTGAGATCCCCTCCCTCCCCCCCCCCCCTCTCTCTCTCTCTCTCTCTCTCTCAAAACACCAAACACGATAGAGTTAAAATTCTTTCCACCTTAGGAACCATGCATTCGGGTCCCACCGTGCATTTTTTTCAATAATTTGAATCGTTCATCTTATAGGATCCGCATAATAGTATATTGAGACAAAAAAATTATGTTTATCTGATATCGATAGATATATCAAAAATTAAATTTTAATTTATAAAATAGACAGCTATGGATAGTTTAATTTTAAACTTATCTACTGTCGATTTTTTAAACCTATTCATGTCCGATAAAATTGATTTTTTTGTGGAGATATACTACTGCCTACAAGATGAAAGGTTCACATTACTACACTATACATACGGTGGGGCCCACAATTGGTGGTGGTGGAAAACTTGGGGTTTCTACCTAAGGTGGATAGAATTTACACTCAACACGATATCCTCTCTTCTCTCTCGACGCACCACCACCGACGGCACCCCTGGAGTTTATTTATAAAAAAAATAGAGTGCCAAAATCAATTCTCACTACTATATAATTATTTTTGTTTTCGTAATGGAAGGTCTACAGGGTGTCTCGGGCCAGTTTGCTCATATTTCAAATTAATCCCTATAACTCTTCCCACATCATTTTTACATGCTTACACGAGGGAATGGTGGCCCCAAGAGTTGATCGTTAGATTAGTCAAATCTGAAAGTCAAATGAGAGCAAACTCTTATGTCCCAAATTGAAGACCAGCCAGACAACCGATTGGAGTTAACCAAAATATTCCGAAATATGGTAGACCCTAAGGGGCTTCTCTAGAAGCTCCTAAAACTATTGAGTTATGTCTTAATCTAGAAGCATCAATTGATGTCTATAAGCATCAATTAATGCATCAAAGAGTGTATACAAGAAAGAGTCCAAGTGAGAGATCAAGTGAGGTGTCCAAAATTCAAGTGCCTTCCTAGCTAGATTATGTATTTGTAAGAGCATCCACAGTGGTATAAGAGCATCCACAGTGGAATAATCAAAAGTGGATAATCAAAAGTTGCCACATCATCTTTTGGTTATCCATTTAAGGGGTTGCTAAGGTTAGCAATGTAGAGGTCCACAGTGGTACAATCAAAATTGAATAACCAAAACTTGCCACATCACCTTTTTAACTTATAAAAATCTAGAAATTGTGACATAGAAAACAAGTTTTTTAAAATAGTTTTCAAACTAATAAAAATAGGTTATTAGAAAAAGAGAAAAAAGTTTTTTGAAAACTTTGATTTAAAAAAAAAAACTGTTTTCGGGAAAAAGTTAAAAGAAACAGTTTTTTAATAGAAAAAGTTTTTCTTTCAAAAGAACAGTTTTTGAAAAAAAGTTTTAAATAAAACTGTTTTTAAAAAAAAGGGGAAAAACAGTTTTAATAAAAAAAAGTGTAAAAAAAACTGTTTTTTCAAAAAAAAATAAAAACTGTTTTTAAAAGTATTTTTGTTGTAAACATGTTGAAAATAGAAGAAAGAAAGTTTTTGTGTAAGGATGGTATACTTGATTGAGGAAATGTGAAAATAATTAAATTTGATTATTGGCAAAAGGTTTATAGTTTTGATTATCCAAGGGCTAAAATTTGATGAGTTGCTAAGATGTTTCTAAATTTGGTTATTCCAATGTGAGCTCTTTTTGAGCAAATGTTGCTAACTTTATAAACCTTTTTGTTTTGATTATACCACTGTGGATGCTCTAATCAAAACAAAAAGGTTTATAAAGTTAGCAACATTTGCTCAAAAAGAGCTCACATTGGAATAACCAAATTTAGAAACATCTTAGCAACTCATCAAATTTTAGCCCTTGGATAATCAAAACTATAAACCTTTTGCCAATAATCAAATTTAATTATTTTCACATTTCCTCAATCAAGTATACCATCCTTACACAAAAACTTTCTTTCTTCTATTTTCAACATGTTTACAACAAAAATACTTTTAAAAACAGTTTTTATTTTTTTTTGAAAAAACAGTTTTTTTTACACTTTTTTTTATTAAAACTGTTTTTCCCCTTTTTTTTAAAAACAGTTTTATTTAAAACTTTTTTTCAAAAACTGTTCTTTTGAAAGAAAAACTTTTTCTATTAAAAAACTGTTTCTTTTAACTTTTTCCCGAAAACAGTTTTTTTTTTTAAATCAAAGTTTTCAAAAAACTTTTTTCTCTTTTTCTAATAACCTATTTTTATTAGTTTGAAAACTATTTTAAAAAACTTGTTTTCTATGTCACAATTTCTAGATTTTTATAAGTTAAAAAGGTGATGTGGCAAGTTTTGGTTATTCAATTTTGATTGTACCACTGTGGACCTCTACATTGCTAACCTTAGCAACCCCTTAAATGGATAACCAAAAGATGATGTGGCAACTTTTGATTATCCACTTTTGATTATTCCACTGTGGATGCTCTAATCATACGTTTTCTTCTTGTGTTTCTACTCTTCAATAGATTACTGTCGGTGTATTTTAAGTTTGATGATGCAATGGCAACTGGTGATAAGGACGAAATTATGGCCCAATGATTTGTGCTCAGAAACTACCATATTGGGGCTACTGCAATGGATTGCTATTGACGTCCTATCTATGAGGTGAAGACTTGAGTGACTTAAGTGATAGGGACGATCTTATAGCCAAATAATTCCGCTGAGAATCTTTTTCGAAATGGGAAAGATGCAGGTGAGAATGAGAATGACCTAGCTTTGGTTTACGGGCTCCTAAATTGGAATTTTCGTTCAATTATTTTCTTGTTCTTAATTAATTCTATGGCCCTTTTAATAAATTGTTTTGCCTTTTTTTTTTAAAGAATAATCCTGCAACTCCCCCACCACCACCGATGCACCACAATCTCCTCTCTCCTCCATCTCACACACTCTCCTCTCATCGCGCCACCACCGACGAGCAACCCCAAACGCGCCCCTACCACCACCGACGTGCACCCCAAACTGACGCACCTCCACCATCTCTTCTCTCTCACTTTCCTCTCCATTAATCTACATTTGATTTTTTTTTTTTAAATTAGGGTTTTTTTTGGCAGATTTCATAAAATTAGGGCTTTTTAGGAGGTCAATGTGTTATTAAATCAAATGAATCCATAAAAAATAAGATTTTGAGGAATATGAATGAATTTGGTTGTGAGATGAGCTAATCCCCTCTTTTAGAGTGGGTGAAAATGTGGGGCAATATTTTGTTTGGATTGAAGGCATTGGTTCACAAAGTGTTTAAACATGGGGTTGTTGTCGTTCTCTGTGTGTAAAAGAGGGTTTAAACATTGAAGTCCTTTGTTGTTTCTAGATGTCTGGTTGACTGGTTAATAATTGGGTCTACAACATTCATGGGAATGCTGCATGTAGTTTTTGGCTCATATCTCTCTAGTCGGGCTCCAATCTGCCCTTGGTTGGAGTGGTGTGTTTCAGTGATGACTCCATTCAGTGTTCTTTGTAGTTTTAGCCTTCAAATTTTGTGGGTTCTGTTTCTTTTTGGGTGGATACAATTTTATTTTCAGGATATGCAATTGTCTCTTCTGAAGAAGAAGAAGTGCAAGTCTCTTTTGATAGGATATGCAATTGTTTTCAGGAGCTACTATTTAGTTATTTTAATGCCTTTATGTAGTGGTGTATCTGTATTTACATATTGTTTTGTGATGATCCGAGCAAGCTCAAATCCATATGTTCGTGGATAGAGTTTTCTAGTTTTAAGTTGCATCACCAGAAGAGTAAGCTTGGATAAGAGCCACTGGCCTTGGCTCTGGTTACCATTCTTGCTTAAAGAGCACAACTTTAACTTAATGCTAGTTACTCTACCATCCGGCTGTTGATATTTGATCTTAGCCTGCAATTTTTTTGGATACTTTTGAGGATGTAATTTATGAGTATTCCGGCTAAGCCTAAGATCGGTTGTTCTTATTCCTAGGTGTCTGAACTGCTTCTAAGTGAGGAATCAAGTGTTGCTGGGATGTCATGGTGCCTGCTTCGCAAATTCAAAAAGATGGAAAAGTGCTCTCTTAATGGTGTCGTATCGTGTCCTAATGCTGGCTGCTGGGATGTCATAGTTTTTGGAGATGTAACTATATTTAGTTTGAGAGGATGATTTCATAAATTTCCTCTTCTTTCGTTATATGTATGGTGTTCAATATTCTTTTGTGTATTGTGGTAGCATGTTGCCATGTGAGAACGGCTACCTTTTTTCCCTTTGACTATCCATCTCGTGTATATTTGTGGCACGACTTTTGCACTCTGTAGCGAATTGCGAAATATAATTTGCTGAATGTATATACATTGATTAGGGAATATAACAAGAAGGGCATTGATTTCTTTCTTGTTTCTTTCAAATGCTCTTTCATACTCTCTCACTCACTCACACACACCTTTATTATACTTGTTTTTGGTGTAAGTTGCTTCGAAATTAACTTTCTTTCATGTTCTAGAAATGGCAAGAAAACAAGACTATTATGTGGGTGCGGCACACAACACCAACCGGGCAAGTACAATTTCCTCCAATGTTGGAATTTGCTGATGGAAGTTCAAGTGAAACAAAAAATGAAGTTGGAACTTGGAAGTTCAAGTGAAACGAAAAGAATGTGGTGGTGTTGTATTGTCATTAATTTTCTCCTTGGTCATGTATTTGCTTAATATCAATCATGATTTGCTAATGTAATGTTATGACAATATGTAGTTGTTACCCTTTTTGGAATATCAAGTTGTAGTGTGGTGGTGGAACCATGATTTTGTATAACTTGGGAGCATATATGACATGGTGTTGCAATTGTTGTAGATCTCTTTCTTCGATAATTACCATAGTATTGTGCTTGTAATTGCAATGTGTGGACTCATATTGTGGATGTGAGTCCTCGCCTTGTTCGGTTGTTTCTGGGGTTTTGGTTTGTGAGTCTTGGCTTTGCTTGCATATTAGGTTTTGGTTTGGGGAATTGCCTGATGTGCTGCTTTCTAAGTCTTTGGAAATTGATGGGGTATTTTTGGTAGCAACTTTTGCATGGAAAACTCAAGCAAACTTAGTACAATCAATGCATAGCGAACTGTTACTTGAAGCAACTTTTGCTGAATTACAAGTCAACATCAACAGTACTATGTACGTACTGAAATGACTTACTAAATAAGGCCATTAGTAATGTGAAACAAAATGCACACTCAAGATTAGAGAGACAAACCGTACCCAAAATGCACACTCAAGATTAGAGAGACAAACCGTACCGGCAATACTGGAGGTCGAAGGTAAGATAGCAGTTTCACGAATAGAGCCGTTGGTTTGATGGTCGGAGCCGTCGGCTTCACAGACGGAGCCGTTGCTTTGATGATCGGAAAATCAGGACAAACTCTGCCATCGACGCCGATGAGATGAACAGATCGTTTCAGGGAACGAATCCCTCTCAACAGACCAAGAAACACCATGGTTTTCTCACTATTACTATACTCTTAGCTT
Organism: Rhododendron henanense subsp. lingbaoense; assembly: GCA_020567845.1. Taxonomy (NCBI): domain Eukaryota; kingdom Viridiplantae; phylum Streptophyta; class Magnoliopsida; order Ericales; family Ericaceae; genus Rhododendron; species Rhododendron henanense. Next base: position 39,812,121 of record CM036313.1, on the reverse strand, counting down.
GAAAGAAAATCGAGATCTAAAATAGGGTGCTATCAAGTCATACGTACATATATATATATAGGAGGGGAAACCATGGTGTATATATGACTCGATAGCACCCTATTTTGGGTCTCGATTAATCTATAACGACTAATCTATATATAGGGTTTCCCCTCCTATATATATGTATATATGACTTGATAGCACCCTATTGGTGTTTCTTGGTCTGTTGAGAGGGATTCGTTCCCTGAAACGATCTGTTCATCTCATCGGCGTCGATGGTAGAGTCTGTCCTGATTTTTCGATCATCAAAGCAACGGCTCCATCCGTGAAGCCAACGGCTCCGACCATCAAACCAACAGCTCTATCCGTGAAACTGCTATCTTACCCTCCGACCTCCGATATTGCCGGTACGGTTTGTCTCTCTAATCTTGAGTGTGCATTTTGTTTCACATTACTAATGGCCTTATTTAGTAAGTCATTTCAGTACATAGTACTGTTGATGTTGATTTGCTTTGAAATGTATTAAGTCCAAACTCTGAACTCAAATCATGTCCATATATCCATTACCCCACCAATTTCCAAAGACTGAGATATATCCATTACCCCATCCGTATGGAAAACTCAAGCAAACTCAGTACAATCAAGTTTGACTCTGGAAAGTAATGCAAAGTAAAGAACATATCTGTGGTGACTGTTAGCAAATTACAAATGAAAAAAGGAAGGTCGAACAGATCATATTTCAGAGTTGCGATTGTCCTCAAGTCGAACAAATCACATTTCAGTTTTTTTTCTCTTCTAATTACTTAATACATGAGTCCTTGGAGTGGTATATGTTTATGGGCTAAGATGGATACTGATATAGATATAGGACACAACACGATACGAATATGCCGACACGACACGATATGGATACGCCGGCACAATACGATACAAATACAGGACACGACACGATACGGATACGCCGACACGATACGAATATGCCGACACAACACGGATACGCCGACACGACATGCCGTCTTTCTCCTTTCTCTAATGTCCCATCCCCATAGCACCGTGAACAAAAGCTAGCAAGGTTAAGATAACTCAAAAAGCAAGTACCAAGGTAGACCAAAGATAAACTAATGACAAGAATTGCTACCTGGCTTTGCAACCTAGGTTTGCTCTACACCTACAACTATTGCACTAGTAAGTTAAGAATGTAGACACATAAGAAAAAATCCCAAAATACACAAAAGAATTCAACATAAGCACCCATCTATACCATCTCAGTCATCCTCATCCATTTTTATTTTATTTTTTTAACAGCCAAAAAGTATTCATTAACTCAACAATGCACATGTACATGGAGAATAATGTGGGAAGGAGAGAAAGATCTCCTCTCCAAACCCAAGCCAGATAGCAAAATTCCAACCCTTAGCACACTCTATCTCCTTTACATAAAAACAGGATAGTCTAAAGACAATAAACCCTCCCACCCCAACATGAACCAAGCAAAACAAAATCACCTCGACAAAGAAAGCTTGAAAGCCTACACGCCCCCGATCAAAACTGAAAACAACCATCACTGTCTTTATATTTTGAATCTGATGCACGAAATCAGGAGTAGGACAACTACTTGAATTAGCTCATTGCTTGATCCAATTTAGCCTAACGATTGGTTCAGAAGAAATAATTTGTTCATTTTAAATTTTAATAGTAGCTCGGGTGAGTTCAGGACTTCACGCTATATTTTTTTTGTCTTCTGTATTTGTCTTGTACTTGAACTCGCTTTGTAAAGTGGGGAAACTGACCTCTTCTATAAATTCTTTTTCCTTTTTTCGAAAAGGCATTTTGTGGACAATTTTGTCAAGGGCGCTTGAGCCCATCACAGATCCCATTTGCATAATCTTCTACTTTCATTTCTCAGGTCCCGATATATAATCATTCACGGGGGAAAATTCGGTAAGGTTAACCATGTCGAAGTTAATATTTTCAAGGTAAGGTTAGCCATGTTGAAGTACGTCGAAGTTAATATTTTCAAGGTAAGGTTAGCCATGTCGAAGTTAATATTTTCAAGGTAAGGTTAGCCGTGTCGAAATTATTTTCAAGTCTGGCTACTATGCCTCCCAAGGTGGTTTTGGTGCATTGTGCCCCCCAAATTTTATGACCATTGGATGTTTCCACTTAGAGGTCAACTATTAGAAGTTGAGTTGCAACCTATAAATTTGATCACTTTAAGCTGTGCATAGTCATAAAACGTAGCAAGTTTGGTCACATGTAAGACCATTTTCAGTTGTACGTTTTTGCCTCTACACTATGAATGCATAACTTGTGCATGCCACAGTGTGACCTTCGATATAGATTTCCTCCACAGATGATGTACTGAGCTGCCATCCTCTGGAGAGCAATTCGGTCTCTCTTGCTTGCTTCAGCAGGGTATTCTCCCCTTTCCACAAATCTCCAAATGTCGAAATAACAGGGGTGACCATCATCGGGCTCGTCAATGACCATAACATGCTGGTATACTGGTGTATCCCTTTGTTCGATCACGATTGGCCTCAACTTCACACCGACAGGAATTTCAACCATGGACGCCAGCGTTGCCAAAGCATCTGCAAATTGATTCTTGAGCCTCGGGACATAAGTAAATGTTACCTTACTGAAGTGAGTAGGTAGTATGCAAGACAAATTCTTGTTCTAATTCTGTTTTCAGCAAAACAGACTGAGCATTTGAATGTGGTTGAAGAGGTTTATGATCTAAGGACTGTTATATGTCCTGCTTTCGATTCCACTGTTTCTGGGCGTCAATTCTACCTCTACGAGACATAATAAAGAGAATACCTTGTGGTGTTATTCCACTGCTCGCGCAATTGTTTAGCCATCAACTCAAAACGAACTTGGATGCTATGCTAGCGATTGTGAAAAAAGTGGAACTGGAACTACCTTAAGGACTTGAGGTGTGTAGTTCTACTTGTAAATAAAACGAGTCGTAACTCTAATTCCACATCAGAGCCAAGTAAGAGAGAGAGAGAGAGAGAGAGAGAGAGAGAGAGAGAGAGGCTTGCACCTACAACATACATATGGAGCTGAGAGCTAGTGATACCGGTTTTAGGCCCGAACAATACGTACAAGCCTGTACTAGTCGATACAGTCTAGTATTCACCACCTTGCTATAAAGTAGAAATTGGGAAAACATATGATATGATGGTGACGTTATGGACACGAGAATGCGAGAAATGAAGTCAACCCATTTTTGACACGCCTGCCTTAGACTGCTTGGATTCAGTTGAATCAACTGTTTCCAAGATAACTAATAAGTAAAATGAAAGCACCATTACTGATCCATCTATCACCACAAAAGTAGTCATCCGAAAGTGAATATTGAGAGATTATTCGGTGCCCTTGGGGCATGGTAGGTGGGAGCTCCAACTTCCTCCTCACCACACATTTGTGTGGAGCTCACCACAAAGTCTGGTGACCCCACTCAATGGGCACTGAATAATTTTGCTTGAATATTGTACCCATTCAGAATTACGATGTTCCATCTTGTGATTTGATAACCTTCCACTTGAGTTTTAAGTACAGAAAGCAAAAAGACAAGTAACTTCCATAAAAATGGAGTTTGGAAGGCATAGCCAAAACCAGAGTATATTGACAAGTGCAGCTGATGAAACAGATAAAACTTCACTTTGACTTCGGGCTTCCTTTGCAAATGTTCCTCCACTTGTCTTTGAGGTCTATCGTGGTCCGACCTTTCTGAAACACATCACTTCCAAACTCCAGAATCCTCTTCCATGGGATATTTCTGTCATGAATGCTTGAAAATTTCCTCATACCATCCTGCAATAGTAGTGACAGTAGTAAACGCTAAGGAATATTCCAAGACTAGCATGTAAAACAAAGAAAGGTGCCAGAATAATAAAACAGAAAATTGTGCTGATTCATTTACTCCAAGCTAAATGCCATAAAGGTGAGATCCCAGAAAAAATTCAGCCCCACAATTGGACTGGAGGCAGTAGTAGAGGAAAAATTCAGCCCCACAACTTTTTCACTCTACGTTCGAGCAAAGTTCCCTTGCTAACTCCTTTGCACTTAAGTGCTTCCAGATGCTATCAAGGCTGAGAATCAATAGGTCTCTTGAAGCATGAAATATCTGCCTCGAAGTCAATTGGAAGTGAGAGGAGAAGCCCAACAAGGCTCATATATCACCTTGGGTGTAATACTATTATACAATTATATCAGTTGTGGGCCAAGCTCTAACAAGGTCCAAGAGTACTGTGGCATTTCTTCTTGTGCCAAAGAAGGACTGGGTACCGATCAGAAGAAGAAAGCTCCAGAAACAAAAAATGGTCATCCTGGGGATTATAGCAAGGCTGAAAGAAATGCTTTGGTACAATTTTTAACTCTGACTTAGATTTGGGTGCTCCAGATAGAGGTAAATGTCAATTTTTATCTAGAAAACCATGATATTCGAAAAGTCTGAAGTCAAAGAAAGTTTCAGCCTCCCTCCACTCATTCTTGAAGATTACATGATTGCAATGTCCAAAATACACAAAGTTCTATATGACAACATTTACTGCAGTAATAACCTATGATGACAAAAGAAATACATACATCGTGCCCTTGTGGCATAGAAATAAATGCAAAATGCAAGTACCTTTAGTATCTCCTCCTCTGCAGATGTCCATGAGACTTTCTTTCGCCTCAACTGAGGAATTGCTGGGTAGGTGCTGCAAATGTTTTATCACTCGTCAATCATAATTTCAGTTCCAAACAGAATATCAGATTATTCAAAAGACCAACTGCATACATGAGGATTGAACAGAACATGCTAAACTTCTATCAGAAAAGTTAATTTAAAAAAAGATCAATCATTTAACAGCAAATTGTCAATTAAGAAGAAAAGGAAAATGACTTAAGTGTTTGGTTGATTAATAGAGAAAACAGTCAGCTTAACAACCTTAACAGTACCCATGTAATCCCCAATTGAGATGGGGGGTATGGGCGGGGAGGATTGGAGATAGACCTAAACTTTGGCAATATATGCACAATGTGGCTGGCTCAGAAACTTTAACCCTGAAATAGCAAGCCCCCGATATCTCCAAAAATCGTGAAGTCAAGAAACATTCTGTTATGTTTAGCTTTGGGATTTAATTTATATTTTGCTTTGCATGTTGTCCGTTTTGGTAGCTCCCATTGTTAAGAGTTTGCCTATAAATAGGCTCATTGTACTGAAATAATCAGGTTTTGATGAATGGAGAATTTTATATCGTCTCAGGTGGACACCTATACTCCCTTTAGGTGCGGATTTCAAGAATTCTGGCCCTCAGGTGCAGATGCGTGGGTTTCTTTCTTCTTCTTCACTCTATTTTTTCTACTTAATTTAATTGTTCTGCGTCGGCATAGATATACAGGTACAAAACGCTCCTTTCATCAAGCAATACTAGGAAACTTACTACTGCTTTTCTTGCTTGCCACGGTTTCGGCGTTTTATGCGGTAATTAGAAGTGGCCTTATCATTTTCTTCTTCAGAACTTTCCCCTACATCGACTTTTGGTAGACGAGCAGCACGTCGGTTTGGATTAGCAATAGGTTGTTGTAAAACTTCCTTTTGCATTTCATCTTCACCATGGCCCTTGGTCTCATGGCCACTCTCTCTGTCTCTGCAAGTTGAATTATCATCGCCACGATCACAACCACCCCCTTCTTCAATCTGTTGTTCCTCTAGTGCACTTCCAGATTGGCACTGTGAGCCCAATTTCCCTCCCCCTCTCTCTCCGTCTGGTAAAGCACCTAGTGTTCCATCATCTACTCTGGTCACACCTTCTTCTTGACAAGGTAGATCGTCATTAACCTTTGACACCGAAGGTTCCATTTGTTTCTTATCATCTATATCTCCCCTATGTTGAGTACTATTCACTTTGTTTACATGGTTTTCATTACAGTTAGCTTGAGTGTTTCCATTCGCATTCTCATCTAGAATGAACTGATTTTGCTCGGGCACCAGAAATCTCTTAGTATGTTTATCCACCCGATGTCCATTCTCCAATCCAATAAAAACTGCAAGCTCGTTCCTTGCTAAGGCAGCCTTTTTCTTGATTTCAAAGTACTCCGAAATTGCATGAGAATATGCACAGAAAGGGCAGTAAAACTTCCCACTGTTATCAAAACTGGGTGCAGAGCCCAAGCAGCTCTGATGAACCACTAACGGACAAGCGCTTCCACTGCAAACCAACAGCTGACCACCTTTATTACACTTCATACAAAGATTAAGCTCTGTACAGTCAGCTGTTGCCAAAGAGTCCTGACTGATTGAGCATTGAGAGCTCAAGAAATTACGTTTTTTCAAGGCAACATCAATCTTCTCGTCCTGAAAGCCATCGCTATCGCTGGACATTTCTCGTCTAGGATTATGCTCCCTCTCATCTCTGGCATCATCAGGAATATCTTTTAGGTGGGTTCCATCTAAGAGCGGCACACTGTTAGATGTATTGATTTGGGTATTTCCACACTTATCTCTGGATTCATCACCATGATTATTCTGTTGAGTTTCATATAACGGTGAGGCCGTTGATGTTCCCATTTCAGCACATTGCTTGCCATTATCCTTGGCCTCATTAGCAGGTAGGTCCCGCTGCGTTCCATCTCCACGTGAATCTTCAGGCACTGCCTCATTATTACAAGAATTTTGCGGATAATTAAGCAGTAATCCTGAAGCATCTTCACCATCCCTTTGCCCATGCCTCTTTGATGCTACATAGTGATCATGACAATCCTCTGAGAATGTGCTTTCTTGTGACCCTCTTACATGAGATGATTTGGCCAAGTCACAGCCATCCCTTATAAGCTGTTGTTCATTTCTTCTCAATAAATCATCGGACAATTCATTTTCGATCGCAGGAACACAATTCTGACCAACAGCCTGGCCAGTAAAAGTGGCATCCTGTTTAAGCTTCTTGGAATTATGCAAATGGGAGTCAGACCCATCATCCATACTGATACCATCCTTGTAGGATTTTGCAGCCAGATCTTCAGTATCTAAGTCACTTCTATTCCTCTTAGAAGGTAACAAAGTGGTGTTAGCCGCATCTTCTTGCAAGAAGCCATCAACATTTTCAGGGGTTGGAGAGGTTAAGTTCCCTCTGGCAACTGGATTGAGATCACCATCATCCATGGGAATTCTGTTTCCAGACTGATTGCTAAGTGACAATCCACTGCTTTCCGTCAAGGATGCAAGAATTGGATGGTTTCCTTCAAGAATTGCATTCTTCAGCTGTTTCGTCAAAAGCAACATTGGCCAGATCATAAAACCAAATAAGCTATAAAAATTCTTATGTTCCTTTTACTTCTCTCAAATTTATGCATCAATGAAACAGATTCCTTTCTACCTGTAGTAAAGTGCATTTCGGCAAGGAAGCTCTCTTATGCATAATAAAGGTCTGGACATCCCATTTCAACATCTCTGGTTCATCCATTCTCAGATTCGAAGCAGACGTCTGACAAGTACAACCATATTATATTCCGGAAAAACAAATTGTTCATATAAGAGAAATGTAATTAAGCTCATGAAATACTCAACATTCCAGTTGTTCCATACTCAATTTGTCTCAACAATTTAACACGAAAAAGTGAAGATAAACATAAACAACAAGGGATACTACCTCATGCACTATATCTCGAAGTACATCTTCACACTGCTTTGATGGATCCAGCTCAATTTTGGAATCTATGGCGGAATCACCATTTTTGCTTCCAGATTGCCTAGCAAAAAAACTCTCCAAAATTCTTAAGGAGACCATTTCTCTGGCATTTTCCCCCAAATCGTCAGAGATTTCTGGAGTCCTTTTAACCAAATCTGATAAAACAAGAAACATTAACATCGAAACCAAATACTTAGTAGTTAGTACCAAGGAAAGACCAAGACATTAACCAAAACCCAACAAGTACCCAACAGAATAGATGCATCCACTTGCTTGAAGCTTGCCAGAGCTTCAATGACCCAAATCCATGGAAGGGTTGACACAGAAGCAGCCATGAAAACCACAGTTTCAGAAGTTTCCGGAACCAAAGATTTGTTTGTGCTACTTATTCTTTCATCGTATCAGCGGGCTTCAATTGATCATATTGCCAGAAGTGGACTCAATTCATCTGAATTTGCAGAAAGGGTTAACGACCTTTATGTCCTAGAATCTGTGCTGCTAAATTTCTGCCTTTAAGTGGGTTAGTGGCCACGCTCAGCAGTGCTAGCAGGCTGCATCAAAGTAAAACCTGGACAAGCAAACAATTTTGACACATCACAAGGATTACACATGGAATCAGCACAGACTAAATATAGAAAACTAAAGCTAAAACATCGAAAAATCTAATCTGGAAATCGACACCATAATAGAATTATCTGCCTTGCCAACTTAGATTTTTTTTTTCAAACTGTTAGAGAATACAAATATCAGAATTACATGAAACTGGAAACAACTCTACAATCACCATAAGTCCAACAATTCCACAATCACTATAAACCAAACCCAACCACAAGCCCCATTAGGGAGACAATAATCCCAACAAATACAAAGAAAATAACTCTTGACCTCCTAGTGAGATGCAAGAGTGCTGACCAACTGAGCTAGCCCAGTTGCCAACTTAGACGTTCAATAAGTGAACTATTACAAAAAACAAAATAATGCTAATCTTCATGCTCTAATCCGCAACCTCTAAATCCTAAACCCCTTCCAATAGTACTAAGCAATATAATCCGGAAGAATTCTTGATGACCAAGTACTAAAGGCGTGCTAAACTTGCAGAACTAGAGACATAGAAAACTAACTAATTCATTAGGCTTTTGATACTGTAGCACACCAAAAAATGACTTTCATACGGAGCCTTTCCTCCGGCTTTAACTGGGCACCGCTAGTTGACGGTGGGTTTATGGTCCCTAGATTAGTCGAGATGCACGTAACCTGGCCCGGACACCTGGTTATAAAAAAAATCCAGAAAAACTAGAAGGAACCCGAAAACGAATAAATTCAGCGTTACACTACAACCAAAAACATGGAAATACTAAATTTTGGATTCTAACAGAGACTCAAAGGAATTGTATCCCAATGAGAAACCCATCACGGTATTGTTTCCGTCAATGAAAATTAATTAAACTGCTTCCAAAAAAAAAACCATTTCAATTAAACCCAGAAAACAAAATTACATTACAGGGAAAAGAAAATAGAAGGGAATTCGGTCAATCCTTTGCGAATTGAAACCTATAGGAGTTCAAAAATCAAGGCAGATGGTAGTGTAAGGGTGCACTCACCGATCGGAATGAGTCGCCTGGGTCGATCGAGGGAGAGGGAGAGAGAGATTTTGGAGCGATGGGTACATAAACGGGTCGAGTTGATGGTTCAATCAGGGCGATCGGGTCTCCAATTTTTTGGACAATTTACACTGGTCACCCTGAGGTTTGGCAACACTACAGCGATCCCAACAGTTTGAGAAAGTTACATCATACTCCCTTAGATTTTATAGGGCGCAATACTTAGACTAATAAGTTCGCAAAGCTTTTTGGGTTTTTTAAGAATTTTGTTCTTATTTAAAAAAAATTCGCATTTGTTAGTTTTGCGTCAAAACTTTATAGATTATTGATTTATCTCGACGAAAGGAATTGAAAAAGTAAATTTTTTTACTTTAACCCAAATATTTTTAAAAATATTCAAAATAAAGCCCCCAAAACCCATTTTAATCATTTGGTGAATATCTTAAATATATTTAATCTGATTTACTTTTCCATTCCAACTTTGATAGTGATGAATCATTGTCATTAACCTGTGCATAGCACATCATTTTCAAATGATCAAAAATAATAATAATACTCTCTTCGTCTCAAAATCTTTGAACTTTTTCGATGTTTGTGTCATTCTTTAAACTCTTATATCTTCCAATATGAATCTCAAAAAATATGTAATATGGATCTTATTTGATAATTCTCGATTAGATCTATAATACAAAGTTTTCAACATTATGAAAAATATCATAAATTGAGACATACAAGAATTTAAAAAATAGCACGAATATCAAAAAAGATCAAAGATTTTGGGACGGAGTAAGTATTGGCAATAAGCAAGAAGAAAGGGACTCAGATCCTCTCCAAATCTCTCTCTCCACACATCTGCCAAAACCTTTTTTCTTGTAGAGCTGACAGCTCATTAATGAAGTATGAGACGGTTTAGATCACGCCAGTTATGCAGCTTCCAAATCCTAAAGTCGTACAACGTCGTTTTTCTATTTTGTTCCAAACGACAAATTTGGCAGATGTGTGGAGAAAGAGGTTTGGAGAGGATCTGAGTATGAAAGAAAGCAACCACAAAACTTCTGAAAAGATGTTTATTTCTTTTTAAAAAAAACTGTTGCTGTCATTGGTGTTGTTTTTTTTAGTTAGAGATGTTAAATAAGACCTACATAGTATATAGTACTAATTTTTTTAAAAAAATGACTTTTATATGCTTACTCATATCTTCGTAATGATAATTTCATTTACTATTCAATCTCACGTGTGTAGGGTGTCGACGAATGATAGAAGTGCATTGCTATGCTGATGAATTTGGAAAATAATACTATATGTTTTTCAGATCATATTATTTTGAATTTGTACTTGTATTAATTGGGTAATAGATGAATTCGTCCCACACATTACACCCATTTTCGGATCATATTAATTTTTACTTGCGGATCAGGTATCAACCGGTATCCGATTGACATGATTTTTGAAACAATCAACGTTCTCGACGAGATTTACAGTGTGAGCGGTTCCGATTATTATTGTGAGCCCGGAATGGGCCCAAAAACATGCAAACGTACTGGAGCAAACTAGAGAGAGGAGGTACGTACTAGAGAGGAGCCGGCCGGTTTCTTTTCTGGATCGTGTCTCTATCTATTCTCGCCCCTATCTAAAAATGCATGAGCCATGCGGGGTGCCAACTTCGCCACATCTCCCATCATCGATCCAAGCCAATTCATCCATACCAAAAACTGAGATGAGCATGATTTGAGATTGTGACAATATGACGCGGTACAGTAACATCATAAAAACATTAGTATAATGTTTCATTGTTTTGACAGTGTCACGAGCATAAAAATAAGAGAATAAATTCTTTCACTGCCGCTTTTTTCGATTTTACCGTGTGTTAATTGTTAATTTAAACCATTCATCTTGTAGACCACACATAGTGATGTATTCACGCAAAAAATGAACTTGATAGGACATCGATAAGAGTATCAAAAATAGACAGTTTATCTTTATTATTATTGACATAATCAAATCGTCCATTTAATAAACCAAAATTCAAATTTTGATATATTTATCGACTTCCAATCAAGCTGAATTTTTGCATAGCAATACTAGACTATGGATCTTAAAATATGAACGGTTCAGATTACAATAATAGACGCTCTGTGAAACCCATAATGGATGGTGGTGGAAAAATGAGGTTTTACACTGACGGTGGATAGAATTTATTCTCTAAAAACAACCTTGACAAAATGAGATATTATCTCATGAGAAAAAATTCTTTCCACCTTAGGTGGAAACCACGCATTGCGGGCCCCGTCATTTATTTTTTTTTAGTAATCTGAACCGTTCGTTTTGTAGAACCTACATAGTAGTACATTCACACAAAAAATCATATTTATCGGATATCGATAGGTATATTAAAAATTAAATCTTAGTTTATAAAATAGACGGCTATGGATAGTTTAACTTTAAACTTATCTACCGTCGATTTTTTAAACCAAACTTTAATTTTTTATATACCTATCCAAGTCCGATAAAACTGATTTTTTTGTGAAAGATATACTACTCTGCAAGCCCTGCAAGATGAACGGTTCAAATTATTATAATACACGCACGGTGGAATCCACAATTGATGGTGGTGGAAAACCCAAAGGTGGATGGAATTTACTCTCTTATCTCATAGTTATAGTTTTTGGTCCGTAAACTCATGGGTAATAATACCAGATAAAAAATAAAAAAAACCCCAAAAAACAAAAACACTCATGGTTAATTGGGTTATATTCCCTTTGAATCACTCCCGCCTGCATTGGGTGGTCTAGAGACTCCCACAAGGAGGACCGATTATTTGGGTGGGTTCAACTTCACGGAAGCTTTGTGAAGTCCGAGTCAACGACGTCACATTCAACATAGTCTAGGACTCCAAATACTACTATTATAATCAAGGGGAGGGGAATAATAGATACTGGCGATCTTCACCACCGAGGGAGGTTAGACGTGTGATCAAAAGCCGGTCAAGAACTCAAAAAATGGTTAGTTGTACCGTTCCATTTCTCTCTTCTTTATTGGGAATTGGAATACCATGTCTTCACTCTCTCCTTTTCTGCTGCTAAGCATTCTTGAATCTTGATTACCTTAAAGATTAATTGGGTTTCCATTATTCTATTCGCTATTGAAAGTAGAGTTCTGGGTTCTTTTCTGGGTTCTTTCTGTTTTCCCTTTTCCTACCGGGAAGAATTTGAGTTGGGAAGAATTTGAGTTGACCAGTTTCTTGAAACTAGTTGCCTTTTTTCTTTTCTTTTTTCATATTCTTCAACGTTCCTCAATCAAGCTTTTCTTGCCTTGGTGAAAATTTGAAGGTTTTTTTAAGTTTAATTTGTGAAGTTTTTGGTGCTTTTTTGGCTTAGGGCTGTGTAATCTTGATTGTGATTTCTGGGTGTAGGAGGGTTCTTCATATTGATGGTTGTAGATGCTATTCTGCATCTGAGAAAGAATTTTGCCAAGATGCCTCTACAGGTCTTCTTAAAAGACTTCAGGTACTTGTTATTTGGATAATGTTGCATTTGGAACTCTGATTTGTTCATGACTTTACGTTGCATATTCAAATTGGTTCTGATTCCAAAAGTTTGGTTCATGTATTTCAAAGTGTTACTACTTTTAAATCTTTTTATTTTTTGGGATTTGGTCATGATGCCTAATTGTTTGTGCCAAATGGCCTGTTTTCTGTTTGTAATTGGGTGTTTGGGAATTGGTATTTTTCCCATTAATTTACGAGGGATTCAATGATCTTTTTGTGTTGGCTCGCTAACGGGGAGTTGTAATTTATTTTCTTCAGTGATGTTTTCAAGAAGGATGAACTAGGTGTGGAGATAGCCACAATTGCTTTACCAGCTGCGCTTGCGTTAACAGCAGACCCCATAGCTTCCTTAATCGACACAGCTTTCATCGGCCATATAGGTACGTGTATCCACCGCGATAAATGTGAAATCATGAATTAGTTATTTATCTCCGTCATTACTAGCGTACAACAAGACTAATTTAGAGTTATCGGTGAATGAGATGACATGAGAATGGATGTGAGAAATGGGAATTCAAATCTTGAAACCCATTCTCTGCTATGCTGATGTTTGGAGGACATCGTCCAATTTTAAAGTCAACTGCCCATCAATGTTGCTACTGGAGTTTCGGGTTGCAAATTGATACAAAATTAAGACTGCAAAATTGAAAGACTTTGCAAAATATATATCATGAAAACAGAATTTTTCACTCTTTTTCACCCATGTAGGATTTTTCCACCCTAGTTACCTAAAATGGAAAAAGGTTTTGTCCAACATAATTGAAATGAAGCTGTTTATTTATTGCCCCGTATCTTATATACTCACTTGTTCTTGTTCTACTTCATTGTTCGTAGGTCCTGTGGAGCTAGCTGCCGTAGGAGTTGCTATTGCTGTTTTTAATCAAGTATCAAAGATTGCGATTTTTCCACTTGTTAGTGTTACAACGTCATTTGTTGCCGAGGAAGATGCTGCAGCTGAAAGCCTAATTGATAAATCACGTGATATTGAAATTACGGAAAGGAGTTTTGATGGAAATGATGAAGAGGAAGAGTTTGTTCCAAACCTTGGTATTCTTCTCCTCTTCTTTCCTCTTAACTTGTTTATTTACGGGTCTACTAGTCATGCAAATATATATAGATTTCTTATGGGAATGCAAATATAAAGGAAGTAGCGTTTAGGTTAACATACTTGATACTTTCCTGATTTCAGCAATTTGCTTTTTGGTGATTAACCAGATACAGACAAGTCTCCAGCCACTAATAGTAGTTATATTGGAAATACAGAAAAAGTCTATGAGAGAAGACATATTCCTTCTGCTTCATCAGCTTTGATTATCGGTGCTGTGCTTGGCCTCGTCCAAGCTTTATTCCTAATTTTTGCCGCAAAACCATTGTTGGGTTACATGGGCATCAAATCTGTAAGCAAGAGTTATTTCATAAAACTATAGTCACTTGAGTCAAGTTGGTTATTGCCTCTATTTGATTTTGAATTCTTTATATTTTGTTCCTGTTGTCATTTTGTCTTCAACACAAAAGCGCTCCTGCTGTGGCTTGAACCCTTTTATCTAAAGATAAAATACAGAGAAACTCAACTTTTAATTGCGATTATACTGTTGGGCATAGTTGTTAAAAACCTACGATACATGATACATATCCTACAATTCGTATCGTCTCCTTCGAAAAAGTATACGTATCCTATCCCGTATCTTTGTGTATAGAAATCTCACGATGAGATGACACATGCTACGATATATACACGTATCTTGATTCCGTATGTATCCTACGATTCCTTATTGAAGAAAAGTCGGATCTTATCTTAAGAAGTGGAAACCCCCAAGTCCCAACACAGTCTAAGCCGTTTGATGTATTATGGCGATACTCAAACCATTTGAATGAAACCCACTTTAATCCATTAGGACTCGAATAGAAGAAAGAACCATACTTTGGTCGTGTTTTGCATGAATCATATAAGCTTTTATTTTCTTTCCATTTTTAAGGCACTAGAATGCCTCAATGTTATAGACTCCACATGGGAGACTAGAAATTTTGCATCTTAGAAACTTCTTTTTTAATGTATGCATATTTCTTTTGGGTTTTTTATTTGTTACAGTTAATTTCTAATTGTATATTAACTTTTGTTAATGCATCTTATGATACACGATTTGTATCCTGATATGTTCCATAAAATAAAACAAAGTGATACATGATACATATCCCGATTTGATAACAATGCACTACTAGGGACTAGGAGTGGGAAAGTGACGAATAATGTATTAAGATAGACGTTGCCCGTAGAATGAGAGTTGGATGAACCGATGAACCAATTGTGGAATAGGGTCTTGATGTTGTGAAATTGAGTACTACTGAGTGAATTGGAGAGACAAAATTTGGTGGCTATATAATTGCTATTATGGCACCAAAGCACTCGGTGGTTTAGAGTGCACATGCATAAAAGTGCATAGATGAGATGAAGATTATGAGGTAGAGATTTGCTAAGGGCCGTAAAGTAATATATGCACATGCAACATTCCTTGATTTTAGTTTGCTCCTCCACGATATAGGGACATCAGACTTCTTTACATAATAAAAGAATCCTGCAGTGTTGGTCCTCATCCTCTGTCATCATCAACATATTGCCGTGACTTAAAGCGAGCACTATTAAACCCTATGAATGTTCTCAGCTTAGTGGTAGTTATCATTCTTTTCTTTTTTTCTATTCTTTCTTTTCCTTTCTATTACTGTATTTGTTTACTAGGACATCCATCATAGGCGTGTACAAGTAGCTGGCCTAGTAATTACTTCTGGAAAAAATACCCAAGCCTTTGTTTGGAATTCAGTAACTGGGAGGGAAAGACAACAAAATTTGAAATATTCCACATGTAGTTTCAGAAAGAAACATGAAGTATTATTATTTTTGTTTTTCTAAACTGGAAAGAAGATTAACTAACTGCTTACATTTTGCCCTTTTTGTCTGTTTAGGATTCTCCAATGCTAACTCCAGCAAGACAGTACTTGACATTGAGGTCTCTTGGTGCTCCTGCGGTTCTTCTCTCTTTGGCCATGCAAGGAGTCTTCCGAGGATTTAAGGATACAAAAACTCCTTTATATGCAACATGTAATGAAACCTTTCTCTTTCTATTTTTTTTTGGGTCTAGGCAGCCGGCAAAGTTTTTTTCTTCAAGAATTATTAGTTCATTTAGACTTTGATGTGTTGGTGAACAAATCAACATGACCAGTTGAGGATGCAATTGGATGTCCCATGGATATAAAATTGAAACATGTCTGTCATTTAATCCGACCGTAAAACATGTGTCACATGGATATAAAATTGAAACATGTCTGTCATTTAATCCGACTGTAAAACATGTTTGCCATTACTTTCACCTCAAAACAGCCAATAGCTGTTCCACATAGATGATCAGTTCCAGGCTTTCATTCTTAAGTAGTTTATGTTAAATCGTCTTTTCTGGTCATGGCTCCATTGAAGGGAGTCGAACTTGTACCGGTACGCCATATTAGCTAGAGTTTGTGCTCCACTGTGAGCGCTTTTAGTGAATTATTAACTGGTTACTCAGAAACCAAGATCCCTAAACTTGTCATATCGACAACAATTAGAGTCCTTTATTTCTTTTTGCACATTAACATATCTTCTACCTTTGCGGACAATTTCCCTTGCATTATTTTCACTTTTGACGGTTGAACACAGTGGTAGGAGATGCAGCAAACATCATTTTGGACCCAATATTTATCTTCACATTTCGTATGGGTGTTAGTGGTGCAGCTATTGCACACGTTATTTCCCAGTAAGTTCTATCTTTTGCCATTCATCTTCAATCTATCAAATTTTACTTCTTTGCCAAATAATCTTCTTGAGGGCATTGCATCTCTTGGTGTCTTCATTTCTCGTCGTTTATTTTCATTGTAATTTCAGGTACTTAATCTCCCTTATACTGTTGTGGACACTAATTGGACAAGTTGATCTCCTACCCCCAAGAATCAAGGATCTACAATTTGGTCGGTTTCTTAAAAATGGTGAGGGTTTATTGTACAACTAGAGAATAAATGCTTTGGAAGTATATATTACTGTCATATATAAGGCTTCCTGTAGCAATTTCTACTCATGTAGAGGATCAACCTTCTTATATCAGCATCTCTTACCTTGTCCTAAATTGGTGCTTTCTCCATCTTTGTATGGGCACTTTTATGTCGTTGATTTCATCAATCATCTAACGTTTGTAGACCAGCAACTTCTTTTCATTCATGACCAAAATAGACAAATTACAAGGACACTAATTGAAGAGATCTAGGACCACAGAGCCTGACTTGTGACTAAATGGTTCCCTATGCAAAGGACTTCCCAGTGCTGGAACGAGATTTAAGAGCTAATCTGATTCAATGATGTGAATATTACTGATATGAATGTCATGTAAAGGCACACATGGACTATATAATTGTTTAAGTTAAGTTTCTTTGTACGTTGTTTCTCTCTTTTCATTTTCTTTATAATCTTTCCTTTACGCCATCTGCTTTACTAGTTTTAGCAGTAAAAGTTGCTCACATGTTCATAGCACGAAAAGTGTCTCAGCATTTCCGAGTCTTCCAGGATAGTGTTAATAACAGCAATAAACACTCTCAGGACACATGGTATTATATGGGGTTAATGAATACATCATTTTTTTCTTTGTTTGTTTCATGCAGATTTTACGCGATTGAGCATCATAATTGCCGTTAAAAAAAAAAAAGAGCATCATAATTGTCCATTTGTCCAGGATTTAGTGGAGAGTTGCTGGTTACTTTAAAGTGTTCTCATCACTCATCTCTGATGACTACATTTTAACTTACCTGCCAAAACCGTTTTTTCCGTGTCGAATATATTCTGGAAAAATATAGGCCATGTGCAGTTGATGATGTTGATCTTAAACCTTGATCACCGATGATAAGAACTTTGAGTGCTCAAATTGTGGACAATTGATTGTTGTGAGAAAACTGTTTGTATAATATGGGGAAAAAAGAGTCTTTTTTAGTTTGCGTTTGACATTTCTTGTTGCTAGATGGCATTTACTCAAGTTGCTGGTTTTTCTTCTAATGCATCAGATTATTGTTTTTGCTTGAGTATCATAAGTTCCCTTCAAGCGATGATGTTTTTCATGCATCAGATGTTTGTTTGCCATAAGTTCCTTTTGGTGATGTTGTTTTCTAATGTCATGAATGAATCCTGCTGTTGACCGGTATCTTTCTTTGAACTCCTGAAATCAGGGTTTCTGTTACTGTTGAGGGTAATAGCTGCAACGTTCTGTGTGACTCTGGCGGCATCCATGGCTGCAAGGCTGGGATCAACATCCATGGCTGCATTTCAGATTTGCTTGCAAGTTTGGCTGGCAGCCTCTTTGCTTGCAGATGGGTTAGCTGTTGCGGGACAAGTAAGTGACTTTTTTATTTTCATTCTCAATTTTCCCATTTCAAAATTGGATGCAGCAGCCGTGGTGCACATTGAGCCAAAGTTTTGACTGCATCTGTTTCTGGTGTACCACTCTCGACATCCCACACACATTGGCAGGACTAACAGTTTAACAGCCGAACTAATAGTTGGTGACAGCCTTTGAGTTACCTTGGCAGTACTTTAAGCCACGTCCTTCACTAGATTTAGTGGAAGAAACTAAGTGCACTTTTGCAAGGAACAGTTGTTGCCATGAAAAAGTAATGAGCAATAGTTCTATATCACAAAAATATCAGATAATGATTTTTTCTTAGTTCATATGTAGAACCTGATCATGGATACTTTCGAAGTAAATGAGGTCATTCAATTGTACCATGGACACAGTGAACCCAAACTGAGACAGATTATCTGTTCTTGTTTTTCTATTTTGATTAATAAGCTGGTTGGAGTCAAATCTTTGGTTCTTCAACATTCTTTTTAGGTGTAGATTTCAGATAATTGGGGATTCTTTCAAACCTTGTGTTTGTTTGTTTGTTTCCATTCTAAGATTGAGGTTTTCTATCATACAAAGTTCTAGTTCTGGAGTTGAACCATTCATCTGGGATGAAGGGCTATGGCGCTGTGCTAATTTGTATTCCCTGTGCCTACTTTCTGAAATTGCGAGCAAATTTATTGTTCAAAGTATTTGATAAGCTTCCTTCGGAATGTCATTTGGTGTACACTGAAGTTTACGAATGTGACGAAATCAGGACATAGATTGTTTATGAATTTGCAACTTTAGGCCGTACTCTTGAATAAGAGAGCAAGTAACACATCATTTTTGTAGCTCCCCGCTCTATGACCTAGACAACGGAACAGTCAGGCTTCTAACCGTCAGCATAATTACTTGCAATACTACTTCTGCGAATGAGAAGATAGACTTATCAGGCTAATTACCTCTAATGCTTATGGCACCATTGATCAAGGACTTCATAGATTGCAATAAAATGTTAATAAATCGATATAGAAGGCTAACTTTTATAGCGTGCCTCTAACCATACTATACTTACCCAACCAGCAGATAAAATCCACGTGGGTTCAGACCTTCTGCTTTCTCAGCTTTGTCGAATTGGTTAGGACTAGTTGATTTAGCCACTTTTCCCTAAATTATTCCCCGAGACTGCTGCAGAGATGTCCCGACGAGTTAGCAGCATAAACGCAGATGGATTTGTTAATGAAAAAATAGAAATGCAAGTGTCCTACAAAATGGCTGTTGGACGTAATCATAATAAACACTTTTCATTTCATACCTGTAGTTCTGGTTGTTGCTCTGGAAATCAAGAAAGACTTGTCAGAAATAGCCGGTTGGGAATGAAATGGCTTTTGAGGGTTTTTTTTTTTTTTTTTTTTCAGGCTATTCTGGCAAGTGCATTTGCAAAGAAGGATTTTGACAAGGCCACAGCAACTGCATCTCGGGTATTGCAGGTCCGTATTGCTTTTGCTTTTGATCCAATTGGTACTCCAATTTCTTTTTCCATTTCTTTTCTTTTGCCTCACCCCTCCTTTCTAATGTTCCTCTCTGCTAATGGCTCGACTCTGCAGTTGGGTTTGGTTCTGGGGCTAGTTCTGTCTGTCCTTGTTGCTGTTGTATTACAATTGGCGTCCAGATTGTTTACCAACGACGTCAATGTTCGGCAAATCTTAAGTTTAGGCATCCCGGTATCTCTCTTTCTCTCTTTCTATCCCTAAACTACAAGATTAGTATTAGTTTAATGGAGACGTTTATTTGGAACTGATTTCTTTTTCCCTTCTATTCTTTAGTTTGTTGCAGGGACACAACCCATCAATGCTTTGGCATTTGTGTTCGATGGAGTCAACTTTGGAGCATCTGATTTTGTTTATTCAGCCTACTCCATGGCACGTCTATAACCCTTTGGCTGCTTGCCGTTATGTTTCTTTTTATTTTATTAAGATCTCACTTTTGCATTCTGTTGAGCTCCATTTGGCCGCTCTGAAGATGAAGGAAAATATATATGGGAATTCTTGTTACTTGCATCCTGTATCATAGTACATAAGTTGATATATTTCCTCGTCCGCCTTCTTCGTAACCACACAAGGATAAATTTATTTATGTCGTCTTGTTGTGCAGGTTTTGGTCTCGTTTGTGAGCATCCTGTGCGTGTTTTTACTGTCATCAACTAATGGGTTCGTTGGGTTATGGGTTGCTCTATCCATCTTTATGACTTTGCGTGCAGTAGC
Source organism: Rhododendron henanense subsp. lingbaoense (assembly GCA_020567845.1). Taxonomy (NCBI): domain Eukaryota; kingdom Viridiplantae; phylum Streptophyta; class Magnoliopsida; order Ericales; family Ericaceae; genus Rhododendron; species Rhododendron henanense. The sequence goes on along the minus strand of CM036313.1, from coordinate 39,791,658 downwards.
CGGCTTTTGGAGGTAATTTCTCGTTTTAAGAGCACGGATTTTATTTTGGAAAGAGCTTATAGTTCTATACGGGAGAAACAATTCTTTCTACAGGAGAGAGAGCAAACATTTGTATTATGCACCAAAAGGATGGTTTCTCAGATAATCCATTCTTTTGCTGCATACAAAAACAAGATCGTATTGGTTTGCTAGAAAATTGCAAATACTGCACCTATTAAAATAGGTGACCAAACACACGCGCGCGCACACAGACACACACATATGATTTCAAAAATGAAGTGAAAGCATAGTGTGAATTTACCAACGGCATTCAAAGCTTTGCTCTTAACGATTTAAGATCCTCTCATGTGACTCAAAACGGGACTCATCACGGTCCTAATTCATGATCCCAAACCGTTCATTTAGTAGGTCTCGATGTGTACTTTCAAATTTGCAGGATAGGGACTGGAACAGGACCTTGGAGTTTTCTCAAGAGATGGAGATGATGATGGCTTCACCAGAACCAGGAAGCTTATCCAATATCAAAGAAAGGGAGAGAAAAAAGAAAGAAAGAGATACAGCAATGAATCAGTGTGTATATAATTTGTTGGGTGATAGTAGACTATCATCTGCAGAATTGCATCATATTTTGTTGTATTTACAATTGATTCGTATCTGTACACATGCATTTGTACAATCAAAGCAAGTCTTGAGCATATTTCTCCCGGCTCTGATGGCTCTCTGATTTAGCACATTAGATTCTTCTTAATCCGATAATGGTTATACTCCAAAAGTCACAATATACGTCATAAATTTCCAGAGGAAGGTGCTTTGTTTATTGGAGATGGCTTGTCTGCAGAGTGCCGTTTGCGTGATCCCAGCTGCCCAAAAGTGTTTTCAGTACTAGTCTAGATTTGCAAAGACTACCGTGTAGGTAAATCTGAATCATTGATTGTCGAGATGGATGGCTGTGATCAAGTGGCTGAGGTCTTCTATGCAGTTGACTGCAAGATCATTGATTGTTGAAACGGATGGCTGTGATCGAGTGGCAGTCTTCACAACCGAATACAAGCAGCAACCAAGCCGGGACCTTATTTATTTGTGTGGAATGCCACCAAGTGGTCAGTGCAGAACCTGAAACTAAGGGTTGGTTTCACTTCTAAATCAACAAAGTAGTTTTCCACAGTATTGCACTACCATTGGGAGGTGACCTGCATAGGCTCCGTTTATTTGGGCGTAAAATATTTTTTGGTAAAATGTTTTACCTATTTTTCGGTATTTGGTTGTGTAAAAAATGAGAAAAACATTTTACATGTAAAACATTTTTCATTAATTGGATGAAAATGACTTACCTTTAAATCTTCCATAATGCTTTCTATTGTAATTCTCACTACTCAATTTCCTTGATCGTCAGTCTTTACCAACGTTCAATTTCAATATTCTCAGATTTCTCTACCGTTTAAGCCTCCCTTCTCTCTCTCTACACTATTTTGTCAATTTCTAAAAATATTTTTCAAGTGCCAAACACCGGAAAATAAAAGTTTGAAGTTTGTTTTCTAAAAAAACATTTTACATCGAAACAAACAGAGCCATAGATTGGCATAAATTGGTTAACACTTGAAGAAATATCTGTTACGGAGTACTTTTTCTTTTTTTAATCTCAAGTAGCAATTTTATTTATTTATAAAAGATGGTGGGGTAGTCATCCCACTAACATCAAAAAGAAATATCTGTTACTGCTAAGGAGAAATGTTGGCTCGGACACCTTGAGATATCTGGAAAAAAAAATGCTTCGCTCTAACACTGCAGCTTTGATACACACAACTCCAGTGGCACACACCAAGAACTTTTAACTATTTCTTGTTTGTGTGACCGTCGGCTCAAACGTTAAGAGGTATACAAAAATTTCAGAAAAAACTACTAGATCACGACCGGACCACGATGTCCTTATCGCACAAATGAAATATTGCTCTGATATCATTCAACACCCTTAAACATCTAACTCAAAATCAATTGATAGTGCTCTAGTGGGTAAAGAAGCTGCTCGAATATATGTACTAGTCCCTCTGTTCCATATTATTTGCCCATTCTCAATTTATGTCATTAATCCAGTAAAAAACTAAACACTCCCGTTTATAAAGTTTTTGAAATGCCCTTGTACAGAATTCAATTAACTCTGTTAAATGATGCCGAAAACATGAAGCATGTTATCTTGGCCTATACATATACTAGGCACACATAACCAAGAGGTTCTCTTGATGGTAAGCTAAACGTACGGCTAAACCGATACCACAAATATTTCTCGAAAAATGAAATACCGTAGATGCCTTTCGAGTTTTTTCAGTTTTTATCTGCATAATATTCAAATTTGAGTAAAAACTTCATTAATGAAGTCGTAAGTAGTCTTTTAAAATTTAAGCAAGGATTTGAGTCTGTCAATAAGTCCTTGAATTGGATATCTGCAAAACGACTGGACCATTCCAAGTCATTTTCATTTTGACTTTGCATTGCAACGGAAATGGACAGAGAGATAGATATTTAAGCACATTAATGTAGCATCACATACATTAATATGTAGGGAAAAGAATAATTGAATGGTTCCAATTTCCAACCACAACAAAATTGACTGATTATATGGCGCCAAAATAGCAACAATAATAGACTTGGTTGAATTGTCAAAAAAAAAGAAAAAAGACTTGGCTGTAGTTGTACCTAGCTAGCCATTATTTCTTTGACATGGTCAAGTAGATGCATCAATTATTTTAAGCATCCATTGCCATTGGAGTCTTTGGACCACCCAATTTGGATAATTCAGGTGTTCGGATCAGTTTACACACAACTTAACTAATTTTGGAGACTAATCTCATCGTCCACTAACGGAGAGTCCAATTTAAGGCGATTTTGAACCTGAGACTTTAGGGGGAGTCCCAATCCTAGTAGAAGGCAGTTATTTCAGCTAGGATAAGTGATTGGAAAATGCTAGATTTGTTTCTAGTGTGTTATTGGTATTCTGATATCCAATATAATATTATTGTGCGGCGGGCCCTGAAGAACCAACCACAACTCAAGGATCAAGGATCGTTGATGGTCATGATTGTAAAGGAGAAGTATCAAACCAAACGCATGCAAAATTTGTAAGAAACCAAATTACAAACAAAACATATAAGTGATGCCAAGATCTAGGTGGTTTGACTTATTGTTGGTTTGGACCTAGTCTATGGACTAACAAACTAGAGACGATTCCACTAGTATTAAAAGAACAATGCTTCGAAGAACTACATTAATAGTGACAAAAGCAAACTCTCACAAATATAAACAAACTTACCACCCAAAATACAAATTCTCTCGCCGGAACCCAATTGAAACCTCTCAACCAAAGCTCTCTCTTCAAATTAATCTCACAAAATTAGTTTTTCAACCAAGAGATAACAAGATCCAAGGAATGGAGTTCCACCAAGTGACCTAAGGCCACACCACAAATATCTTCCCAAACCCACCACAGGGGGACAACCAAAAAACGATGAAGATGAGTCCGATTTTTTTTTCACCTACCTTAAAAGTGAAGAAATATTTCAATGATCCTAATTGAGGAATTGGGGATGGTGTTGTGCAATGCTGTGCATCCGACGGCTCAGATCTTATCTTGACAATGAACAGCTCTCGATCGTTGGTTGTCGAGATGAGATCCGACTCGTCAGATGCATGATCCGACGGCTCGGAGGTGCGCAGCACAGTGCTGTGAACCTCACTGTACAGCACCAACCCAAAAGCCCTAATTGAGAGAGTCTTGGAAATATTTCTTGTCCAAACTTAGTTCGTTGCACCCAAAGTCCTAAACCAACAAGAAAACCTCCAAAACTTTGGGAGTATTTTGCAAGTCCAAATCAGCCAAAACATGTATCTCTCATCCGAACGGCCGGCGTTCTAGTTTTGTCCCTTAAAAAATAAGTACTTATTTACAATTTTCAAGCTTAAAAATAATAAGCTTACTAAAATTAAAAAATATATATAATATGGATCTTGATTGATAGATTTCGATAAGATTTATCAAACTCTGCAAAAAAAAAATTAACTACAGTCTAGATGGGTAAAGCAGAAGCTTTTAGAGTCAAAATTGCAGACTAGTGTCCGGATGGTGCACACCATGTCGAGCCGAATCCCATATGTATATTGCTTCCGAAGTATTAAATAATTTCTCAAAATTGTGCTAATTCTCTGTGTTCGACCAATTCACACGAAGTTTTGTCCCACCTTGAATTTTTTTTTTTTTGTGTCAAAAGTGAGAAGATTGTATTGATAACGCCCAACGGCACTTACAAAATGGAGATCATTACAAAAAACTTAGACAAAACCAAACTAATCGTCTAACAAATACAAAACAAGTAAATCACAAGGCAATCGAGGTCTTTCATCTTAACCCAGACATGGTCTGACGCAATAGCGACACTTTTAAACTACCTAACATCTAATTAGGAGTCTCAAACGAGAAAAATTGCAAAGTTAAGAACAAAAGACACTAAATACCCAAACAATCAGATGCACTCCACCCAAGTATGAACGCACTAATGAACTCCCAAGAACTACAGATCTTGTAAAGCAACCTCGATTGAGAGAACCCGATCTACAGACAAAATTCGTCCAAAGACGAAACTAATAACTCTCGTAGAACGAGAGACAAAACTCTCACAGATCAGACGACAAGTCGTAGATCTGGAGAGACCGAAGGAAGAAAAAAAAACAAAGAAAGGGAGTCGGTAATACCATGGCCTCCCCCTCCTGCCGCCGCACACGGGTATGGAACCCACGGGGGGAGGGGAAGGGAGAAGATCGATGAGTTCGATGAATTGTGGTGATTAGGATTGGGAGAGAGGAAGAGAGAGATAGGGTTGAGAGAGTCCGAGAGCAACAACTCGTCCCACCTTGAATTGAGACCCCAGTAGTAGACAGTTGGACTAATCCTTGTGTTGGTCGGCTTTTTCGACTGAATACCAAGTTGTATAAAAATGAAGTATTAGGTAAACAAAGTTTTTTTAATCATTGCAAAACGTTGTTATATATAGTAATCGGGGCGATTCCAGGGACAATTAAAAAAACATCCAAAAAAATACCCCAAAGTTTTCGATCAAATTTTGATGATCCGAACCGTTCAATGTGTTTTTAATAATACTCGTGAGAAATTAGCTCAAAATATGATCGAGAAGTGCTCGATACAAATAGTTTTGCATAAAACATTATATATAGACATTTATGAAAATATGTTTGGATCGAGCACTTTTTGATCATATTTTGAGCTGATTTCTTACCGGCACCATTAAAAACATGTTTTAAACACATTGAACGGTTCGGAACATCAAAATTTGATCGAAAACTATGAGATTGAGATTTGGGGTGTTTTTTTAGTTGTCTCTGGAACCGCCCCGGTAATCGGATATACATGCATGTGTATTTATCTATACACCTTAGGTGGAAACCCAAGTTTTTCACCAACACCATAAATTGTGGGCCCCACTGTGCATATATTGGAATAATCTGAACCATTCATCTTGTAGGGCTTGCAGAATAGTATATTTTCACAAAAAAATAGCTTTGTCGGACATGGATAGGTATATGAAAAATTGAATTTTGGTTTGTAAAATCGACAATAGATAAGTTTAAAGTTAAACTATCCATGACTGTCTATTTTATAAACTAAGATTTAATTTATGAAGTGCCTATCGATACCGTAAACATGACTTTTTGAGTGAATATTCTATTATGTAGGCCCTACAAGATGAATCGTTCAGATTATTTTAAAAAAAATGCACGATGAGACCCGCAATGTTTGGTAAAGTGGAAAGAATTAACTCCATATATACACACGTTTGTTTTTGTTCGAAACTTTATCTTAAAGTTACTACTTTACAAGGTCAAAATCAAAATGGTCGAGTTTGACCGACCAGATTAAACAAAGATGGATTTCTCTCTCGATCGAAAAAGAAGGTGAATTAGTCTAATTTGGTGCAAATGTAATTAAATCCAAATACAGCATTCAAAGTAGGGGTGAGCATGGTCCGGATTGGTTCGGTTTTATGGTAAACCAAGAACCAAACCAATATCTACGGATTATGAATTTGGAGAACCAAACCAATCCACAAAAGGTATAGAACCAAACCAATCCAAACCATTAAAATACGGATAAGTTTCGGTTTTAAACCACGGTTTGCTTTGAATTAAGTTATCATTTTCAACCAACTAATTAAGAGTAAAATACCAACAATTACCTCAAGTCTTAAACTAAGAAAATAAAGTACTGATAAGTCACTACAATGAACCAACTACTAAATATCTTAAGATAGTTTAACCAAGTAAAAGGCCAAAGATAATTCCTAAAACTATTCAATTGAAATGAGGTAGTTAAGTATCTGTTTGACAAAAAAGAAAAAGAAATGAGGTAGCGAAGGGCAGTAGTAGCAATATGGTAGCAACCAACTTGTGATGATCACTCCACAACAAGATTAATAATCATAGGAAATTAGGGATGAGTTGTGAGATATAAAAGTTTAGTCTAAATTATATTGGCAGAAAAGAAAAACTAAATATTGCAGTGGATTTAATAAGATCAAAATATTAAGAAATTAGTTGACTAAGGCTCCCTTATTTATTTGGTGAATCATAATTAAATTATATATATATATATGTGTGTGTGTGTGTGTGTGTTATGTATTATACGGTTCGGATCGGTTTGGAACCATAACCGTAAACGTGAATCCACAAACCAAACCATATAACACGGTTTTTAATTTTTTTAAACCATGTTACTAAAAAACCGAACCAAACATTTCGGTTTGGATTTGATTGGTTTGGACTGGATTCGTGGTTTGACGGATTTTTTGCTCACCCCTAATTCAAAGTAAAAATCTTTTAACGGACCAAATGAGTCTTCAACGACTGCATTCATAAATCTGATAGTGAAATATCCCAAGATGAATTATTAACTACTACTCCCTTGTCTCTTATTTAGAGTCCAGTATTTCATTTTGGACTGTCCCTTAATAAATGTCCATTTGTAAAGTTAGTGGGTAAAAGTTGGTATATTGTCTATTTTGTCCCTAAAAGTAGATTCCATTTTGAAAAGTTAGTGAGTAAAAGTGTAATGATGATGGGTAAGTAAGGAAAGTAGAGGAAAAAGTTGATGTGAAAGGTATAATGATGATGTTTTTTTACTAAGTTGGAGTTACGAAGCAGGACACTTAAAAAGGGACGGAGGGAGTACTACCTCCGTTCCACAATAATAGTTCTACTTTCTCTCTCTTACCTCTTTTCAAATCAAAAAATTAACTACTTATGTGCATAATTTTTTAAATTTTTTCACACCACATTAAAGATCTCGATTAGTACTTTAATTTGGTGCGAAAAAATTCAAAATATTATACACGGAAGTAGTTGAATTTTTTATTTGAAAAATAACACGATTTTTCATGGTAGACTCTCAATATGGAACGGAAGAAATACTACTACTCCCTCCGTCCCTTTATTACAGTCCAGTATTCCATTTTGGGCTGTCCCTTAATAAGTGTCCATTTTGTAAAGTTAGTGGGTAAAAGTTGGTGAATTGTCTATTTTGTCCCTAAAAGTAGATTCCTTTTTGGAAAGTTAGTGAGTAAAAGTGTAATGATGATGGGTAAGTAGGGAAAGTGGAGGAAAAAATTGATGTGAAAGGTATAATGATGATGTCTTTTTAATAAGTTGGAGTTACGAAGCAGGACATTTAAAAAGGGACGGAGGGAGTAATATAATATAGCACCCCTCCATTACAATGTACAGACCACGCGGTATAAAAATTGAATACACATAGATCATGATAATTACAATGACAACACACCACATCAAACGCACAAGAGTTCGCAACAATCAAATCAATCCCATAAACAACCTCCTAAGATTTTTTTTATTTTTTTTGTCATTCGGTAGAAGAGATCATTTACATCACATATGAAATACAGAGACATACTGGTTGAATTGTTGGGTTTGGTTATCTTGTAGACTCTCACAATCTTGTGGATTCTCACAATTAATGTAGTGTCCCGGAGTACACAGGAAAAGCCCTCTAAGGGAGAACACCCATACGAAGATGGAAATATTCCAACTTTTGACCTTTTAGTGAGATACAAGAGTTCTGATCAATTGAGCTAGCCCTAGTCGGTTCAATAAGATATACACTCATTTGGGACAAAAATAAACCAACAGATCTAGACGAGGGTCCTGGATAGAATACAAATAAAACTTGACTCTTTGACCTCTCAATGTATACAAAATTCTATGGGAGACCACTTAAGTTTTTGTTTTTTGGCTGACAATTTATGCATCAGTGTGAGGTTAGTGGGTTAATAGGCAAAGGGGATTCGACGCCTCTCCGGAGATTTGAACCATAAATCTTTTTTTGGGAAGTCAAGGGGTACAATCAGATATATGCTTAAGAGCCAAATAAAAAAAGCAGGTTTAATACTAAAGAAAATTGAAATTTATGCTGCTTTATCAGACAATGTATGAAAGAGTTTTCATGTCCTTTGATCAGCATCTAACCCTTCTTCTTTTTCTCTCCCTTTTAAGTTTTATCACACATTTAAAATGGAGTATTAAAAAGTTCGCTGGGGAAAAATCATTTAAAAAGGAACAAGGGTAAAACTGGGAGTGCCGAGATCTCAGGGGTATAAATGCATTAAAAATAACAAGTGGGGCCGATTTTGACTACTTCACACAGGGTCTCTATGGTGGGCTTCTAGAAGGTCGCCTTTGGCAGACATGGCCAAACTGAACTCCCCCAAGTTACGCGTGCCACGGGTGCTTCGAAATTCTTGTGAATCCAATTACGATAATGACCTTATTTTAGTTCTTTCCCAAAAGTGTCAAAGAGGTTATCTTTGACGCATGCTTCTAAAAGGCATTTGTTCTCTGTAGTTTTTTGGGACTTTTTCTTATTTTGTTTTTATTTAATTTTTTTTTGTATTTGTTAGTTTTGTACTTAGCTTTTGTGAATTATCGATTTGTTTCGACGGGAGAAATAAAAAAACCCAATTTTTTTGACTTTTATCCAAATATTTTTAAAAATATTCAAGATAAAATCCCAAAAATCGGCTTTTCATATGAGACCACCAGGTAGACAGTGGGGTTTTCAACCCTCATCTTTTGTCCCCTTTACACTTCCTCCCCGGAATTGATGATTAAGAAAGTGGAAATCATGAGAATTGGACACAAATATGGTGGCCAAAATGATGACCCTGCATTATAATGAGAAAGAGGGATATCACAGGAAACATGCACATGTTTTTCTTTTCTTTTAAGGAATTTTTTTTAACTCCCCTTTCTATTATAGGCACTTCTTTTTTCGCCAGAAAATATACCTATGAAAGAGGGTAGAGTAAATTAATTATAAAAAAGAGAGCAAATGACAAAAGGGAGGGCAAAAATCATTATACTCCTTTTATGATGAAGCAAGTAACATTTGGTCAATGTAGAATGATTAGTCCAAACCTTGTGTAAAATCAGTTTAAGTCAGTCTAATCTTTCTTTTACTACTTTATCTCATTGTAAGGCATAAAAAAGCAATACTTAATTACGGACCAAAATTGTTACTAAATAAAATAATTTTCGCATTCCATTTTGTTCTCTTGCGTTATCTTTTTCCCCTTACTTATGTGAAATAGCAAAAATGCCCTTCATACGTGAACCATCAATTTAAAAGTAAGTTTTTCTTGCCGAATTCACGTTTATTTTTTTCAACTGGTCTAGTGCAAAATGAGGACCAAAAAAGATCCATTTCCTTGTGATAAGTTCTTTTATTTTTCTTCCCCTTTTGACAGCATGCAGAGAAAAGTTAATTAATATTCCCATGCTTAATAGTTAAAGATTAATCGTTGTTTTTATTTTCAACTTTCTTATTAATTAGGCCGCCCGGGTACATAGTAAAGTTTAGATGGCGAAGAATAGGAGTGTTCAAACTGACCTAGGGTCTAGGGAATGAAGTGTTGGGATGCAAACAACCTTCAGCGATAGTCTAGTCCGGGGGTGTGGGGGTGAGGCCCACACAACACAAAGTGTCACAATCTGTGTGCTTTGTATTGTAATTGAAAAAACCCTAGCTCGTCTAGGTTTATAAATTTGCTATGTTTCGAATTTTTTCAATAATCAACCCACAAGCAATATATTAACCCAATCACACAACGGAAAACAATAAACAGTATAACACCATATATACGTAGAAAATCCTAAACGGGAAAAAACCATAGGAATGAATCATGCACTAAAACCATTGTACGATTACAAGTAGTTATTACTCAGTGTTTGCGTATCATCACCATGAATCCTAAGACCTACTTGTCAAATTCACGTTCATTGTACCTCTGTATGATCGCCAAATCTTAAATCCTCAAGCCTTCCAAATGAATCGCCTTTCGAACTCCACGAAACAACTTTACGTAGAGATTGAATGTGTTGAAGTAAAAATTCCTCGATGATTCTTTAGAGCATAGGTATTGATAAACTTTCACTAGTCTTCGAGATGCACAAACCCTAGTTGCCAAAAGTGTTACGAGATGAAAAATATGAGTTCTGGACTTTATTTTGGCGTTGGTGCCGTTTTATGAGCTAATAGGTCGATATTTATAAGCAGGCTCAAAGTATGCAGCATGCGCCCATTTTCAAGTGATATCAGAGCCAGGAAGTTATGGATTCAAGTCGTATGAGCTTCATTATGAGGGAGGGATTGTTGGGTCCAGAGTGCCTCCATAGATTTGATTACACACAGTGGCGACTCTAGGATTTTGGAATTATGGGGTCATTTATAAGCACATATTCTCTTACCAATTATAAATAAAAAATTAAATAGTAATGACAACTAATAATCTAATTTTGACAAAAAAAACACATCAAAAACTCAACAAGTATTTCAACTAAAACAATAAAAGATATCAAAAGGATTACAACTTATTTTTAGTTTCACCCAAAAACAAAATAAACTCAAGAACTTCTACAGTTGAATTCAACTGGTTCCTCATTTTGAAATATTGCGTGATACTAGTTTCTTTGTCGATAACATCAAGTACTTATTTTACGTTTGCGTTTTATTCCATGAGGTGTTTTAACTTTTACTAAGGATTACAAAGAGGAGTAATTTTCAGTGGTCTCGGGCCCAACGCCCATCAACACCACACATTTTCGCGGGATCCATACACTTACCGGTGGATTCCACGAAAATGTGTGGTATTTAGGGGTGTTAAACCACCAAATAATGTTTCTCCAAGGAGGGGGTGGGTTTCAAGTGAAAAAATAATCTAGTGTGGTCATCAAATTGTAATGGGTGGTGTTTTAAGTTTTAACTTTGACAAGGAAAGCGTTGGATTCAAGTGGGAAAATAATTTAGTGTGGTTTCATCACAGTAATAGTAATTTTTTCCCCCTCCACTGCTTACTATGTGGCATCGCCACTGGTTACACAATGTCATTCTCTGGGATCGCTCTAAAAACAAGACTTACGGGTGCGATGTCGAATGCCATAAAAAGACTTAATTAAAACCTTCCTTAACATCAATTGGTTTTAAGAGAGATGGTGGAAAAGTGGTCCGACAATAATTAACGTTAAGAGAGTTTCAGGAAAAACAGAGAGGAGGCGAGAGAAAATTGTTCTTAGAGAGAAGACTTGTACTCCATTAATTCTTTGATTATAGTGGATTGTTTTTCTGTTTGCTTTGCGATTTCCGTTATTCTAGTTTTTAAGATCCGTAGGGGCATTTCGGGTTCAACATGGAGTTCGAATCCTAACATGAAGCAGGTGCTACATCGTCGTGTTTGACTGGTCACATTATTAAGAAGTGAATGTATATGATGTACGCAATTTAACTGGGAAAAAGCTCTAATACACACCTCGTATAAATTATATATATGTTACGCCTGTGTTAGAAAAATGTTATGCCTCTAAGTGGTAAATGTTATGTCTTTAAATGGTACTAAATGTTATGTCTCTCAATTGTTAACGGTGCATACAGCATGCACTGTTACGCCTATTGACAAAATGTTACGTCTCTCAGTGATAAATGCTATACCTCTCAATGAAGGGTCAAGCTCCCATCCAGTCACCCTTACCGTCCAGTACCGGCCAGTCAGCCATTTTCCAGTGAGAGACGATTTTGTTGAATGATCGGATCCGTTCATATTGTGGATCTCGTTTGAGACGCACAACCATGTCAAAAATCATGTCCATTGGATATCGCTTAGTACACGATCGGACATTTATTTTGGACAAATGAATGAGAGAGGATCCAATCCAGTGTGGGTATGTATTTTTATCCAAAATAAACTGATTACGATCATGTACTAAATGATATCCGATGGACAAGATTTTTGACATGATTGTGCGTCTCGACAAGATCTACAACATAAACGAATCCGATTATTGAACAAAATCGTCGTTCGCCGGAAAATGGCCAACTGGCCTGGACTAGACGATGAGAATAACTGAATGAGAGCTTGACCCCTCAATGAAATATTACCGACGCATCGTATGCTAATGTGCACCATAGACATCATACTGAATTGGTAACGATGTACTGTGGATACTTAAGACAGGTATTAGTGCTACGTGAATGCGTGAAGCCAAATCTCGCGAAATCACACGTCTGGTTCAACTACTCGAACACGTACAAAAGAAGTGCCAAAAAGTCATAGAAAGAAATTACTACTTCACCAAACTCTCCTTTTTATAACAAAGCACATGATTCAAGAGTGGGGCTTGTGTTTCTTTGTTTTCCTACCTCCCATCGTAATTTTTTATGCAGAGGGCTTTTGTCGTAAAATCACTTTCCTTAGCAATGTTTTGGAAACCCATTTTTGATTTTTTGGTAAACAAGAAGAAAACATATACTACTAGAACAAGTCTCTCTCTCTCTCTCTCTCTCTCTGGAGGAGAGAAAATGAAGAGGAGGGAAGTCTCCACGAATTGGTTTGACCTTTCTGCACATCTCTCTCTCTCTCTCTCCGTGGTCTACATGATGAGATTCACACGCTTATATTCCTCCTCTCATCCCCTTCCCCAAACCCTTCTCTTTTCCTCCCTTAAAATCTCCTCTTAACCTCCCCACAATTCATTGTGTAGCCAATTTCCTCAATTGACAGCCTGAAGTCTACATCTTGCAACCGTGCCTCTCTCTCTCTCTCTCTCTCTCTCTCTCATCGAGATTTACAATTGGGTTCCAAAGATCTGAGAGTTCAAGGTTGGTGTGTCAAACCTCAAGTTTTGATTTGGAAGAAAACCCAGGTTTTGTTTTCCTTGATTTTTATGTTTTCTTGGAAAAAAAAGATTAGGGCTTGATACATCTTCATCTATTTGTTAGTCAAAAAGATAAGGGTTTGGTAGTTCAGATTTTGATCAGGGAAGAAAATTCATCGAACAAAGAAAGTTGAGAATTTCGAAGGTTTTGATTGATGGGTAATTGTTGTGTGTCACCATCTTTTGATTCAGACAAGAAAAAGGGCAAAAAGAAACCAAACCCATTTGCTATTGACTATATAGCGACCCGTCCAGTTGGAAATGTTGGATACAAAACCTATGTATTGGACGAACCAACTGGCCATGAAATTGAGCAGACCTACGAGCTGGGCCGTGAGCTGGGCCGGGGCGAATTCGGGATCACGTACTTGTGTACAGATAGATCTTCTGGGGAAGTGTTTGCTTGTAAATCAATATCGAAGGATAAGCTGAGGACTAGAGTGGATATAGAGGATGTGAGGAGAGAGGTTGAGATCATGAAGCGTTTGCCGACGCACCCAAATATCGTGACCTTGAAGGACACTTATGAGGATGATAATGCAGTTCACTTGGTGATGGAGCTTTGTGAGGGAGGGGAACTGTTCGATCGGATCGTTGCACGGGGGCATTACACCGAAAGGGCGGCTGCTTTTGTGACTCGGACGATTGTTGAAGTTATTCAGGTGAAGATCTTTCTTTAGATATTGATGTCATGTTATTGGTTTTGGACTGCCTAGATCTTTCATCACTCTGGTCTATATGGGAGTCGGTATTTGTTTTGTTATTATTGCTACGATCTGCATTCTATTTTCCTAAATTTTTCTTATTTGATGTATGTTTCCATATTTACAACTGGAGTATCATGGTTAGTTCTATATGATTATAAGCTTGGAGATAATACACGCCCATAAGTAGATATGTCTGTTTATGTGCAAAGGGGAATTCAGTAGAAGTCCTTGCTGAGAACTGAAAAAGTTCACGTCTGTCTGCAGCCAATGTAACCTTGGTTACTAAGATGGTACATTATGTTGCCGGCTTCTATGGGTTAGTTGTTGGAATGGAGGGAATTCAAGTCCTAGTGGATGTAAATTTCTTTTTCGCTTTTCAGTTTATTCATATGAAAATAACTTATCAGCTGATTTTGGGTGACCTCAAAAGTTTAGCCTGTCTTAGTTCCATCCCAAGACTCCTATCTCCCATGATAGATTGTGAAAAGTCAGTTAATTGTGGCCTTGTTGCAAAATGTGCAACCTTTACCAAATTCCAATTCTATTGTAGCTAACTTCCTTTTGATAGGTTTTGCTTCATTGTCTTTAGTTTTCCTTTTACTATTTGGTTTGGGCTTTATTCATGGATTGCTTTGGTCATTTCAGTGAAGTCAATTGTTTTATTGGCTGTTTCCAGTTTTTCTACTTGCTTCAGAAAAGATTGTTTCCATTGTCCTTCTACTATTCCTCGAAAGATTTGACTTTTGGACATGCTTCTAGAAATGCAGTTATAGTCCTTTTGTTGTGTTGCAGATGTGTCACAAGCATGGGGTAATGCATCGGGATCTCAAACCTGAGAACTTCTTGTTTGCAAATAAGAAGGAAACGGCTGCCCTAAAGGCAATTGATTTTGGGCTGTCAGTATTTTTTAAACCTGGTAATGTCTTTCGATACCTGTTCACTTCTTTCATTTGGTTGTTGACCATCATAGACTTCGTAGTTAATCTTCATTTATGGTGGCTGAATTTGTTGAATTTGGAACAGGTGAGAGATTTAATGAAATTGTGGGAAGTCCTTATTACATGGCTCCTGAAGTGCTAAAACGGAATTACGGTCCAGAAATAGATGTCTGGAGCGCTGGAGTAATCCTTTATATCTTACTTTGTGGTGTCCCTCCTTTTTGGGCAGGTCAGTCGTTTTCAAAATATTTGACTACTATTTTTCATTTTCTCGAGGTTGTAGCCTTTAAAATACATTTTCCTTGCAGCCTTCATGTGCAAAATAGGAAAATTATGGAGTTCCTTTTTATTCTAGTCGTGTGACAAAATTAGGCATATATCGCTGTAGTTCAAAGCAATGGAGTGTGTTCCTTCTTTTAAGTGTTTTCCATCCAATGGTCTTCCTTTTGATTGGTATATTCCTTTTTGCCCCCATGGGATTGCTTGAGGACATATCGGGGAAAAGAGGATTTATACTTTTCCCGAGTGTTAACTAATATTATCAGTGATTCGTGCTAGAATCAGACACACCCCTACAATGCTTTACTTTGTTTGAATGACAACTGGAATTTTCCATAATATTATGGATCTATTTATGTTAGCTGCATGAATGGTTATGCTGCAGTATGCCATTATATGAAACATTTGAGAAATTGTTCTGGTTTCCTTTGTTGTTTAAAAACCTATTCTTTTAACTGTGCAGAGACTGAACAAGGAGTTGCTCAAGCAATCATTCGTTCCGTTGTAGATTTTAAGAGGGATCCATGGCCCAAAGTTTCAGACAATGCAAAAGACCTTGTAAAGAAGATGCTTGACCCTGATCCTCAGCGCCGGCTTACTGCTCAGCAAGTGCTAGGTAGCATGTGGATTTTTTCTATGTAAACAATTGCATAACAGAATAAGGAATCCTTAATAAGAATTGCCTAGTATCATTTCTTAAGAAACCTAAACCATGACTCACTTGTTCAATTTCAGATCATCCTTGGTTACAAAATGCCAAAAAGGCTCCAAATGTTTCTTTAGGTGAAACCGTGAGAGCAAGGCTCAAGCAATTTTCTGTGATGAACAAACTTAAGAAACGAGCTCTTAAGGTAATGTTTCGGTGCTTGAATAGAATAAGCAGATTTCTCCTAGAGTTGGTTACTTTACTGTTCAAGATTTTTTGTCAGCATCAATCGGTCTTAGTGTGTACACAGTTCTGCAAATGCATTTCAGTACTGAAAATACTTTGGCAATTAACAGGTGATTGCTGAGCATTTGTCAGTGGAGGAAGCAGCTGGGTTAAAGGAGGGATTTCAATTGATGGATACTAGCAACAGAGGGAAGATCAACATTGATGAGCTAAGAGTTGGGTTGCAGAAGTTTGGCCAGCAGATTCCTGATTCAGATCTCCTGATTCTTATGGAAGCTGTGAGTACTTTCCTCCATTTGTATGAGAAAATAGGTGGAAGAGGTTTCTAATTCAGGCCATGCATTTACATATTGTCTAGAAGTATGTTAGAAGATTTAAGAATCCACTGTAGTTGTGACCGAGACTCCATATGCAGTGGTCTTGGGCAGTCTAATGTGAAACTGTACAGACATACTGACGTTATTGATAAGGGGTAGCCACTGATTACCGTAAGGCCGCTGCTAACTGTGGGTAACATACTATTTAGACACTGGAAGTCAATTCTTCTAGTAATGTATCGTTAATTCTTCCTTTCACTGAATTTATTCATGTTGGTTTTATAGGGTGATGTAGACAAGGACGGACATTTAGACTATGGAGAGTTTGTGGCTATTTCTGTTCACCTCAGAAAGATGGGCAACGAGGATCACCTTCACAAAGCCTTTGAATTCTTCGATCAAAACCAAAGTGGGTATATAGAGATTGAGGAACTAAGGGATGCCTTGGCTGATGAAGTTGAGACTAACAATGAAGAAGTCATCAATGCCATCATGCAGGATGTGGACACAGACAAGGTCCGTATTAGTTGTATTATAGTTTTTGTTTGTGTTCACATCAAATTTCCGGTTTAGCATGGATTACAGTAGAAGTTTGGATATTAGACGTCGAGTTATATCATAGTGATCTTTTATGCTACGTTTTAATATTCTGGACAGCATGGGAAGTTAATGAAAATGTAGGAAAAGATTGTGAAGTGAGATGCTTCAGAAGCCTCCACTGCTTCAGATCTTGCCACTTTAGCATATTATATGGATTCCATTTGATGTGGGAAGATTTTTAATGTTTGGTTCAATTCCTGATTGCGTTTCTTGTGTTTGCAGGATGGACGTATAAGTTACGAGGAGTTTGCTACGATGATGAAGGCCGGCACGGATTGGAGAAAAGCATCAAGGCAATATTCACGGGAGCGGTACAAGAATCTGAGTTTGAAATTGATGAAAGATGGATCCTTGCAGGTGAATATGGGCAATTAGGGCCGATAAATACAGGAAGAAATTACTCATCCAAAGAGATGAATATTGTTTGCTACGTAAATCCTTTTTTTTCTGTTTTTTCGTTTCTTTCCTTGTTTTCTTTGTACTTTCTTGTTTATCCGCCCAATCCTGTTTCAGGATACTTGGGATGCGCTTCCTGAGTTCTTAGTGTAATTTTTCAAGTGGGTATTGTTGCTTCTATTGTTTGGATTAGGTGCCAGAAAGAAAGTGTGAATGTGATGTAATTTCAGGCAAAAATGGTTATTTGTGGTTGTAAATAGTATTTCTGGCATATACCTTTGATTAAATAGTCAAAAGTTCTGTACTTTTTTATTTGAATCTGTTTGCCTTTTATGTGGAGAATCTTCCCCAAAAATTTGTGGATAACCTGGATAAAGAAAAGCCAATTGCATGGTCTGTAATTTTTTGCTGCCTCAAAAAATAGTAGTAGTACAGGACTACAGGTATAGGTATATCCTTATGATTCAGAATGGGATAACACATTATTTCAAACTTTGGAGCATCTAGAATGGCAACTGGGGGTTGGTGCTGTCCCGGGCGAGTGGGGTCTGCTCCGGTCTAGACTAGTTGTTGCCAAAATAGCAATGCCAAAATCAGAACTGTTGACATGCTAGTGTCGCAATGGCATAAATTGACAATACTGTGGAAATGTTATTTCTTCTATTTTTCCTACCAAACTATGCTACCAATTGGAAAATGTACTCAGAAATGACTCCATTGAATCTGTTGCATAATGGCTTCTGAAGGGTTTAAAGGGCAATTTGAAAAGTACAACAAATAATATTACAAGAAAACAACGAATTCATTAGTTTAGCATGGGCTGTTTTTAGCATTTTAAAGAAACTTCTCAGATTTCTACCGGTCCTTTGAACTAGTATTGCTTCCCTCATGATACTCAAACATGCTTTTTCTTTTGTGATCCTGCAATCAAGTGTCTTGTATCACAAAAGCATTGCTTCAACAGATGGAAAAGAGGAATTCTCTCTCTCTCTCTCTCTCTCTCTCTCTCTCTCTCTCTCTCTCTCTCTCTCTCTCTCTCTCTCTCTCTCTCTCTCCAAATGATCCTTTTTCTTTCCCTTTCCAGCAACTAGCTCAACTTTTCTCCCTTTCACCATCAGTAGTAAAGCTATTAAGCCAGCCAGCATGTGAGCCTTTATCCAGTGATCTCCTCATGTCTAGTTGGAGGAGATAGCCCTCTTATTTTTGGTGCTTTGTTGTTTATATTTTTATCATTGTATTTTGGATGGAATCCTTTGTAAGTGTTGATGAGCTTTATCTAACACGAATCATTTTCTCCTGATTAAAAAAAAAACAAAGGATGGCAACGAAGGCTCTTTTGTAGTTCACCTCCACAAAAGAAAAAAAGAAGGCTCCCTGGTCCACTAAAGCTGGACCTAGTTTTCTCCTTGGTGCATGTTCCTCAAAATTCCAACTTGATCTAACACCCGGAAATGTTCGGGAACAGACGTACAGAGGATTTGAACTCCTAAGTTTTGTGTAGCTTCGAGACGAGTATGCACTTAAGCCATTGATTCATCCATTGATTGTCAAAACCTTGACTTCACACATATGCACTGTAACTTGTAGTGAACATTGTGGACCCTAATAGCGTTAGTATCTTCCAATTGGGAAAAAAAAAAAAAACGAGTTAGAATAGAGAAAATCGGGTGATTCAAATTTATTGCGTCTATCCAAGCAAAGAGTTTAGAGGGTTCATCTTCCTCCGGGTGTCAATGACATGGCCGTAAGGGTCTTTTATGATACGATCAGTAATTCAATTCATTTCTAATCGGGTCTTGCTCTATGAAGCCTTTTCAAGAAGAACCCAGAAAAAATGTGGTCTGAAACTACAAATCCTACAATGGGCCTAGAGTCCCCAGAGATCCCTTTGAAGTGCTGATCCATCCATGTCAAACATGGACCAAAACTCATGAATGAGTCCAAGGCCAAGTATTGTGGCTTCTTGGGCCTCACACCAAATTCAAATCTCAATAGACCCACTAAAGCCACCGGGAAGGCTCGCTAGAAAAACTTGCCAGACCCCGTCCCGGCCGTCCGTCTCGCGGGAGGAGAAGGGGGAGAAGGGTGATAAGCTAATCCGGCTCCACTCTAATTTGGTATTTGATTCCCCCCGCGTGCCTGAACTACTTATTCGGCAGATAAGCTAAGACCCCTGGGTCCTCAGCGAAACTCTCCCCACCCCTTAGAGCATCCGCACCAGTCTTTTCAAATTTTGGACCAAATTACATCTTAAAAACTCACTTTATTACTTTAGCTAGCCACTTTTACAATGTCTACTACATCAGACTCTTTATCCAAAAACTATCTCAATAAAATATTTTATTTTTATCTAAAAACCATCCCAGCTGGCTTTGTAAAGCTCTAGGCATTGGTATTGTGGCAGCTCATGATAGGCAGAGAAGTTTCAAATGAAAAAGTAAAACAATAAAGAAATAGGTAGCAAGTGAACAGAAGCTCGTTTCAAACAAAGAGTGACTGTAGCAATTGTAATTAGTAGCGAGCCTCGAGCGAGTCTGATGCTGCACCAATTTCGGACATTTACTCGTTACTTTAACAAGAAGAGGGGTTTAACGAGGGAGGTGCAGATGCCCTTAGGATAAACTTATCCGGGTGGATGTTTTTATCCACATCAAGCATCAACTATACAAAAGGCATTAAACATGAGAAGTCCCTAGGAAATCCAAACCCCAAAAGATTCCGTCTACAAAGGTCTCGTTTGATAACGGTGATAGATGGGTGGGATTCGTAAGGTGTAAATGATAAATTTCAACATTTGAATGGGAGGTAAAAACATGTGCCAGGCCTAGGATTCTCAACTTCCATTTAACTAGTCACTTTGAAATTACATATCATCTGGACCATCCGGTTGAAACCTTTTATGGGCTTTATTGGCCCACTTAAGTGATGACGGAATCGGTCACTTTTTAGAACTTGTCGATAATATCACGTACATCAAAATTACAAAATAAACATCTTTGGATTATATATGTCTGACTTGAGGTGGGCCCCACACAGAAAACGGTAACGAATCGTTACCAACCCGTCAATACCCATATTCGGGCTTATAACCATGCCCGTGATCTATCAATTGCCACAAAATTGCCATTATTGCAGAATGGAGCCGACTCTCTTAATTGGGTCTTTGGCTAAGTTCATCTAACTTCTTCTTCTTTTTTCGTCAATCGATAGATGAGATCGTTCTACATCAGATAATAATATATATTATTTAAAAATAAAAGTAAACTCCTAGCCCTTCCTTCTCCTCCCGCGATCTTTGCCGGCTTACTATTTTATTTAAAATAAGCCGATAAAATAAATTTAACGTCATCCACGATCGTTGTCGGCCACCACATGAATTCTGACTCATACTAGCATCTAATAATCATTACTTTAAGCATAATTAGATGACGTTAAACTTAGCATGGTCATCAACAGAACATCGATTTATATGAGAAGTTACAAAATTCCCATGTATAGTTGTACAATCTTAAAGGATTATAACAAGGGTCGGTCGGAGGTATGTGGAGTGGGTGTGGCACATGCCAGCCACAATTCCAAAAATAAAATTTATTTTACACTTAGAGAAGCCGATTAAGTGTTCATCGTATTCAAATTACTTGATTTTTAAGCAAATTATGAGAAAATAGCAATTCAAAAATTAACGGTTGGGATCATCAAAAAAATATCTCAATGAGTTTCATTTAAAGTCCAAGAGATACTTGAACCAAGCCTTTAATATTTTTAACAGAACATAAAAATCCAAGACAAAGCCTAGTTTCTTTTTTCTTTTTCTTTTTTAAGCCGACAACAGAGGTTATATTAGATTAAAAGGAGTACAAGAGTTATAGGTTTTTACAAAACGGGGAACTAATGTTCCTCTCTGATCATGACACAAAGTTGAGAACAAAAAATCGGGAGCAGCACGATATAAAGCAAAAACACCCTGAGTGACTGCTGCATTTTTGGCTAACAAATCAGCAACCCCGTTAGCCTCCCGATAGAAAAAAGTGCCCTGTACCGAGGTGAACTCAGAAACCAGAGCCTGAACCTCCTGGAGCATCCTCCTGAGCCGACCTGCTTCCTACACAAAGCCTAACTTTACGCTTTAACATTTTTATTCGTACTACAGCGAACAACATGCAACAATATTACTAGTGGACTCTCATTGATCGAACTCTATTTAAATCCCGACTCCGCCGCTGACTGTTTATCACCAAGGTTATTATGGGCATTTAGGTCTCCACATGGTAGCGTGTGATTCATGTGGTTGTACTAGTTCCTTGGTAATGTTAGGGACCATCTGTGTAATGGTCCAACCATACACATGGTGGCTTATTTAGGGGGATGAGAGTGATGTGCAAAATTGGTCCACTTTATAACCTACGAATTCAACTTTGGCCAGATCGTTTGATGCTTACTTTTTGGAATTTTCTTAGCTATAGTTATTAGTTGAGATAATTTCCCACATATTATGACAAATACATCAACTCTCATATTCATTTTGTCTAAAATTTCTAAAGCACGTTAGATAAAAGTCACCCATCAGAGTGTTTCTTTTTCCGGAAGAGAGAAATTCGTGTTGTCTTCTTGTTTTCTCTTTTTCCTTCTGTTTTTTTCTTTTCCGTTTTTCCAAGCATTAGTAGACGAAGACCCGCCTCCTGTGGTAGACAGCGTGCCGGAGTATTTATTATTGAGGTTATTAATTTAATTATATCAGAATTTGTGTCAAATTGTTCGGAACAGCTTATGCTTTTGAGTACGGACCAAAAATAATTTAATAAATGTTTTTCGGTGTTCGCTTTTGAATAATTAACTTTTGGTTAACTTGAGATGTAACAAATTTATATCCCACCTTACCTATAACATTCTACTCGTTAAGATGCAACTCAAGCCACTTATAGCTTTTCTTAAATGGAAGAGTCTGTGCTAGCTAGTGTACTCGGCTTACATGGGACGCCTACTACTCCGAAAGGTGCATGTTTACCCTTTTGGCTAGGTGTCAGTCCTAAGCTTACGAGTGTGATCTGAATTGTTTATTTTGCTTGGATTTGTCGAGTTTATCAATCAATCCCGATTTCGGAATCGATCGGGCATGCATTGATAACAACATGAATCAAAGCGAGACCGATACGGACCCCATTCGGCCGGGAGAGCAGGCTGCTGCCCAGCTCCCCCGCCTCCTTGTCGATAAGTGCAAGGATTCCACATTTAACTTTGCTCAATCAGCCTACTTTAACTTTTTTCTTGAAACAAAACAACACTGAGGACGACAGCGGGCCAAACCTGTCAAACGCGAACCCAACCCAAAAATCTGCAATTAAAACCGAACCCGAACCGAAACCTGACTGATTTTTTTTTTTTCCATCTAGACTGTAACCGTTTCTGACAGGGATCGATTCGGTTCAGATTTTTCTTGAGCCCGAATTTTCTGTTGTATGTGTGTGTATATATACATGACAATGTTTATGTACATATACATGAGGGTAGGGCTGTAAATGAACTGAGCCGTTCACGAACTGTTCGAGGCTCGGTTCGGTAATAGCTCGTTCGAGTTCGATTCGTTTGCTAAACGAACTGAACCTGAACCTCAATTCTAGGCTCGTTCCGTAAATGAGCCTAACGGTATTCGGCTCGGTTAGGCTCGCGAACATATACTTAAATTTATTTAATAATTCAATAGGAGTCTATTTGTAAATATAAAAAAATTTAAGGTTGTATATATAATTCAATACTTATTTTTCTCCCAAATTCTGTATGATCAATGAGAGTTTGGGTTCGCTTGAGTTTAATGAGCCGAGCCGAACCAAACCCGAGTCTTGATGAGCTCAATTCGAGGTTAGATTCA
Organism: Rhododendron henanense subsp. lingbaoense; assembly: GCA_020567845.1. NCBI lineage: Eukaryota > Viridiplantae > Streptophyta > Magnoliopsida > Ericales > Ericaceae > Rhododendron > Rhododendron henanense. The sequence goes on along the minus strand of CM036313.1, from coordinate 39,768,385 downwards.
GATCGGCTCCATTCGTTTGAGTTTAACGAGCCAAACTCGAGCCAAGATGTTCAGGTTCGAATCGAACCCCAGCCGAACTCGAGCCGAACTGGTACCTTAACGAACCCAACCGAGCCGAACCCGAGCCTTGAAAAATTTTAACGAGCCGAACTCGAGCCGAACTAGTACCTTAACGAACTCGAGCCGAGCTTAACAGGGTTCGGCTCAATTCGGTTCGTTTACAGCCCTACATGAGGGCATATCTCGTGTGTGTACACATGTATTTGTGTATATATATGTGTGCGCGCGTGTGTGAGGACATTTGCATAAATATTACTACAGTATGATGATCCAGGTTTGGGCTTGGGTTCGGAGCGGATATTGTACGAAACCGAATCCGAACCGAAACTCACCGATTTTTCTAATATAAAAATGAAAAGCCAAACGTTTCCACAGGGATAAAGTTGAATAAAAACCTTCCTAATTTGTGCAGATCGGTTCTGGCGAGATTTCCATCCCTATGATCAACAATAGAACTGCCCAACAACTTTTTTGCTAGCACTACATCCGAATTCCAAACACACACCTACGCTCACATGAGAAGTGGGTCCCGCACTCACTAGAAGTGTATCTAGTATGTGCGGGAACCATTGCTGGACCCACTGCTCATGTGAGCGTGGGTATGGGTGTTTGGGTGTGCTTTTAGAATTATTGCTTCAATCATAACGTACATCAAGCATATTTATAAGATTAAAAAAATGCCACGTGTTGCTATAAAATCTTAAGGTGTCCGGCAATTATGGTTAGTTTTTTCAATCGATCACTAGGATTTGGTCGTTTGTGTGATTGTGCTAGTTATCCTGGTGGGTTTGGCCATTTATGCACATGGACTTGGGTCCCTACTTAAACCCTACTTCGTGGTTTGCCTTTGATTGTTACATTTTGGAATATTATCGTTCCAATTTTTCCCTAGATAAGGATTTAGCTCATTCATATGATTGGAATACGTTGGAATGAAAAATATTCATTTCGTTAAGCCACAAGTCCATGAAAATCAGATATATAACTTTGACTCGACTTTGAGTAGTGATGGGTATGTTTTTATACTCTCTTATCCGAACACCCACAAATTGACACGTGCCCCTGATTACTGCTCAGACTGGCTAGTCTGCTCAGCCAGAGAAGTGTCGCTCGGTTGGGATAATCCCTGGTCGGCAAGGATATATACCCACGATCCCATGGTAGAAGCTCTCCACGTTCGTTAGATCGTGAGGAGTTATAACTTCCTCTTTAATGATCCCCTACTCTTCGGTTACCTTCGATATGGGAAAACACGTCGACCTCCACTATCAATGAACCGCCCCACTCTTTGACAACCGCTACACTCTCCCCACAATCTTGTCCCATGATCGTGGAGCACCTCCTCGCTGGGACGAGGCCTGTAAATATTAATGGAAATGACATTTATAGGTTCGTACTATGTTTTCCACCTCAATCCTATTTTTCATTCTCTCTATCACACATCGACTGACTTAATCATCGGAGGGTTCGCGATCGGAAACACCCCTAATCAGAGGACTTCCAGGAACTCTTTGAAGACGAAACTTGTACTAGCCGTCTAGATTTTGGCATCAACAAGCAGTACCAATTAACCCAATGGGTACCAATGGTGTACTGATGGCAGCCCTTCAGGATTTCCCACAAACTACTCAAGCCCTTTAAAATAATTTTAAGAGCTAAACCACTAGCTCTTTGAAATGAGCCAAATTGTCTTATCTTTGGCCAGCCCCACCTTCCTTTGTTCTAGGCCAATCTGTCTATTTCATTATTATAGGGGTATGTTAAATTGTTAATAGGAGTACAATCATGCAATCATGACAAATTCTAGATACAGGTACGTGGATCCTGATCGAGGTTAAGGTCATTGATTTCGACAGGTTCACAGGACAAATGAAAAGAGAAAACATGTACACATGATTGAAGCAAAAAGATCAGATATTTTCCTCAGAAAGTCTGTCTACACAGACATTCATGCACATATTGTGCACAGATTTTTTTGTGGGGCCCACCACGGTCCCACACAAACGATCCAAGCCGTTTATTGAATGTAAAAATATTTTTTCAAGGGTCCCCGTGAAAAATCATCTTAATACGATACTTATAAATGCTCGATCCAATTATTTAACTTTTCATTTTCTTGAAATCTCAATGAAAAGTTAGATGATTGGGTCGACAACTTATAGATATCAGATTAAGCTGATTTTTCATAAAGACCCTTGAAAAAGTGTTTTACATTTAATTAACGGCTCGGATCATTTTTGTGGGATCCATGGTGGACCCCACAAAAAAATCTGTGCACAGTCTGTGCATTTTTGTCTGTGTGGGTAGACTGGTTCTATTTTCCTTGAGCTAGATTAGCATGATTAACCTATAAAGTTGTTTTTTCTGTTCTTCTGTTTTACTTGGTTATTAGTTGCTATTATATGGCCTGCTCTGTAATTGAATTATCTGTAGATGCCGTATGACGGGTATTAATGAACTGGTTTGATCTTACGATTGATAAAAAATAAAAAATAAAAACCACCTATAGGGATTAGAATGAAGGCCAATTAAAAAAGAAGAAGTCAAATTAAAGCTCATTGTTCAAATAATGCAGAGGTGCTTGGATATTTAGAGGAGATTCAATATAGATTTTTGGAGACATCTCTCATTGAAGACCACACGTTTCAACCTCCTTAAAATAATTACTAGTATTTAACTTTACAACATAGATGACACTCGACTTACTTGAGAGTCCTTGGAATCAAGTGCATATGATTTACATTTATTTGTTGGTATTACAGGGAAGATGCGTGAATTCGGGAATCAATCTCATAGTCCATTATAATTGGGGGCTCAATCAAAGTTCCTGCATGAATAGCCTGAACAGGAATTGATCATAGCACTCGTGGGAGACTCGAACCCCGGGTGCAACATTGAACGTGCAACTAGCCTAGCCCGAACTAATTTATGCGGTCGCGATTGCATTTACTCAACGGTGCAAATTAACCAATTGGGACTACCTTAGTTGGTCAAGGCTCTTGCATCTCACTAGGACATTAAGAGTTTGAATCTCCTCACCTTCGTATGGGTGTTCTTCCCTTAGATGGGGTTGAAATCAACTTTCAAAAAGCAAATGAAATAAAGTGCTTTAATAATTAACCATGTAAGTTGTACAAACAAAAATGAGGGTATATAAAATTTAACCTTAATTTGGACGAAAATTCAAAGGCCCCGTTCTCGAGAGGGAAATAAGTACTTATTTTTTAAAAATGCAATTTCAAACTCAAAAATCATGTGCTTACGCAAATAATTTTCCTATCTATATGAATCTCATTTGATAGATCTCATTGATATCTTTTATACAGTGCAAAAAGAAATTGAAAAATTATTTTTTATTTATATTATTTTTGAGTTTGAAAATGTGAAATAAATACTTATTTTTTAAGAATGTATTCTGGAACGGAGCCTAACTCCACACCTACTTACACACCCATTTACACACTCCCACACTCACAATAGAGGTGGGCCCCACACACTGGGTGTGTAGTGTGGGCGGGCTCCACCCCTATTATGAGTGGAGGTGTGTATTTGGATATAGAGGTTGAATGATTGTAATTTGGAACCTATCACTGTAGCAAAACACAACTTTGGTAGTTGATGATAGAAGATTTTGGGTTCTGGTCAAGAATGTAAAAGCCCACGTTTAATTCACCAATCAAGTCTACCGTTGTATCACGATTCCTTTTTTCCTTTTCACACAGTACTTGTTTGTTTCTGATCGGATTCGAGTCATGGCAAAATTCCCTAGCTACTTTGATCTTCAGTTGTACACGGGGTGTATTCATTTTAACCTAATTTTCTTCTTCGTTTTGTGTATTTTGTTCGTATTTTCTAAATTTTTGTTAGATTCGCGTTTGCTGTGCGCGCATTATAGGGCCCATCTTGGGTCCTGCTATTTGATATTCATTATTGTTTTTCTCGTTGAAATATGTAGTTCTCGCGAAAATTCATGTTGATCGGACATCGATGACTATTTGATCGTGAGCATTTTCTTACACGATTTTTTTCCTTGATTTCGGGCATTGCACGAGTAGTGGGCTTGTACATATACGTATACGTACATACAAGCAGTGGCCCGTGTAATGTACGTACATACAAGCAATGGCATGTGTAACGTCCGACAAAGTCATTACGTAAATGTTCAAATTCTGTTATGTTTAATGATATCCTCAAAATGTTTAAACAACAAATTTGAAGATTTTATTGATAAACAAACTTGGGAAAATGATGGCCAATGACGTGTTTTAATAATTAATATCCGTTAAGGACAAATTCAGCATTAACAAATGTTCGTAGCTTATCCTTGACGGGTATTAATTATCAAAACACGACTTAGGTCGTCATTTTCCCAACAAACTTCATAAGCTGCTAATTAACGTTGATTTTTGCAAATTTTTATGCCAATGTTTGTTGGGGAACCATTGAAGCATACCTACTCAGGATGTGGCATTGAACCATTGAAGCATACCTAACCTTTTTCACTCAAATCAAGCAAAGATACTTGATCTTTTAAAATTGTCAATTAAACACCTAAACTATCAAGAAACGCATCAATATTCCCCCTACCGTCAATCTCCACACACAACAAACGGAAAATGCTAACATGTACGATTTTTCAACAAAAACCAAGAGCAATAATTTTCAACAAAAATGTACATGTCAGTGTTCTCCGTTTGTTTTGGACGGAGATTGACGGTAGGGGGAATGTTGATGTGTTTCTCGATAGTTCAGGTGTTTAATTGACATTTTTAAAAGATTGAGTGTCTTTGCGTGATTCGACCGAAAGGTCAAGGGTTAAAATGAAATTTTCCCTAAAAATTAGGTGGGACCTTTCAGGCAAAATATGTGGTTGAGATGTCATATTCAGAAACCAACCTGCATTTAACTAGTACTACTAATTTCTGTTCAAAAAAAAAAAAAAAACTAGTAGTACTAATTACTCCCCAAGAAGCTAAAAATGATTAAGGGGCGGGGTAGAATTGGAACTCTGGTGACAAATTTTGAATAATTAATTATAAACCTTTGACAATATATTATATTTAATACCAATTAATACAGATGATCCAGGTTAATAATTCGTAATATTAAGAAAATGTTCACATATTTTAAAGTTAATCATCAATAAATGTAGCAAAAAATAATTTTTAACAATGCACCAAAATAGAAATCGATCTTATTTCAAATCCCTAAAATAGTCTAAGATCGATTTTCAAACTAAATTTCAAAAAATTCACCATACACATGCCATTGAGAACCACACGTTGCATTAAGAGTTTGAATTTCCTCACCTTCGTATGGGTGTTCTTCTCTTAGATGGAGTTAAAATCAACTTTCAAAAAGCAAATGAAATAAAGTGCTTTAATAATTAACCATGTAAGTTGTACAAACAAGAATGGGGTATATAAAATTTAACCTTAATTTGGACAAAAATTCTAAGGCCCCGTTCTTGATAGGGAAATAAGTACTTATTTTTTAAAATAGTAATTTCAAGCTCGAAAATCATGTGCTTACCCAAATAATTTTCCTATCTATATGAATCTTGTTTGATAGATCTCATTGAGATCATTTATACAGTGCAAAAAAATTAAAAAATTATTTTTTATTTATATTATTTTTAAGTTTGAAAATGTGAAATACGTACTTACTCCCTCCGTCCCTTTTTTAGAGTCCAGTATTCCATTTTGGGCTGTCCCTTAATAAGTGTCCATTTTGTAAAGTTGGTGCATTTTCCATTTTGCTCCTAAAAGTAGATTTCATTTTGAAAAGTTAGTGAGTAAAAATGTAATGATGATGTCTCATTAATAAGTTGGAGTTACGAAGCAGGACACTTAAAAATGGACGGAGAGAGTATTATTTAAAAAGGTGTTCTAGAACGGGGCCTAACTCCACACCCATTTACACACCTTCACTCACAATACAGGTGGGGCCACACACACTGGGTATGTAGTGTGTGCGGGCTCCACCCTTATTATGAGTGGAGGTATGTAAATGGGTGTGTGTTTGGGTGTGAAAGTAGAATGATTGTAATTTGGAACCTATCACTGTAGCAAAACTCAACTTTGGTAGTTGATGATAGAAGATTTTGGGTTCTGGTCAAGAATGTAAAAGCCCATGATAAGCACCCGACAATGTAATAAAGGGTGCGCTAGTAGTTAGTTTTAATACATTTCATCGCTTAATTAGTTGTTTTTAATTGCTGTTGCTCGTAGAGTGTGCTAGTCCTGTTTTGTAGGTAAACCACCCAACAAAGAGATTTTAAGAGCCAAGACGACCCGATGGCTCGAGCAAACTGGCCAAGGGAGGCCAGAGCAGCAAAGTGGCCCGATGACAAGGCAAGGTGGCCCGAGCAATGGCCAAGGCGAGGCCAGGAAGCAAGAAGTCAACGCCAAGCAGCAGCGGTCAACGCCTGGAGATAGAGCCTCGGCACCGATGGCTGAGATATGGGACATCGGTACCGAGCGGCTAACTGAAGCAGCTCTTAACAGCCTCGCCATCGATGGCTGATATCTTGGACATCGGTACCGAGCGCTTAAATGCGTTTTAAGGCCATTGCCATCGGTACCGAGGCCTTAACGAAGGGATCCTCAGAGCATCTTTTTAGAATATCCCATGCGCGTACCTTGGAGTATATATAGGGTGATGTCATTTTTGTACAAACACGTAGAAAATTAGATTTGTACCCGATTTTTTAGATCTAGAGCTAGATTTGAATTGTTCTTCGTGTTCTTGAGTGTTCTTATTTTTCCAGCTCTTTATTTTCTGCATTTCCAACTTTAGTAAGTTTGTTTTGACTATTGTCTCCTTAATTAAAGTTGCTTAAATTCTCCCGATCTATCTTTCTAGCTAGTTTATTTCTAGTGTTGTGTTTACAAATATGCTAAGTAGATTTTTGCTCGCTCTTATCTTTTTAGATATGTGTGAGTAGTTTCATAAGGTTAGGTCATGGGGTGACTAGCACCCCATGGCTTGAGTAAAAATTGCATTTTTCACCAAAAAGTTTACAACTTTGTTTTGGAAATTGATGTGGGGCTTGGATTTGTTTGTCAAATTACCGAGGTGATAACCTCCTTGATCATGTGTAGGTGGGAGCTTCGCCTACTCACCACACATGATGCTTGGAGCTCGGTCGCTCGAGGTGTTGCCAAATGAATTCTATAGCTAGCTTGATTTTCGAACTATTTTATCTTCCGGGTAAAACCGTGTTTTGGGGTGAAAAATGTAGTTTAGCTCGAGTCGTGGGCGTTAGAAATTCCTAGACCTAACCTTCTCTTTATCTAGTTTATTCTCGTTAATTTAGCCTTTTATTTCCACCGCATACGAAAAACCAAGTTGGCTGACTAAAAGCCGGAAACCATACTTGCATCTACAATCCATCAAGCCGTATTAGTTATCTCTGTGGGTACGATCCCGGACTTCCGGATTTATTATGCTTCAACCGGACACTTATGCCCTACGCTTGGGGTGATCTCTTGGATATACATCGAGAAGAACGAAGCATTTTTGGCGCCGTTGCCGGGGATTTCTTATTATGGCTTTATGGAGGCTCGACAAACCATTGTGAGTATCCCGCTTCTTTCTTTTAGTTAGTAGTTTAGTTGTTTATTGCTCATATCTAATTCGGTGGATACCTCTAACCTGGTTTCATGCCAAACTTGAGGTGTAACGAAGCCGGAGTAGATATTTAGTTAGTTAGTTAGTTAGTTTCATTTAATTTGCATTGTTGAGCCGAGGCGGTGGCATAACCCCTCGCACTTTCTGCTTCTGTTTTGTCTTGTTGAGGTGGCGGCCTAGCCCCTCCAGTCTGTTAGTTTGCTGGTAGATTAGTTGGTAGTTTTGCTTGTGTATGCCTGTGGTGTATCGGAGCCCAAAATCCAATCGGCTTCACCGTTCATCCTCGCCACCGAGAATCCTTAATCAAAATAGCAATCAACAAGGCCCAATGGCCGAGGAAATTCCAGTTCGCACTCTCCGTGATTTGCTGAATCCAGAAAGGGCTCCTTCTATATCGCCTATCGTTATACCTACTCCGACTGCTGGGACTACATTTGAATTCAAGTCTGAGTATCTTCGGGTTATTCCAGAGTTTCGGGGGCGGGAATTGGAGGATCCTTATTTGCATATCCGGGAGTTCGAAAATATCTTGTATTCCATTTGTCCTGCTCAGAATCAACTTGATCAAGCTCGCTTGAAGCTGTTTCCCTTCACTCTCAAGGATAAAGCGAAGCAATGGTTCAATTCCTTGAAGCCTAGATCCTTGCGCAATTGGGGTGAAGTTCAGGATGCTTTCACTACAAAGTTCTTCCCAGCTAGCAGGGCCAAGTTGCTTATTGATCAGATCCAAATGTTCAAGCAAAGGGATGGAGAGACGTATCACAAGTATTGGGAGCGCTACAAAGATTTGCTTATGTCTGTTCCGCATCACAACCTCCCATTATATCTTAGAGTTAACTATTTTTACACGGGATGTTCTCAAGAGAGCAAACAACTCTTGGATACAATGGGTGGCGGAGATTTTATGGGAAAGACACCAGAAGATGGTTGGGACTTCTATGAGATACTAGCGGAGAAGACTCAGACTTGGCAGCTTGCTGATCCGGGGGATAGGGCGATGTTCAACCAAGGCCCTTCAGGTTCTGGGAAGTTTTCTATTTCGGAGCATACGGCCTTTGAAACACGTTTGGAGGAGATCTCTCGTAAACTTGATAAGTTGGAGATTAAGAGTGCTCAGTCCCAAGAAGTGAAGGCGGTACGCCAAGTGGAGCGCCAAGTGGAGGAAGTGTGTGTTATTTGTGAGATGGTGGGCCACTCTACAGAATCTTGCCCTAATATCCCTGCCTTGAAGAATGTGATAAATGGGATTGTCCCAGAAGAGGTGCAAGCTGTGCAAAGATTTGACCCTTATTCTCAATCCTACAACTCGGGGACTCGACAACATCCCTCTTTCCGTTGGAGTCAATCAAATGAGGGAAGTTCTTCTCAAATGCAACCTCCTGCTCAACAGTTGCCTTGGAAACAACAAGCTCAGAATGCCTTCCGTTTTCCTCAAACTCAAGCTCCGCCGGGGTTTGCTCCTCCTGCTCCATTTCCTCAAGCAAGTCAATTCCAACAGCAGCCCACTCAATTTCAACAACCGTCTCAGTTTCAACAGCAACAACCCCCTAAGCGTTCTTGGGAAGAGCAATTTGGTGCCCTCTTGCAAGGCCAGAATACTTTCAATGAGCAACAGACCCAAATGATGAATGATATTCGGAATCAATTGGGCAAATTGACAACCACTGTGGGGATATTGCAGCAAGAAAGGGGGAAATTCCCAACTCAGCCTCAACCCAACCCGCAATCAACATCTAGTCAGACTTCCCAGGGGGTGCACTTTGCTAGCTCCTCGGTGATTTTCCCCGAGCAAGCAAAGGCGATAATCTCCCTTCGTAGTGGGAAAGTGGTAGACAACCAAGTGAAGATGCCCTCGGATCCTATCGTGTTACTTCCTCCTATTGATCAGTCAAGTCCAACACCAATCCTTGGGGAATCTCCCAAGGAAGCAAGTGAGGAAGCTCTAGAAGAAAGGGAGAAGGAAAAGGGTAAAGCGAAGGAAAGTGTACCGGATCCTAGAGTTGTTCCAACACCGGCACCTTATCCTCAACGCTTGAAGGTTTTGGCGAAACCGAATCTTAATGCGGAGTTGCATGAGTTGTTCAATCAAGTGAAGATCAATATTCCTCTTATGGATGCGGTCAAGCAAATCCCCTCTTATGCAAAGTTTCTTAAAGATCTATGTACTCGAAAGCGGAAGTTGAATGTTCAAAAGAAGATCTTCTTGACCGAACAAGTGAGCTCCATTATTCAGACGAACATTGCACCAAAGTACAAAGATCCGGGGAGTCCCACCATTGCAATTACCATTGGAGACAAGCGTATCGAACAAGCCTTGCTCGATCTTGGAGCAAGTGTCAATCTACTTCCGTTCTCCGTCTATCAAGAACTTGGGTTGGGGGAGATGAAGCCTACTCGAGTCACCCTTCAGTTGGCCGACCGGAGTGTTCGCATTCCAAGGGGGGTAGTGGAAGATGTCTTGGTGCAAGTTGGTCAGTTTATCTATCCAGTGGACTTTGTGATTCTTGACACGACTCCGACCGACTCTTGTGCCACTTCTACTCCGGTGATCCTTGGGAGACCCTTCTTAGCCACGGCGGATGCAGTTATCAACTGTCGGAACGGATTGCTTAACATGACCTTCGGGAATATGAAGATGGAGGTTAATGTGTTCAATATTGGCAGTCAAATGGGGGATGATGAAAATGTGAATGAAGTAAGTTTTATTGACTCTTTGGTGGAGGAACATGTGGACGAGCTGCTTTTTAGTGATCCTTTGGAGGTTGCTCTCACAGCCGAAGAGGCTGAATTTCTTGAGTCTTCCGAAGTGAACTATTTGTATGCTTTAATGAATGAAGATGAGGCTTGCGCACTACATGCTTGGAACCCGAAGTTGGATGAATTTGAGGAGCTACCGCCGATTGAGAAGAAGGTCTTGCCCTCTAGTGTGGAGCCACCAAAGTTAGAATTGAAGGTTCTGCCCGACACTCTGAAATACGTCTTCCTTGGAGAGAATGAAACGTATCCCGTGGTTATATCCTCTTCTCTTGGGAATCTCCAAGAGGTAGAGTTGATTACTTTGTTGAAGAAGCACATGAAAGCTATTGGATGGACAGTTGCGGATATCAAGGGTATCGATCCAACTCTTTGCTCACATCATATTGCCTTGGAGGAGAACGTCAAGCCATCTCGACAACCCCAACGCCGTTTAAATCCAATCATGAAAGACGTGGTTCGCGCTGAGGTGCTTAAGTTGTTGGATGTTGGGATCATCTATCCCATTGCTGATAGCAAGTGGGTGAGTCCAATCCAGGTGGTACCAAAGAAATCCGGGGTGACAGTTGTACGGAACGAAGACAATGAGCTTGTGCCTACTCGAGTTCAGACAGGATGGAGAGTATGTATCGATTATCGGAAGCTCAATGCAAGCACCAGAAAAGACCATTTTCCTTTGCCTTTTATCGATCAAATTTTGGAAAGAATAGCCGGGCATGCGTTCTATTGCTTTTTGGATGGGTATTCTGGGTATAATCAGATCGAGGTTGCTTTGGAGGATCAAGAAAAAACCACATTCACTTGTCCTTTTGGTACATTTGCTTACCGCCGGATGCCGTTCGGGTTGTGCAACGCTCCGGGAACATTTTCGAGGTGTATGATGGGTATTTTTAGTGACATGGTTGAAAAGATCGTAGAAGTTTTCATGGATGACTTCTCGGTGTTTGGCGACTCTTTCGAGTCTTGTTTGGCCAATCTTGAGAAGGTTTTGACAAGATGTGAAGAAAAGAATTTGGTACTCAATTGGGAAAAATGTCACTTCATGGTCACTCAAGGGATTGTCTTGGGGCATATCGTTTCTTCCGATGGTATCGCGGTAGATAAGGCCAAGATCGACCTCATTTCCAATCTCCCGAATCCAAAATGTGTGAAGGATATTCGTTCATTCCTCGGGCATGCCGGATTCTATCGCCGATTCATCAAGGACTTTAGTGCTATCTCTCGGCCCCTTTGCCATCTCCTTTCCAAAGATGTTCCGTTCGAGTGGACCCCCGCGTGTGAGCAAGCGTTTGTCAAGTTGAAAGCTAGTCTCACCACTCCCCCGATTGTGCAACCGCCGGATTGGAGCCTCCCGTTTGAGCTTATGTGCGATGCAAGTGACTATGCCGTAGGTGCTGTTTTGGGGCAAAGGAAGGACAAGCATCCGTACGTGATTCATTATGCAAGCAAGACCTTGAATGATGCTCAAGTCAATTACACTACCACTGAGAAGGAGTTACTTGCGGTGGTGTTTGCTCTCGACAAGTTTCGATCATACTTGATAGGTGGTGCTCCTATTGTTGTGTTCACGGACCACTCCGCTCTCAAGTACCTCCTCACCAAGCAAGATGCCAAAGCTCGTTTGATACGATGGATTCTACTTCTCCAAGAGTTCAACTTGTCCATCAAAGACAAAAAGGGTGTCGAAAATGTGGTAGCCGACCACTTGTCAAGGTTACAATTTGAGGATCCTACTCCGAGTCTTCCTATCGTGGACACGTTTCCGGACGAACAATTGTTGGCCATTTCGAGTACCCCATGGTTCGCCGACATAGTGAACTACTTGGCTACGGGTCTCTTACCACCACATTGGTCTCCGCAAGAGCGTCGTCGTTTCCTTCATGAAGTACGGATGTTTTCTTATGACGACCCCTATCTATTCAAGTATTGCCAAGATCAAATAGTGCGCCGTTGCGTTCCGGATTCGGAGCAACAAAGAATTCTCGAGTTTTGCCATTCGGAAGCTTGTGGGGGTCACTACTCTTCGAGGAAGACTTCCGCCAAGGTGTTGCAATGTGGATTTTATTGGCCTAGCTTGCACAAGGATGCTCATCTCTTTTGCGTCGCTTGTGAACGTTGCCAAAAGCTTGGGAGTGTGACTCGGAAGGATGAGATGCCACTCACTAACATCCTTGTTGTTGAGATTTTTGATTGTTGGGGTATTGACTTTATGGGACCATTTCCTGTTTCTTTTGGGAATTTGTATATTCTTTTGGCGGTCGACTATGTTTCAAAGTGGGTGGAAGCTATTGCAACACGTACCAATGATGCCAAGGTGGTGGTGGAGTTTCTCAAGGACAATATTCTTTCAAGATTTGGGATGCCAAGAGCGATCATAAGTGACCAAGGGACACACTTTTGCAACCGAACGTTCGAGGCCTTGATGAGGAAGTATGGGATCAATCATAAAGTTTCCACGGCTTACCATCCTCAAACAAACGGGCAAGCGGAGTTGGCAAATAGGGAAATCAAGCACATCTTGGAGAAAACAGTGAACCCTAACCGGAAGGATTGGAGTCTTCGTTTGAATGATGCACTTTGGGCTTATCGCACGGCATACAAGACTGTTTTGGGAGCTTCGCCGTATCGTTTGGTTTATGGGAAAGCATGTCATCTTCCGGTTGAGCTTGAGCATAAGGCATTTTGGGCTATCAAATCATTGAATTATCGTTTATCGGCCGCCGGCAAGCACCGAAAGCTCCAACTCAACGAGCTTGAAGAGATTCGAAGAGATGCTTACGACAACACCGCCATCTACAAGGCAAAGGTCAAGGCCTTTCATGACAAGCGAATTCACCGGAAGGATTTTGAGATTGGACAGAAGGTACTCCTATACAACTCTAAGCTTCATTTGTTTCCCGGTAAATTACGTTCTCGATGGGTTGGTCCTTACGTTGTTGAGCATGTTTGCCCTCATGGTGCTGTTAATGTTATGAATCCGAGTAATGGTCAATCTTTTAAAGTGAATGGACAGAGGCTTAAACCATTTCTCGGCAGTTTCGAGGTTGGAGAGCCGGATGAGGAGTTGATCAATCCAGTTTACACGGTTGATTAGCTTGTTTCTTTATGATTGCACGGGGAGCGAAAGCGTAACCGCTGAACTTAACTGTTTGTCGGACCCGGCCCCCGGGTAGGGGGTACCCACCATTGACTTGGGTATATGTAGCTCCGCACGCCGCTACTAAAAGAAGGATCGTGTGCCCAGCTCCGGTTCGAAGGGCAATTCATTTGATATCAGTGACATAGGGCTTTAATTAGCTTTTCTGATAGGAGTAATTCACAGTTAAACACTCACGTCTTCCAGATTAGCCCCAACGGGGGCGGTATAGATCCTTAGGTTAGGCCTTGATACTCCCGTGCTTACGCACTTGGCTCTATCTTGTTGCTTGCCTGGTTACGATCGTAGGGGACGCTGGACTTCATTGTTTGGCGGAGTCGAGCTGTGACTTTGACGCTCCGAGTTCTGATATTGAATGTGTAAATACTGTACATATGTTCTTTCTTTCTTTCTTTTACGTGTTTCTTTTCTTTTGTTTAGTATGCATGTTTAGGCTTGTCATGTTTGTTATGTGTTATTTGTTTTGAATAAAGTCTTGGAGATGTTTCACATGAAAAGATTTCACCGTGTTAGTGTAAAGGGCTTTCATTAGTTCTTCTTGGTAATAGTTTGTCGTTAATGATCCATGCTCTCTGAATAGGCCCCTATCAGTGGCAACTTTGGTCTATGGGTGAGGTGTGATATTGCCTGGAGTGCACGCTAGGTTGTATCTTATCTTGCTTTGTTTTGATCGTAGGGGACGCTGAACTTCATTGTTTGGCGAGGTCGAGCGATAGATTTTATTACGGGCGCTAGCATAACAAATTCTCAACGGTCTAGTATAGCCACCCATTGCTTACCCCACCGGTTGGGAATGGGAAGAAAAGTATGACTCGTTTGATCGCGTGATGATCGGGTGGTGCATTGCATTGCATGTTTTAATCATTTTGCATGATCTTTTGTGTTTTTCTTTGTTTTCTATTTTTAATTTGGTTTGGTTTGAAGCCGGATAACACGGGTCGGTGGTACTAATGTTTTTTTTTTTTTTTTTGCTTGTGAAAAGTCTTTCTTTTAGGGGTTGACATTCCCCTTGGACGGTACATTCGCGCACTCTTTCCTTCCTTCGCTCTTGTTCTTAATGCTATGAGGGCATAGCATCGCTTTAAGTTGGGGGGAGGGGTTAGCTTTTGTGCTACTTGTTTGCTAGTTGCTAGTTTGCTAGTTATTTGTGAAAATTTTTAAATTTTGAAAATCCAAAAACAATAGAAATTGAAAAATCCAAAAAAAATGAGAAAATTGAAAATTTCAAAAATAAATAAGGTTTTTAACTTGCAATTCATTCCTTTTATCATGTTTTTAGCTCTTTTTCGTAACTTGTTGCATGCTCAATAATTGAAAAGTGGCAAGAGTTCGTAGTAATCCTAAGAAATGTGGTGCTTCTCAAATTTGCATGCTTAGTTGAAAATTGAATGGTTTAGGTCTTGAGTTAAGTTTTAGAGCAAGCTTTGGCCATATTCCCACCTTTTTCAATTCAATAAAAAGTTCGTAGTTAGGTGAATAATCGCATGTCTATCTCTCATTGTGTTTAAATGTCGATTTTTAATCATTTTGGAATCCAAAGCGCACTTAGGAGAAGATACAAGGCATTCTTTGCATGATCATACCACATATGAGTCACCTAGTCCTACTTTGCATCCTGTTTTTCTCCCATTCTTTGCTTTAACCTAGGCGACCGGTTGTTTGGAGGGAAGTTGGTGTGAGTGATTTCATTGTTAAAGGTATTTTGGGGGTGCCATTTGAAGACTTGAAAGTTTTGGGGACCAAATTGAAAACAAGGCAAAGTTGCTGATTTATAAGGCTTCGGCATCGATGGGAGAACTTTGAGACATCGGTACCGAGAGGCTACGGTCAACACAGTCAACAGCAGTTAAGCTCTCGCCATCGATGGCTGGATATTGGGACATCGGTACCGAGTCCCTTGTCAGGAAAAAAACTTCTGAACGTAAAAAATCAAACTACTGAACCTTCAACCCCTCAACTTCTGAAGCCTCTTTCCCCTGTTCTCCCCTGTGACAGCCGACCCCCTCTCTCTTCTTCCTCCATTCTTCAACAAAAACCCCAACCCAAAACATTCAAATCCCCACCAAAATCTCCATTTCTCCACAAAAAAAAACCCCAAATCCTTCAACCTCTTCAACTATCCTCACGTATTCTTCATCTTTTTGAAGGATTTCCACCAAAAATCAAGGTAAAATCCCCCTTCTCTCTCTTATCCGAAATTTTCTTATTTTCCACCAAAAATTCCTTGTTTCTTCCTATTTTCCACTCATATAACCACCCTCAACCATTTTCCTAGCCTACATTCCAATTTTCCACCCAAAAATCAAAAACCCTAGAAAAACCCCTCAAAAATCCGAAAATCCAAAAAAATAACCCAAACCCTTTTAGCTTCCAAATGCCGAAAATCAAGCAAACCGCGCACCGGGCTTCATTTTCTGTGCCGGAAATTGAGGAAGTGGAGGATGAATTTATTCAGGAGGCGGAGGCTGATTTTGTTCAAGAGGAGGCCTCGGGCTCTCGCACTAGAAAGAAAAGGCGTTCAAGGGCAGAGATGGCAGAGGAGAAAAGGAGAGAATGGGAGGGGAGTTTTGCAAACAGGAAATTCAAAAACGAGCGCCAAGTGGATGCTAAAAAGTTCAGCCCTGATCATATCGGTGTCCGCTACATTCTGCAAAAAGGTTTGAAATTCTGGACCGAGGAGTTATTTGGATATAATAAGAATACTGTGATTGAATTCTATAAGTACATGCAAATTCCAGAAGGTGATTGGGAATATGACCCTGCTGTTAGAATTGTGTCTCGGGTGGCTGGTATTGATGTTGAAATTACCCCCGATAGTATTGCTAAGTATTTGGATATTCAACGCCCCCCTCCTGAATCTGTCAATTACCCTAAGAAGGATGTGTCAATTAATGCGGACGTAGTAAATAGTGTGCTGTATGTTGACCCATTGAAAGCCACTGACCCCCATGTGCCTGGGAATTTTAAAGGAAGTGTTAGGTTCTTAAACAAAGTAATCCACTTTAACCTATACCCTCGAGGCTCGGATCATAGGCCAAGTAGGAAAAGTGGGGAGCTCATGTTTGCTTTTCTAACAAATGATTTGGTGATTGATTGGGCGATGTTCATCTTCACACAGCTGAGAGACTTTAAGGCTAATACTTTGTTGACTGCCAATATTCCATTCCCGTGCATGATTACTAGCCTATGTTGGAAACAAGGAGTGAAGGGTTGGGGCTATGAGAATCTAGAAGAATTATCTCCGGGGCCCTTTGATGAGGCATTTGACATGAAAAGCTCCTCTCAGGCTCATTCTGCAAAGGGAAAGCAGGCAAGAGGAGGGGATTATTTGACCTCGATGCCTAAGAAGAAGGACAAACAGTCTTCGTGGATTAAGAAATTATTTTGTCAAGGGGTGGCAATGATTAGTTCTAGAAGGAAAGAGAAGGCTGAAAGGAGACAGATGAAGAAAGAGATAGCCTGGCAGACTTCGGTCCTGGAGCAACAATTTGGAATGAAGTATACCCCTGAGCCTGTAGATGAAGGGGAAGTTAGTGA
The DNA here is from genome assembly GCA_020567845.1 of Rhododendron henanense subsp. lingbaoense. Classification (NCBI taxonomy): domain Eukaryota; kingdom Viridiplantae; phylum Streptophyta; class Magnoliopsida; order Ericales; family Ericaceae; genus Rhododendron; species Rhododendron henanense. The sequence continues at coordinate 39,751,245 of CM036313.1, read as the reverse complement.
TGATTTCGCAGGATATGATAGTGAGGAGCAGGAAGATTGAAGGGCAGTGATGTGGTGAGTGATAACTTGAGATGATTGGTGGTGTGGCATGCAGTTGGTAGAGAGTCGGTGGTTCTAGAAATTCCCCTTACTTGGTCGGGGTCTAGGTTGGTTGACATGCCGGCCACTCTATCCTTTTATTTTGTCTTTTGCATCTTTTATTTTGTAGTTAGTCTTGCACATCTTTAGTAGTTTAACTTGGTTGATATTGGTTTAGCCGGTTTGGCTTTAACTTGGTTGTTTATTTGTCGGCGGCGGTCATTTGGGTAGTTGACCTTGCTAGTATAGACCGTCGCCCATTTGTGCTAACCCTTTCTTGAATACCAAGGTCATTATAAGCTTGAAAAAGTCCTTAGTTGATCTTTTGCGCGCTTGGATTCCTTAATGATTAACTATCTGATATTTGCATGATTAGTTGAATAGCTTGCTTTCCTTTCGTATCCAATAATCATCTGATAGTTTGTTAATTCTGTTGAATAAGTGCTGTAGTTGTTTGGGGCATAGTATTTGTTTTTCACTATCGCCTGTTTATCCAGCACTTTTTTTTTGGTGGATATGGTTTAGTTTGATCTCGCAAGGTTTCGTGTCCCGTATCCTCCCATTGTTCGAGGACACGAACCTTTTTAGCTTGCTCTTAGACTTGCTTTATACTTGGCCTGTTTTAGTTTGAAACTGAAACTGTGAGTTGCATGAAATGAAATAAAACGTTGGATTATTTGAACTCTTGCTAGGTTTCAAAGTTGAGCATGTTCTAAGTTGTGATAGCGGGGGAATTGCAAGTTGTTAGTTTTTCTATTTTTCGTGTCCTATTTGCTAGGGACTAGCAAACCTCAAGTTGGGGGGTGTGATAAGCACCCGACAATGTAATAAAGGGTGCGCTAGTAGTTAGTTTTAATACATTTCATCGCTTAATTAGTTGTTTTTAATTGCTGTTGCTCGTAGAGTGTGCTAGTCCTGTTTTGTAGGTAAACCACCCAACAAAGAGATTTTAAGAGCCAAGACGACCCGATGGCTCGAGCAAACTGGCCAAGGGAGGCCAGAGCAGCAAAGTGGCCCGATGACAAGGCAAGGTGGCCCGAGCAATGGCCAAGGCGAGGCCAGGAAGCAAGAAGTCAACGCCAAGCAGCAGCGGTCAACGCCTGGAGATAGAGCCTCGGCACCGATGGCTGAGATATGGGACATCGGTACCGAGCGGCTAACTGAAGCAGCTCTTAACAGCCTCGCCATCGATGGCTGATATCTTGGACATCGGTACCGAGCGCTTAAATGCGTTTTAAGGCCATTGCCATCGGTACCGAGGCCTTAACGAAGGGATCCTCAGAGCATCTTTTTAGAATATCCCATGCGCGTACCTTGGAGTATATATAGGGTGATGTCATTTTTGTACAAACACGTAGAAAATTAGATTTGTACCCGATTTTTTAGATCTAGAGCTAGATTTGAATTGTTCTTCGTGTTCTTGAGTGTTCTTATTTTTCCAGCTCTTTATTTTCTGCATTTCCAACTTTAGTAAGTTTGTTTTGACTATTGTCTCCTTAATTAAAGTTGCTTAAATTCTCCCGATCTATCTTTCTAGCTAGTTTATTTCTAGTGTTGTGTTTACAAATATGCTAAGTAGATTTTTGCTCGCTCTTATCTTTTTAGATATGTGTGAGTAGTTTCATAAGGTTAGGTCATGGGGTGACTAGCACCCCATGGCTTGAGTAAAAATTGCATTTTTCACCAAAAAGTTTACAACTTTGTTTTGGAAATTGATGTGGGGCTTGGATTTGTTTGTCAAATTACCGAGGTGATAACCTCCTTGATCATGTGTAGGTGGGAGCTTCGCCTACTCACCACACATGATGCTTGGAGCTCGGTCGCTCGAGGTGTTGCCAAATGAATTCTATAGCTAGCTTGATTTTCGAACTATTTTATCTTCCGGGTAAAACCGTGTTTTGGGGTGAAAAATGTAGTTTAGCTCGAGTCGTGGGCGTTAGAAATTCCTAGACCTAACCTTCTCTTTATCTAGTTTATTCTCGTTAATTTAGCCTTTTATTTCCACCGCATACGAAAAACCAAGTTGGCTGACTAAAAGCCGGAAACCATACTTGCATCTACAATCCATCAAGCCGTATTAGTTATCTCTGTGGGTACGATCCCGGACTTCCGGATTTATTATGCTTCAACCGGACACTTATGCCCTACGCTTGGGGTGATCTCTTGGATATACATCGAGAAGAACGAAGCACCCACGTTTAATTCACCAATCAAGTCTACCGTTGAATCACGATTCCTGTTTTCCTTTTCACACAGTAATTGTTTGTTTCTGATCGGATTCGAGTCATGGCAAAATTCCCTAGCTACTTTGATCTTCCGTTGTATACGGGGTGTATTCTTTTTAACCTAATTTTCTTCTTCGTTTTGTGTATTTTGTTCGTATTTTCTAAATTTTTGTTAGATTCGCGTTTGCTGTGCACGCATTATAGGGCCCATCTTGGGTCCTGCTATTTGATACTCCTATATGAACCGTTCATTTTTGTTTTTCTCGTTGAAATATGTAGTTCTCGCGAAAATTCATATTGATCGGACATCGATAATTATTTGATCGTGAGCATTTTCTTACATGATTTTTTTCCCTTGCTTTCGTGCATTGCACGAGTACTGGGCTTGTACATATACGTATACGTAGATACAAGCAGTGGCCCGTGTAATGTACGCACATACAAGCAATGGCATGTGTAACGTTCGACAAAGTCATTACGTAAATGTTCAAATTCTGTTATGTTTAATGATATTCTCAAAATGTTTAAACAACAAATTTGAAGATTTTATTGATAAACAAACTTTATAAGCTGCTAAATAACGTTGATTTTTTCAAATTTTTACGCTAATGTTTGTTGGGGAACCAATATTGAAGCATACCTACTCAGGATGTGGCACTGATTAACAACTAGGCAAAAAATTCATTTTAACCCCTTACCTTTTCACTCAAATCAAGCAAAGATACTGATCTTTTAAAATTGTCAATTAAACACTTGAACTATCAAGAAACGCATCAATATTCCCCCTACCATCAATCTCCACACACAACAAACGGAAAATGCTAACATGTACGATTTTTCAACAAAAACCAAGAGCAATAATTTTCAACAAAAATGTACATGTCAGCGTTCTCCGTTTGTTTTGGACAAAGATTGACGGTAGGGGGAATGTTGATGTGTTTCTCGATAGTTCAGGTGTTTAATTGACATTTTTAAAAGATTGAGTGTCTTTGCGTGATTCGACCGAAAGGTCAGGGGTTAAAATGAAGTTTTCCCTAAAAATTAGGTGGGACCTTTCAGGCAAAATATGTGGTTGAGATATCATATTCAGAAACCAACCTGCATTTAACTAGTACTAATTTCTGTTCAAAAAAAAAAAAAACTAGTAGTACTAATTACTCCCCAGGCAGCTAAAAATGATTAAGGGGCGGGGTAAAGCTGCTAATTAATCGTAGATTTTTGCAAAATTTTTATGCTAATGTTTGTTGGGGAACCCTTGAAGAATGAAGATGGTAATCTCACTCTCAGCAGTTATGGAAGCATACCTACTCAGGATGTGGCACTCATAAAAAGCTAGGGAAATTTTCATTTTAAGTACTCCTGATCTTTCACTCAAAATCACACAGAGACACATGTTCTTTTAAAAATGTCAATTAAACACCTGAACTATCGAGAAACCCATCAATATTCCCCTTACCTTCAACCTCCGCACACAACGGAAAACGTTGACATGTACGATTTTTCAACAAAAACCAAGAGCAATAATTTTCAACAAAAAATGTACATGTCAGCGTTTACCGTTTGTTTTGGATGGAGATTGACAGAAGGGGAGAATATTGATGTGTTTCTCGATAGTTTAGGGTGTGTTATTGACATTTTTAAAAGATCGGTGTCTTTGCGTGATTCGAGTGAAAAAGGTTATGGGTTAAAATGAAAGTTTCCCTAAAAAATTAGGTGGGCATTTCAGGCAAAATATCTGCTTGAGATATCATATTCAGAAACTAACCTGCATTAACTAGTAGTACTAATGGTTAAGAGTGAATTAATTGCTATTGACAGCCACAGGGCAATAAATTTTGAACATTTCGGTCTTCAAGGGGCGGGGTAGAATTGGAACTCTGGTGACAAAATTTGAATAACTAATTATAAACCTTTGACAATATATTATATTTAAAATACCAATAATTACAGATGATCTTAGGTTAATAATTCCTAATATTAAGAAAATGTTCACATATTTTAAAGTTAATCATCAATTAATGTAGCACAAAATAATTTTTAACAATGCATCAAAATAGAAATCGATCTTATTTCAAATCCCTAAAATCGTCTAAGATTGAATTCAAACTAAAATTTCAAAGAATTCACCTTAACTTCAAATGCATATGAATCTTTCAACACTCCATAAAACATGGGTGGCACGTGCCACTCCCCCATTTCGTACCTCCTGCCTCTGCTTGTCTTGGTGGGAATAAAGGTGAGAGTCAATGATAGTCACGTTCCTCGGAATGGCTATGAAGAATTTGATTTATTCTTCCCTTCAAAATGATTTTGATGATTTCAAAAATTATGTCCACCAAAATTTATTGCAGTCTTTTCATTGGTAGAATAAACTCTCAAACTTTTTTCCCTAAAATATATACTTCATTTATCGACACAATTAATAGGTAAGCCAACAGACGGGGGGAAAAAAAAAAAAGGAGTTTAAAATAAAATCGAGGAAGTGATAATGGATCTCATTATTTTTGGAATGGGAGAGCCCGTTGACTGTTGTGCCCATAAGACGGGCATCGTCGACCCTGTTGAAGGTATAAGTAATAAAGTTATTTCTCTTTTTAACAGCTTAAGCTTTTAGATGAGTTCGTGATTAACAATCTAATATGATATCAAATCAGGTAATAGATCTTGTGTTTAAACCTCGCCGCCTAGCTACCTAATATTAAAATATTTACACTTGTTTAGCCCGCTTATAGAGGAGAGTCTGGCTAAACGTGAGGGGGCGTGTTGAAGGTATAAATAATAAAATTACCCCTCTCTCTAATTAACAACTTAAACTTTTAGATGAGTTTGTGGTTAATAATATAATAGACCCGAGGCCAAAAGTGTGATATGATCGAACTGTTCATTATGTAAATGTGTAGGATAAACCGATGAAAGTGAAATCGATAGGATATTGGTAAACTCAGTGGACGAATGGCTTTTTTTTTTTTTTTTTGCAGTTATATAAATGTCCGAAAAATTATACCGTGCACGAATATGATTTGTTCACCAATATCCAATCAAATTTCTCAAAACCTTGTTTTACTTATGAAGCATTTTTAGGTGAACGATTCAAACAGTAGTAGTAATATTTTTGAGCTTGGAACGAAACCCGTTTCTTTGGACACAGCCAACTGCCGCTCTCCGGCAAGCCCCATTCGTAGTACACGTGTCTGCTTTGTGTTTCTAAAATCAACCCGTCCCTATCCGCCTCAATACATTTTATTCATCATTATGGAGTAGTTCTCATTTCTCTATCTATCTATCTCCCACCAGTCGTTAAAAAACCTCACTCACAAGTCTCACCATTAAAACCGAAGATAGAGATGGAAGGTGTCATCTCTCATCTGCCACATGGTGACAACACGTACGCGAAACAAAGCTACATTACGGTGGGCAAGCAATGGACCCACGGAAGAGTGGGTTTTCTTTATTAGTCCCTGTTTGGAGTAACCACCCAATTATCATGGAGTGGTGACCTGTGAAGGGACCCAAACCAAACAAATCTGACGTGTTAAAGACAAATCGTACCCATTTGTGCCCCCCTAAAGCAGAAACCAATCAGACTCGTGTTTTTTTTTATATCCATTCTGTGACGTGGGACTAAAAATTAAGTATATTCAGAAAATACAGATCCATTTTGAACCCATCTCGGGTCTCCCAAAAATATGATCTGAACCGTTCATTCTATCTAAAATGCTTTGTTTAGGGTCTCTGCAAAAAAAATCAGTTCAATCGGATATCGGTAAAAATACTTACGGAGCATCCAATTTTCTCCCATTATTCAGCCTCGAATTCTGAACAAAAGCTGGAATGCTGGATGCTTCGTAAACGCTTCTACCTATATCAGATTGAGGTGATTTTTTTGAAAGGACCCTAAACAAAATATTTTAAATAAATTGAACGGCTCGGATAATTTTTTTAGGACCCGAGACTGATCCAAAACTGGTATGTACATGCTGGTACAGATACAAATTTTTTACCTATAGTACCTCTGGTCCCATATCGGCACTATGGGATCTTGTTAGGAAAATATCTGTGCGCACAAGATGTATAATCTGGTTATCAAAACTGAGCCCAACCATCAACCGTGGGTAGGGCAAGGGTCCTGTCCAGTCCAATTCCAACCAGATCGGTCCAGTTTAAATTATTTTTGGGTTCTTTCTGGACTCACAACAATAATCAGAACCGTTCACATTTTAGAGCTCATCGAGAACATCGATCACGCTAATTATCCAAAATGAATTAAGTTTTGGGGAAAAGAGTGTGTAACACTAGATTGTAACTCATTTAACACAATTATCCAAAAAAATGCTTTTTGTTATCATATCAAACGATATCCAATCAACGTGATTTTTGGCATGGTAAGTGTTCTCAATGAGCTCTAAAAAGTAAACGGTTCCGATCATTATTGTGGACCCGAAAAGGGCTCACAAGTGGATTCAAACGGGACCGAACTGATTGGAATGGGGACTGGACAGGACCCTTGCCCACCGGGGTACCCCATTAGGTGTACACTAAATTTGCACTAGATTGTATAAAAATTATTTTAGATTATTATATTATCGATCGGAGTCATTTAATTTTTCTAAATATTATACTAAAAATGTTTTAAAAAATCAACTCATTTGGATATCTGTAGAGAGATCAACTCATTTAAATTTTATCCCTTTAAAATCAGAACGAAAATCAATCAGCCCTTACCGATATTCAAATGAACTGAATTTTTTACAAAAACTAGTAAGAACATGTTTTAAACAAATAGAGCGACACCGATCATTTGTGTGAGACAGACAATCCAATGTATATTTGTTGTACTCAAATTTGTACACTCTTTCGCAATATTTATCGTTATTTTCCAGAAAAACAAAAATAGATGTAGAGATTACTCCACGTATCCGTCAGGAGTATTTGCTGGTATACTTTACTTTTACTACAAAACTTAGTTGTATTTACTCGAGGCTCAACATGATGTTAAAAAGAAGAGAAAAAAATATTAAATCAACTGCATGCTCTAACGTTTCGTTCCAGAACCTAAATTAATTACTTATTTTTTAAGAAGATAATTTTAAATTAAAAAATAATGTGTTTACGCAAATAATTTTTCTAATAATATGGATCTTGTTTGATAGATCTTTTGAACGGTGCAAAAAAAATTAAAAAATTATTTTTCATTTACATTATTTTTTAGTTTGAAAATGTGAAATAAATACTTATTTTTTAAGAATGTGTTCTGGAACGTGGCCTTAAGAATATCTCTAACCCAACATTCTCTATTGCTCCATTTGAGAGGATCGATGAAATTAATACTCCTTTTTCAATCAAAAAGTGGATATAGAGAAGTTTACTATTCCTACAAACTCCAATCACAAACCTCTATATCTCTCAATTCATCTCTATTTCAAAAACTTTCTCACTTTTCCTCTAATCATTATTCAATCTCAATACAAATCTAATACTTTTTGCGTTTTATATTCAAAAAGTGGTTTTGGAGGATCCTTTTTTTTTTTTTTTTTCCTCATACTCTATGTATGGAGTATCAAATTTGATCCTCCAAAATAGAGGAGGAAATAGAGGATGAGTTGGAGTGGAGATTCGCTCCAAACTAGAGGAATGGAGGAAGAAATGGAGGAATAGAGGATGAGTTGGAGATGCTTTAAGCGCTACATAACAAGTTTAACCCCATCAATGAGTGTAAGATTTGAAGTACTTGTAACAGGCACAGACCCAACGGGAGTCACACCGGGTCACGCGGGGTACGTGCCCCCAGTCGACTTTGTAAAATAAATATTAATAATTTTAAATATCTAAATTATACCTAATAAATTTATGATAATGTTCTAATAAAACTACTTTTCATTTTCTTTACGAGGATTTTTGTCTGATTTATTTCTTAGAGTGCAAACTTTCACACAATCTTTTTTGTGCAAACACGTCCCTTTCTCTATTGTAAGATACAATTACACATATAGCCACCAATTTGTTATTATACCGATGTAAATTGTATTAATTAAGGAACTATGGACGTATGGGATAAATTTACTAATTTGTGTGCCTCCTGCTAACACAAAATTCTAGATCCGTCCCTGCTTGTACATTGACCTAAGCACTTAGCCGGTGCTTTCCACCAACTTCCTCCATCCTTGCACATGATCGCTTATTGCTAAAAAAAAAAAACCAATACTCCAAATTTTTATTTTTATTTTTATAATCGAGGAACAGTCCTATAGTCAAGTCACAATTAGATTCGACTGTACAATCCAAATCTCGAGAGAATTAGCGCGAACATATCAGTCACGGTCCCCCACTTAAAATTAGGGTATACTCACCCGATGAAAAATCGAGCCCCCAACCAAATGGAATATTCTCAAAGTTAATCATCCTCCCTTACAACTGGACCAACCTTGGCGTTAATCGCTCGATTGCATCTCGAGATTCTCGAGTTAATCATGTGCTGTGAAAAGCAAAGACACACTTGTAAAGTCACGGGTATGCTAAAAAGTTAAAGTCGATAAAATGCAACCACCGAAAAGTGAGCAGAGAATCTCACGAGGTTTGGTCAAGTCAACATCAGAAATATAATTGTTCGGTTCCTAGTTTAGTATTAGTTTTAATTTTGTTTTCAATTATTATCATATATCTTTCTCCAATCATTACCCTATATCTTCAATTATTAATTTCATTTCTCTCTCTCCCTCTCCAATCATTACCATATTTCTCTCTCCACCCACTACCAAAATTAAACTAAACTAAAATGCCAACAAAACACAACAGCGGCTTTGTTTGGTTGGCAGTTTAGTTTAGGCTCCGTTCCATAATACATTCTTAAAAATAAGTACTTATTTCACAATTTCAAACTCAAAAATTATGTAAATGAAAAATAATTTTTCAATTTTTTTTGCATTGTATTAAAAATCTCAATGAAATCTATCAAATAAGATCCATATTGATAGGAAAATTATTTGCATAAGCACATAATTTTAAATTTTGAAATTACTTTCTTAAAAAATAAGTACTTATTTCCCTTTCGGGAACGGGGCCTTAGTTTAGTTTAATTTTGGTAGTGGGTGAAAAGAGAAATAGGGTAATGATTAGAGAGAGATAGAGAGATAAATGAAATTAATAATTGAAAATATAGGATAATGATTGGAGAAAGATATAGAATAATGATTGGAAAACAAAACTAAAACTAAAGTAAAATAGCAACCGAATAAAGCCATAAATGTTTGTTTTGTTTTGTATGAGGTTGTATACTTGAATTTTAGATAAAACATTCCAAATTTTGGGCCACTAATGGTTTGCCCGGTCATTAATTTTGAAACTCCAAAATAAGACGAGGTGCACAAAAATTGACTCGGACATGATCTGATTATCATAAAAAATGTGGTGATCATGATCAAACCACCCTCAACCGGTCCTTTTCAAGCTAATAATAATAATGATGGATGATAGACCATGACAAGAGTGTAATGTTGTGTTTGCTTTACTTCTTAAAAAGAATTTTAAAAAAAATTCCCCATACTTTCAACATTTCTCTTTCTATCTCTATCCACTTATTACTCCTATTATTTTTCAAAAAAAAATTTAAAAAGCAATCCAACACAGCAAACCTTACAAAACTAATTTTTATTGTACATTATACTCTCTCTCTCATAGGCATACTAATATGTTACTACATTCTTGATTAATCTTCAACTTTAGAAATACTAGTAATTTCGGAATCATGCATATGGCTCCCGTAGACTCTTCGAAAGTGTTGCTGCTTTTGTTTTGTTTTGTTTTTCTAGTCCGCTCGGGGGTGTTTCCGGTTTTTTATTTTTGGAAGAAGTGAAAGTAAGGTTTTGATGTTTTCCCAAATTTTCAAAATAGTGAAAGCTTATATATTTATATTATTTGGAAATGGAAGTTATGCACCAAATATATTTTTCATTCCTTTTTTTTTCAAAAATTCTGAAAAATAAAAATAGAAAACATAAGTTCTACCAAACATAGTCATAGTTGTCGATGTTAAGTTTCCACTTTCTACTCTATGACAAGCGTTCTAGGCACTTGTCAGAATTAAGGCTCAATTTGGATGGCGTGAATCTTGAGAAGAGACAATCGAGAGCGAGAATGTGATGTCATGTTTTCATGATGCTTATGTTTGGAAGAAACAAAAATATGAATGCAATTCTTGATGACATATTCAATCAGGAATCACATTTCGAGATTAAGTGGGAATCTAATCTCTCCCATATTAGTTATGGTAATCTGAACAAGATTATGGAAAACATGGATGAAACATTAAATAAACTTGATTTATATAAAGATCCAACAAGTAACTACAACATTAATTAAGGACAAAACACCAAATTAGGAATTAAACTTACAAGTATTAAAGTTTAAAACTAAAAACAACAATGGATAAGTCAAATCCTAAAGAGAAGGGAGATCTATACAAGAAGTAAGATAGACTCTAAAGTGAGAGAAGAGTCAATACATATCAACCCTCTCTCACACAAAATATCCTAAAACATATCATACGTAGATGCTATTCGATAAATGGAATGTTGAAAAAGTGGCAAAAAAATGCCCGAAAGCCATTGGTATTGATACCTATGCAACCTGATATCGATACCCAGCGTTCTGTTCAGCTTTTGAGTGATTTAAGGTGATTGGTATCGATACCTATACAAACTAGTATCGATACCAAGGCCATTAAGGTAGATTTTGTTTGGCTGAACTTCGCGGGCTTATTCCGGCTACTCCTGAACTCGGATTTGGGTGTTATTTGGACCGTTGAAAAGCTTGTTGAGATTACTTTCTAACTCAAGTAGTTTGGATCCAAGATAATTTGTACATCAAATGATATGAAGAATCTACCTTTAACTGGTAAGAAAATGAATAGCTTTGGAAAAATCCTCACATCTCCTTCAATTCCCTTGACCCTTAGGCGTCCTGAACAACCTCCAACCCATCTTTTCATGACTTTTCGGGCACAACAACGAGGTGGCACGTGATCTTGGATACTTGGTTGCATCCGGAGCATTCTTTGGCGCTTATTTATACAAATTACCTGAAACACACAAAAGCCTACCTCACGTGCAATACCGCATAAAAACAACAAAATATGTACGTACATTAACACAACACACTAGAGAATTTAAGCACCAAGATTAAGCAATATTGAGTGCTTATCAATGAGCGAGTTTAACGTTACTGAAAGCAAATGGGTTCGCGTGGATGTTGATACAAGTAATTATCTGGCCAATAGAGTTTAATGCATTAAAAGTTACGTCAATAACCGGAAAAATGGCAATGGGTTGGAATAGCTCTTATTCCGGTACAACAGATACTTGTACCTCGCCGGGCGCTCGAAATGACCAAAAACAAAAATAGGAAAACAGATGTTGAAGAAATTCAGATCCCACCCCACCATGGTCGAACAGGAACTACCTGCTTCCAGACTTCCAGTACAGACATCTCCTTTCTGAGTTAAATGTGACAACTATGGTGGGTTTGGATTAAAAAGTAAGGCGTGACTCTCTTTTTTTCGTCTTTATTTAAATTTATTGTACATGTTAGTTTTGCGTCAAACTCTTGTGACTTATTGGTTCGTCTCGACGATAGAAATCGAAAAAATAAAAAAAGTTTGATCAGAACTCATATTTTTTTGAAAAGACAAAAAAATAAGTAAAAAAGAGGCTTTCTTTTGGTTTCCATCTTTGGGTCTAATAGTTTTGGTAGTGGATGAAGAGAGAAATAAGATAATGATTGAAGAGAAGGATAATGAGTAGAGAGAGATACAGAGATAAATGAAAGTAATAATTGAAGAAATAGGATAATGATTATAGAGAAAAATAGGGTAATGATTAGAAAACAAAAACAAAACAAAGTTAAAATGGAAAACGAACAAAGCCCTAAGTTTATTGTATTTTCAAAAAAAAATATAGGTTTTGATAAAAAAAAATTTATATTTTTTCGGTTCATCTCGTCGAGACGAACCAATAAGACACCAAAGTTTGACGCAAAACTAACCCGTTTGGCTAAGGCAAGTGGCTTATTTTTTTGTCCTTATTCAAAAAAAATTCATATCATTTGGCTTATCATCAATTTTTTGGGAATTATTGCATCCTCATGACAAGAGGAATCTCAAAAGTAAAAAATTTTGACCGAAATCTTTTTTTTTAATAAAGACGAAAATAAGCCAATAAACCAATATTTTCATCTTTATTCAAAAAAAATTAAATTTCGATCAAAATTTTTTACTTTTTAGATTTCGTTTATCACGAGGAAGCAAAATAAATTTGAATAAAGTACTAGGGAAAAAAGTTTATTACCCTAACTTTTAATTCAAACCCACCTTTACTTCCCACAATCATGAGGAGATATTTTTGGCTTGAAATATTAATATTAAATGATGGTTTAAAATCTTGGTTGGGTATAAGAGACGAGAGTCAGTGACAGCTAGGAGTAAAATACAAAAGGAAATTTCAGTAGTACACATAATTGCCTCTTCGAAAGCTGTGCTGATTTTGTTTTGTTGCACATGTCAAGTTTGCCGGGGCTTTCCTGGGGAACCGCGTAATATGCCCACATCTCGCGCACTCACCGCGGGCTAACGTGGTTGGACCCGTACCTCTCATATTTTTCACGGATCGAGATTCTCTTTGAGCATTGCTCCATGTGAGAATCGTGCGAGGATTCTTATCCAAATATATTTCCATCAATAAATTTCAACACTATTCTCTACTTTTGCAGCTCTTTATCCAAATAAATTTATTTATTTATTATACATTTATCCATAAATTTGAGTGGCAAAAAGGTAAATAGAATGAGAGAGCGAGAGAGTAGCTAGTCTTGTTTGCCCTCTACTTTTAGCTTCAAAAGCAAAGTGCCTAGCCAAGTAGAGGGCCTCTTAGAGCATCCGCAATGTAATAATCAAAAGTGAATAGTTAAAATTTGTCACGTCAGTTTTTGATTATTCATTTAGAGGGTTGTTAAAATTAGCAATATGAAATCCCACATTGTTACTTTTGATTATTCAAATGCCTAAATTTGATTATTGGTTAGGAGGTTGATAATTTTGATTACTCCCTCTGTCCCTTTATTACAGTCCAGTATTCCATTTGGGGCTGTCCCTTAATAAATGTCCATTTTGTAAAGTTAGTGGGTAAAAGTTGGTGAATTGTCTATTTTATCCCTAAAAGTAGATTCCATTTTGAAAAGTTAGTAAGTAAAAGTATAATGATGATGGGTAAGTAGGGAAAGTGGAGGAAAAAATTGATGTGAAAGGTATAATGATGATATCTTTTTAATAAGTTGGAGTTACGAAGCAGGACATTAAAAAAGGGACGGAGGGAGTATTACAATGTGAGCATTTTTTTAAGCACACATTATTAATTTTAGCAATCTTTTGATTTCGATTATTACATTGCGAATGCTCTTAGAACATTGAAATTTGAATTTGGCTAGGTACAATAGCCAAGAGAGCCCGAGTAGGAAGCCTTTTGGAGATGCTCTATTAAACCAATGGCTTGTAACCCAGCAGTTATCTCCTACTTCTACCACAAGAGAGGCCAAGGTTCGAGTTTCGTCTGAGGCATTTGGGATTTATGGCTATAGACAGCTTCTAAACCACATGTGGACTACTAACCTACTGTACTAATTTCCTTGCTAACCTCCGACTGATGTTATACAGTACTAGCGAATTGCCCATGCTTAAAGACACTTTCAACATAAGTTTTATATCTCTTAGTACGTAATTCCCGTGCATGAACACATTTGCCTCCAAATTCACATCAACTTTTCCATTTTCACAAAGTATCAGAACCAATTTGAGAGAGAGAGATTTGGTAAAAAAAATATTGATTAAGTATTCCTTATTTTGTTTTTTTCCTAATCGTACGATCATAAATTTTCAAAAAAATGATCTAATGGTTGTAGAGGTTACTCTCGTTTATATCCCTAGACATTTTTAACAGAAGCCGCTCTATTTTATAATATAGATATAGATTGGCAAAAATAGAGAGTGGGTAATGTATCGAATTTTTATTTGACGAGCGTTCAAACCATAATCCCACTCTTTTTTCTTAGAATAGTGTAGATTATGATTTTCCTAGTTTATTTTTTTATTTATTTTTGCATGGGGTTCCACATACACTGCATTATCTAAATACTGGGACGGAGCTAGGAATTTCACCACGTAGGGGCGATCGTGCATGTGAGAAAAAAATATAAATACACATGCATAATCACATAAATACTTTAAAACTCAAAATAACATAAATACATAAATCGGTTTAACTAATGGGATCGATCTTGATGTATGTGTCTTGTTTTTCTTTATCATTCATCTTCTTTTTTATATTCATCATAACTGGACGAATTCGGTACATGGGCTTTCATGTTACTTGATTTTACCAGTCAAAAAATAAAAAATTAGGAGAAGTTTAGAACAACAATTGGGAAAAGACATACCTACAACTTAAATTTCACCAAAATTACTTAGGTTTCCAAAATCTCTTTTCCTCTGTCTCTATTTTCTCGAAATTGCCTTTGAAGTCTTAACTATTGGGGATGTTTGTGCCAAGAGAGAGGGGATTTGGTGTGTCATTGAGATTTTAGAACAAAAAGAAATAAAATTGTAAAACACTAAACCCATCTAATAAAATGTGAGAGTTTATTACTTGAATATTCACAATATTAACTCTAGAGTTTTATTTTAGCCCTTAACCCTTTGTAATTAATGTTGGTATACTCGTAGTTCAAAGATTGCAATTATATACTCTATATTTTTTCAAAATTCTACACAGGGGCGAGTCTATATACTTTCATAGGAATTTTTTTTTTTACATACTCCCTCCGTCCCATAAAGTTTGACATTTTCAAAAATGCGTGCTATTTTAAAATTGCATATATCTTTCAATCCATAATGCTGTAGGCGATTTTTTGAACTTTGTTTAATAGAACAAATTAAAATCTATCAAATAAGATCCATATTGCTTATAAAAAAACATTACGGATTAAAAGATATAGCTAATTTTTTTTATAGGGCTGAAATAGTGAAAGTGCCAAACTTTATGGGACGAAGGGAGTATAATAGTATTGTTTCCCTACTGGCCCCTCCCTGGCTCCATTCCTGTCTAAATAGCATTCAAAACCCCATGCGGTCGCGCTGCCAATTTTTGCACTGCGGTTACATTTCCAAATCCTTGCTCTCGCGAATTTTAGTGATCTGTGATGTGTTTCAAATATGCTTTCGCACTCGCGCTCCCGCTTAACGCATGCGCGCGCGCGAAAAGGGTGGTTGAGGGTGGGACCATACCATAGGTGAATGTTAGCATGCGTGTAAAGTGTTTTTAGTATACTCCGTATCTGGGAGGAGTGGGGACCAAGTTCGACGCATGGTATCCCCGACTGGAAAAAGATTGACCATGTGACGTGTCCGCGACAGTATCCTCAGACCTGTCTTGTCTGACGTGGAGGTTGCCTAGTAGCAGTATTTGATTTTATTTTGGACACATCCGTTTCTCTTCGTTTTGTTTGAAATTTTAATCCAACTGAAATTTCTCCTGTTTTAAAATTCTTTTATCCATTTCTGCAATCGCATTATTGTGTGATAGTTATCTCGAACCGATCATATCAGTTTGATCTACTCTCTCTGTCCCATTTTAGTTGTTCATTTTCGTTTTTCATGTCGTTCTTTTAACGCTTATATCTTATAATATGAATTTTCAAAAATATGCAATATGGATCTTATTTTATAGTTCTCGATTAGATCTATAATACAAAATTTTCAAAATTATGAAAAACATCGTAGATCGGGAGATATAAGCATTGAAAGAATGGCACGAAAAACGAAAATGGACAACCAAAATGAGACAGAGAGATGTATTTCTTAGAGTGTTCAAAATTCAAATCATCTTCTTTGTGCAAACTCTATCACTTCCTGTTAATCATACGATGAATTAAGTTACATATATAGTCATTAATTTATTACTTTAGCGCAAAAATATGAATTAATTAAAGAATCATAAACGTAGGAGTCAAATTTACTAGCTTATGCACACTACCAATGCGAATTTCTGGATCCGTCCTGATCGCAAACAATTTTCGCAGGTCGCCTAAAACAAGTAGCCCTCCGTCCGGATTTAATTGTCCCTCGTACTATTTTAACCGATTAAAAAATGAGTTATATCTTTAAATCCGTAATGAATTTCATATCGAATATGGATCTTGTTTTATAGATCTCGATTAGTTCTATAATACAATGTTTTCAAAATCACATAAAATATTATAAATTACAATATATAATCAATTGAAAAATGACACAAACTCCTAAAAAAGACAATTAAATTAGGACGGAGGGAGTAATGCCTATCATGCTACACTAAACACAATCACTGCCTTTTTTGACTATGTACTGGAATTTGAAGTAGAAAAAGAAAAAGAAAAATGCACCCATGTGATATCAAAAGTAGAAATCGAGTCTAGACAAAAAACCGGAGGGGGGTGGGTGGACCATTCGAATCTTGTGATCAATGGATCCAGGAGTGCTGTAGTGCACCCCGGTACAGTGCGCGTATAGTGCAACATAAGGACGGTTGATCTCATCAATTAACGGTCCTGATTAAAAACAATCTTTTATCGGTAAAAGATATTTATTACCGGTCAAAATTAAGAAACACATCGCAACCGTTACTTGATGAGATCGACGGGCCGCGTGCCGCATTACACGTAGTATAACACCGGAGTGCACTACAACACCTCCGGCTCCGTGATGAAAAGGATATTAGGAATTTTTATATTCAATATAGTCAATGATATTAGAGCCACTAATAAAATAAAAGCCTAATCATCAAATTGAGAAATGAATTAAATTACCATAATAGTGATATTCTACACGTAGCCCGGATTTAAAATTCATTAGGAATATTGTACGAAGGAAAGTTCTGCTATATTGTACTACGAAGGAAGGAAAGTTCTGCTGTGATTCCTAACCCTAAAGAAGCCGCCGCCTCCATTTCTCTCCTTCCCCTCCCCCAAGGGTTTTATGCCCCAATGGGTGACGGGAGGGGAGGGATTTCTCCCCCTCGTGGGATTTTTCAATCTCTCGATTATAGATCTCGAAGGTTTTCTCTCTTTTCCCCTTCACCCCCATCCTCCTCATCTCCAAATCACCATCCGCCGCCCCTCCTCTGCTTCTTTCGCCGTGCAGACCGACGGCTTTTGGATGTAGTGGCTTGCAGATCGTGGTTGTCGGAGGCGTCCTCCTCCTGCCGGAGTGGGAGATCTAGGTGGGTGGATGAAGTCTGCTCCGGTACGAGGGACTCCGTCCGGTTCCGTTACCGATTTTTCTCTTTTTTCTGGTTCATTTCTTTGATGTCCCATGTGTGGGATTTCTCCCTGTTTGTGGGGCTGGGGCTTCTATCACCCCTATGTGGGTATTTTTGGTTATTTTCTACAGTGCTCCGTCTGTTTGGAGCGATGGGTTTAGTTGGAGTTGAGTATAGTCTTTGTACTGAGTCCTCTCCTATTTGGTTTATTGATCCCTTGTTTAGGGATAGAGTTTCCTCTTGATGTACTGCTTTTTGGATCTATAATATCACCTGTTATCGTCGTGGAAAAAAAAAAAAAAAAAAGAAGGAAAGTTCTGCTGTGATTCCTTTTCTGATTTTCTTTTACCACCAAGTGAGCGGGCATCTCCCGTAGGACTTCCTTTCTTTGAAGATTGGCACGGGAAGACTTCCTTTCAATTCCGCGTGTATTTAGCATCAAAGAAGACAACTCTGTTGGATGGTTAGTTGCTTTCAAATGTTGATGTTGTTGCGTGGTCGGACCACGTAAGAATTGGTATCTCCCGTAGGAGATGCTCTAAGTCCAAAGGCTCTGTACTGAACAAAGTCATTACGGAATTGTAGAGAGCATCTTAACCATCTATCTCAACAATCAACGTTCCGGCATTTTGCCTTAATAATCCTAGAGGACTGTTTTTTTTTATCTTTAGTAATTTTTTTTTGGGAAAAAAATCGAAATGGTCCCCTGTAGTTAAGTATTTGTGTCAATTTGGTCACTGCAGTTTTAATTGGCTCGATTTATATTCTGTACTTTCCCTTTTGTTCCAACTTGGTCCAATTACTAACTACCGTTAGCCTTTTAAACACCAAAAGCGAATTGGCCCCTTTTTTGAGGTTAAAATAGTAATTGTTCCATTCCCCTCTATGGAACTACTCAAACTTCAACATCCCTAGTTAGGAATCAGTGCATGGGCCAAGTGAGGACTGTTTTTGTCTTTAGTAATTTTTTTTTCTTTCAAATTTGTTAGTTTTGCGTTAGCAACCCTAATGTGGAGGTGACCATTGCATTGGTGGAATGTTCTCTACTACATGACTAATGGAACACATTTTACCAATACAACGGTAACACATCACATGGTACCCAAAATGTGATACTTAAACATGGTTACCAAAGCATTAGTGTTGCGTTAATTTTATTTGGATAACTGGCTCGTTTCGACGAGAGAAATCTAAAAAGTTAACGAAATTTATGTTCACGATTCACAACAAATTTTTTTGAAAATAGACAAAAATAATCAAAGATTAATGCTGGCCCATAAGATCGCTTATTGCTTTAGCGTTTAGTGTGGATATATGTTTTGCGTAATTTGTTCAAATACTACAATTCCTTCTAAGAAAGTATTTATTTTTGAAAATTTAAATTCTGGAGATCATTCCAAAAAATTAAGACAAGAAACCCAGAATAATTTAAATGTTCAAAACAATAAAAGAAATATTTTAGAACAAGGTCACAATTTTGATGTTTATGATCAATCGAACGATTAGATTATTTATCGCTAATAAAATTTGAACCAAAAAAGTTTATATATATATAAAAAAAACCCTTCTAATTATGTTGAAATTTAGGCTGTTGATTTTGCCACTCCCTTTTTTTTTAACGCCACTCCTCTGCAAGTCATTTGCAGGAAAGTGGCGTTAACAAAAAAAAAAAAAAGGAGCGGCAAAATCAATTCCCGAAATTTAATGGGATTTATGATGAAGGGGAGAGACCATGGTACCTAGGAAAGTACGAGTATATCACTGATCAATGTCACGAACAGCACACCATTCTTATCCAAAACCCTCGGAAAGAAACACATGAATATCCAATCCAAAATCCCAAAAAGCCATACTAAAAGCCAAATTACAATTCAAAAGCTAACTACTGCGCCGATTCCGCCCTCCAAAAATGCTGCCCTCACCGTCACAGTATCAGCTTCCCGGGGATGCAACAGACACACGTGCGCCTGCAAGTTATTACCAGTGGTGCTGCTGGAGCAACGCGGTGGTGCTCTAGGAGCCGCTCGTCAATCACCCTAATTCTTCAATTTGGCCTTCGTTCCTAGTATTTTCAATCTTTTTTCTCGCTCTTGCAAATTTCAATTGTTTAGAATTTTTTGACAGATATTTTACCTCTCGCACTCGTGCATTATGTGACAGTTAAATATTTAATGGCGGAGCACATATTTTGTGGTGAAAAGCCTCCTGCAATAGTATAACGTGACGGTGTTCCAAGAGCAATTACTGAAGTATTCCCTCCGTCCCAAATTGGATGTCAATTTTTGATATCCGTGTCAATTTCAATTCTTTATATCTTTCAAGGAAATTGATTTTAGCACTCCAAAAATTAGAGGGGCTCCAAAACGACGTCGTTTTGTGTATTAACACAGTTCAGTTTTGGAACCCCTCCATCAATTTTTGGAGTGCCAAAATCACAATCCATCTTTCAATATGGATCTCAAAAAATATGCAATATAGATCTTATTTGATAGTTGTCGATTAGTTCTATTATACAAAGTTTTCAAACTCATGAAAAACATTATATATTGAAAGATATAAGCGATAAAAAATGACACGAGTTTTAAAAATTGTCATCCTTTTTGAGACGGAGGAAGTACTAATTTTCCAATGCGTGATGTCAGTCAGCGGCTACATTGGGTTCTGTGTACTAAAGGCCGGGAGGCGGAAACCCAACAAATCCCTTTTTCCCATCGAATTTACTTAGAGTCCTCTTCTCGGCTATTTTTGCCGTTAAAAACACTCCAAGTCTTTTTTTTTTTTTAAAATCCGAAAACACATTTTATTAAAATGTCAAGCGGCACTTACAACGAATCCATCCGAATACAATGAAAGGGAGACTACAACCAACCCATCACTGAAAAATACACAAGAAATACAGGAACAAAGAGACGCAAAATGTTTAGATCCTAAGCGCGAGCCAAAAACTCTCTTCTCACCGTCACTAAGGACCGGGACACGAGGAGTTAGCAATCCATCCAACTTTTCTCCTCTCTCTCTCTCTCTCTAGAATCCTCAATTCATTTTCAGGTAGTGGACTTCTATCTTTAAAAAAAATAAAAAAATGATGATAAGTCAAGCGATACGAATTTTTTTTGAATAAGGACAAAAAATAAGCCACTTTGGCTTAAAGTATGTATTCTAACTTATAGTAGACCTTGAGGAATTTTTATAATTTTAATGATACATATACATTGGAAGGATAGTAAATACTTATTCCGATATACGAATGGACAAAATAAAACAAAGGGCAAATTATCGAGTTTTACGAACGAAGTTTTTTCAATTTGAAGAAGTTTTGGGCAATTTTATTTATTTTTATAGTTTACTTGACCAATATTACAAACATTATTGGGCCAAATTTGTTAAATTAAATTTAAGGGCGTTGCAAAGATGAGAGTTCTGAAAAAATTGAGTGGGGGTCATGTGACCCACTTGCCCACACTTGACTTCTCATGGTGCTTAAAGCAATAGTAGATATGTGGGGTTGTTTACTCTTATCTACACACCTAACAATGTGAAGTACCACAAAAAAACCATGATGTGAACCACATCACATAATGGTTTTCACACAAGAAATATTGGACTTGCATATCTACTATCGACGAGACAAACCAATAAGTTACAAAAATTTTATGTAAAACAAATAAATGTAATTTTTTTAAATAAAAACAAAAAAAATATGTCACCTGACTTATTAATCCAAACCTACCCAAAGTCTATTACTACTAAAAGTCTCTGCCTATTCACACTCTCTTAACTTATACTCACTCTTTTCTTGACATGTTCACGTAAAGGCTAAGGGCAATGATTTATTAGAGTCTGATTATCAAAAAGTAAAGTGTTAAAATCAATTACCAGAACCTAATGGTGAAAAAGAGTGAAAAGTAACTACTATTACCTCTGATATTACTAAGAGGGAAAATCTTGTTTACAGAGCAGCGGTAAACAAGTGTTTTTTTTTTGTGGTCACAGCGATATACACCAGCGGGGGTTAATAGGAGTGTTAGAGTTAGCACGAGAAGACCAGAAGCTATCCATAGCCCTGGACCCCTGTGGGACTCGAACCCAAGACCTTCCACAAAGGAGAGGCAATGACTTACCAACTGCACTAAAGTTAATCTCGGAGTTCAAAAGTGTTTTAGACGATCCGGATTAAAGTTAATCTTTTACCGGTAAGAAATATATGTCAAAGATTAAAAACATATCTCAACCGTTAATTACCGAAACAGACAACTGAGATCGCTTAGCTCCGTAAACAGCTCTCCGTAAATATTAGTTTCTCTCCATTAATAATACTACTACTCCACAAGAGATTAATGCAATGCAAGCTGTCGCGAAGCCATTCCATGTCATTAACACAAGACTCCTACTAGTAGTATTAATTAGGTCAGGAAATCACAGACGCAAGATGAGGCCACTCCCCCACGTGTCGCGATCCCATAAGTTGTTCCCCGGAACTTGTTCGACCTTTAAGCCGCCTCCGACTATATAAACCCCCATCCCCGGCCCTTCTTTCCTCCTCACTTCCGTTGTTGTGTGTAAGCCGTGAATTACCAGCTGTTCACGCGTTAGCTCTTGCAATTTCCATCTCATTGAAGTTAGCGTTCCCTTGTAGAATGCGCTTCTGCTGAGTTTTCCTTCCATTTCCACCCTTCTCTCTCTCTCTCTCTCCACCTATACGTACAATCATTTGTATCCAGACCTGAGATTTGGTTCATCGGAGCTTTCTTGGGAATTCTATTGAGGTGAGTTTTGGTGGTGGAAATTGTGTTTTTTCTTTTAAAATTGCAAGAAAACCTACTCTAATTTAATTGAACGGAATGGGACTCTGCGGTGAGACTCGAACCTAGCTAGGACCTTTGCTCTCGGTGGTGAGTTGTTTCGTGAGTTTCTAATTGGAGATTGTTCATTTCGTAATCCAGCTAGGGAGCTTTGGAATTTGATCTCGAGCCGAGTTAAGGCCTCTGATTTTCTTCGGAAACTCTTAAGATTGATTCCTGCTTGATTCTGTTAATTTGCTCTGTTTTTAGTGTTTTTTTAAAAAATAAATAAATTTTGGCCAACTTTTTCTTTTTCCTGTTGGTATTAATCATGAGGGAGAAATTTTGAAAAACAATTCACTGAAAAAATGCGAAAAATAAAATAAATTAAGGATCTTGATGATTTCAGCCTCGGCTGAATATTTTTTAATTTTTTTCCCCCTGTTTGCAACGGCATAAAATTCGAGAAACAATTCACAGACAAAAATGAAAATAAATTAAAAACTAATTTTTTTTTATTGTTCTGTCTTTTGTTGAGTGTTTTTTTCTCAATTATACGCGCATTTTTTTTTTCTTCTAAACATTCGTCCGAACGGAAGAGTAAACAATTTGAACATAAAAATCAAAGGTGACTCCAGGCTTCTGTCTCTTCTTCATGGTGAAGATATTTGAATTTTGGGGAAAAATGTTTCCTAACTTCGGTGTATTGTTGGCTATTACTCTTCGTTTTTTTTTTCCTGCAATTAAAGCTATTTGATCATAAGTTTGGCACTGATCACAACAATCTCCACCAGGGGCGGAGCCATGATTTGGACAGCAATGGCGTTATTTGATAGAAGTCCACTAATAACGTCGCATGTTCGTAAAATTACAAAGAGAATTGTCAAGTGTAAAGTCTAATTCATCCTATTCTCATTTGTCCGGTCTCATCTCTCTCTAAAAGACTAAAACTATTAATTGGACATCTCTCTAACATGGTTTTCTCTATCTAGAACTGTCCCTCTTCCGTTGATCGTAACTTTCCATGAGATACCTGGAAATTTGCGAGCCTTCATTTTGTGGCTAGAAAAGTTAATTGACCTTTTGCAGTCGTTATCCTGGATATGTCTATGAATCTTTAGCCATTTCCCAACATTTTTCCTTGGTCCTTCTCTTCCTCAGAACCAATCTTTTTTCGGGTTAGTCGGTTTCGGACCTTTCGAAAATATTCTGTGTTTTTTTTTTGGAGTTGTTTTCCTTTTGGGCAAACAAGGATGTTGCAAAAGTTGAAACGGAATATGCTCTGTCATAGTAAAAGTCGGTATGCTTGGTAATTTGCCTAAAACCTCACTGTGGTCCCCTAAACGTGCTCTGTTTTGAGTACTAGTATACAATTTGCCTAAAACTTCTCCGTGGTCCCCTGTTATGCTCTGTTTTAACTAGTGCTGTCAATTATGTTTCGTAAAGCACCCCCAATATACTCTTCTGATTTTATTGTTTGTTACTATTTTTTATTTATCACCAAAAGTGTACTTCGGTACACCTCATTTTATAATTTGAGAGAGGAGATTTTATAGTGCACTCCATCAAATCTTTATATTTTCGTGATATATTATCTTATTTCTGTTTTCTTACCGTAATTATTCTCTCTGAATAGCTTCTTCAAATACCAAATTACCTTTTTGTGGTGAAATTTGGAATTTGAAGAGTGCACTAGTGTTTGAGGTATCTAGTAGAGAGCATGCTAAGGGTACTAAAAATTTCAAAAACTTTATTTTCATATTTCATATTTGGTGTTTGAGATACTCTGAGGTTGAATTATTTCAAGAAAGTATGTAGAATACCTATACTTCTTCAGCAACACTCATTTCCGTCTTCGCTATGTGGGTCTGTGCAGATTTATAACTATGTGTATATACATGTGTTTTTATTGTATTGCATACTTGAGTGTATGATATAGGTGCAATGGTACGTGTTTGTGGTAAGCAGGTGCAATGGTGTGTTAAATACTTGTAAGCTTATGCTATTACTAGGATGATATCGGCACAGCGCAGGATAGGCAGTAAGTACCAAATAGATGTACAAGCTTATAAGTTGTCAATTGTAACCTCCCTGCTAAGGAATAGTATGAAACAACCCTTAAAGTTTCCTCCTTAACTAATGATGCATATTGTGTTCCCTGCTGTGAATCATATGCTTGAGTAATTAATGGTTTGACAACCAAGCTCAGGTGGTTATGGTAATTATACTTTCTTGGATCCACCATCAAAGCATAAATGCGTGGATTTGTTTTCTGGTTCCTGATTTTTGAGTATTACTTCATTTGTTGATGCAGTTTACAGTCGGCAAGTAGTAGAGTGTGCAAAGATGACGGTTACTCCTAAGATCTCCGTCAATGATGGCAACCTAGTGGTTCATGGGAAGACCATACTGAAGGGTGTGCCCGATAACATTGTTCTGACTCCGGGATCTGGTGTGGGCCTTGTCGCTGGAGCTTTCATTGGTGCCACCGCTGATGATAGCAAAAGCCTCCATGTCTTCCCCATGGGTGCACTAGAGTAAGCAATAATCTTGTTTCTATAGCCACTGTTATCTTGTGGAAATAATTTCATCTTTTAGCCCTTAGGGAATTTGCTGCTCTGCCGAGATATGTCATTTCATTGTTCGTTTTCTCTTTACTTACCATAACTGTGAACTTGAGGCATCCACAACCTAAAAGTTAAAATAGGAAAAACTATGCTGGCTAAAAAACAACGTCCAACCTTGTGCAAAAAATTTATGCAAAAATTTATGCCGGTGAATATAACATGAGATTCATCACACATGTTAGGTCAAAATGATTCTTGATTGAATAATTTTAATCTGAGTTGCATATTGGTGCATGATCGTTATTCCTAGTCTCTTATATATGTGATGTATGTGATAATCAGCTACACTAAATAGATCCACAAGTGTTGGATTTTTCCTTAACACGTTGCAAAATGTGTGTTATTGTAAACGTGATAAATCCTATCCAACACTATTAAGGACCAATCAAGATGAGTCAGATTTGTTTTGCTCTCTTGCTAGATTACTGTGTCACTGCATGTTTTCACTTCATATACTATGGAATCCATGACATCTGCTCGAGTCAGTGTGTTATAGTTGAGTCAATTTTTGGCTTGAGGTGGTCATTCAGTTTGTGTGAACGAGGAACACATTTTTCAGATATTTTTTTTTTGAATTACTTCTCTGTAACAGGGGTCTCCGATTCATGTGTTGTTTCCGCTTCAAGCTATGGTGGATGACTCAGAGGATGGGGACATGTGGGAAGGATATTCCTCTTGAAACACAATTCCTGCTTGTGGAGAGCAAAGAGACCACTGAGGGGGAGCATGATGATTCCCCAACCATATATACTGTCTTCCTTCCTCTTCTTGAAGGCCAGTTCCGTGCTGTTCTCCAGGGAAACGAGAAGAATGAACTTGAGATTTGCCTTGAGAGTGGTGAGTAGATCATGGCCATCAAACGTAAATGGTGTAATTCTTAAGGAATGTCTTCCATTAAGCCAGTCCCATCCCGGCTATCAGTAACGAAGAACCGTGCAATATGGTGGGGTGGAGCTGTTGTTAATGCGTACACAACCAAGTTGGAGAAATGAATCAATCACACTTCCATTCGAATGAATCAAACTAATGGAGGGTTATAGACCTTTCGGGAAAGAAAAAGTAGAAACAACTGAGTTCCTAGAGAACCGAAACGACATTGTGTTTTGTTGGTGTGATTCTATTTGCAGGGGATAGTGCTGTTGAAACCAACCAAGGACTTTACCTTGTCTATATGCACGCCGGGACCAACCCCTTTGAGGTCATCTACCAGTCTGTAAAGTAAGTTTTCTCCCTTTAATGCTTTTTCTTTTCATGGTCTGGTTTCATTGAGCAACAAGGATTTGTTGGTTTCTTGAAAAAATCTGAAACCTAGACTAGCCTTTATGTTCAATAAACTGTTTTCCTTTGCACTGTTAAAACTTCTTTTATGCGTGAATACTTTACCCTATTTACTCAGTGATGCTTTTGTCATGAAACAGAGCTGTGGAAAAGCACATGCAAACTTTACGCCATCGTGAGGAAAAGAAGGTGAGGAAGTCCCTACTTTGTTTGCTTGATGTCTACACGTAAAACTATGGGGTTTTGTATTTCTAAATGGATTATCAGATTATGTGATCTTTGTGGTGTTTGTATGTAGTTGCCTTCTTTCATAGACTGGTTTGGCTGGTGCACATGGGATGCTTTTTATACGGATGTCACAGCCGAGGGTGTTGAGGAAGGCCTTCAAAGGTAAGATTTCGAATCGAACTATTTTAGATTTCAAATATGGAAGGATGGGGTCCTTGAGGTTCTTTTGAATCTTGGAGTAATTATTTGTATATACTGGATACTAAGGTATTCTGTGACTATTATTGCAGCTTGGCAGATGGAGGTACTCCTCCACGGTTCCTTATCATAGACGATGGTTGGCAACAGATTGGCGCTGAAGCAAAGGACAGCAATTGTGTTGTGCAAGAAGGATCACAGTAAGATACTTCCACTCTCTTGCTCTCCCTTGATAGGTTATACTATTACGTCTTAGTTCTGGTAGCTAGAGATTCAGATGACTCCCTGTGTGAAAAAGAGTACAGAGGTTTCGAGAGGGATGGGGGCCCAAAAACAAAAGGAATAGTTCTCTTAGTATGTCATATGGGAGGGTGTGCCCTGTTTTGGGCAAAAGCTGGTTTGGTTAGTGTTGTACACTGATCAAAGATCTAAGTAGGAATTCTGAAATCTGTACCCAAGGATAATGGGCTTGATTGTGTCATTCGTAAAGCAAATGAAAACGGGAAGAGGATTATTGTGCATCTAAGTCAGCTTTCTTTAATAATGCTGGCTATTTGATTTCATCCAGGTACGACACTATTCCATTCGATACTATACAAGGCATTGCAAAGTTAGGGGGTGTGGAAAATTATGCTAGAGTTGGCATGGATAAGTCATGGTGCAAGAGTGTTAGCTTATGATTGAACTAACTCACCAATGTTAAAAAAAGTCTTTATCTGATATATGTATTTTCTCTGACTCGCTGCAATGCTTCCAGTTTTAGCATGCAACGCACGCAAGCTAACAGTTAGTTGTCTGTCACAAAATTGATCTTGCAGGTTTGCTAACAGACTGACGGGAATAAAAGAGAATGAGAAATTCCAAAAGAATGGAAAGAGCAATGACCAGGTCCCGGGCCTAAAAATCGTCGTTGATGAAGCCAAGCAACGCCACAATGTGAAGTAAGTGGCCAAATTTAGTGCTGCTTGTAATCTTCTTGTTTTTTTGTTCCCCTCTCTTCCTCCTGAGTAGCTTGTGATTAGCTGCAAACCTTTCTTTCATTTGTGTTGTAAAATGAAAGCTACCATTTTTAGAATCTAGGGACTAATTGTTTGGTTGTATTTTTTAATTTTCTTGGTCAAATTTGGTTTAATTTCATTTTAACCATTTGTTGATCCTGTCAGTACATAATAACACATGTTGCATACTATATGGTAAATTTTTAGTCGAAATTCCGCATAAGTTGTGTTGTTGCAATGTCAATGGTTTCTCATCACAAGTAAGAAATGGGGGGAAAAAACTGTTAGAAGAACATCTGCACATTGTTCGAGGGAAGTATTCCAATTTGCACTTACAAATCCCCTATTGTTTCTTTCGTAACTGTCACAGGAATGTCTATGTATGGCATGCTCTAGCCGGTTACTGGGGAGGGGTTAAGCCAGCCGCTGCTGGGATGGAGCACTACGATACCGCTTTGGCTTATCCTGTTCAATCTCCTGGTGTACTAGGCAACCAACCAGACATAGTCATGGACAGTCTCGCGGTGCATGGACTTGGTCTAGTGCACCCTAAGAAGGTCTTCGACTTCTACAATGAACTTCACGCCTACCTAGCCTCATGTGGAGTCGATGGAGTCAAGGTCGATGTCCAGAACATCATTGAAACCCTAGGGGCAGGCCATGGTGGCAGGGTTTCTCTAACCCGGGCCTATCATCAGGCCCTTGAGGCCTCTATAGCACGGAATTTCCCGGATAATGGTTGCATTGCTTGTATGTGTCATAATACTGATGGGCTGTACAGTGCCAAGCAGACTGCTATAGTAAGAGCTTCCGACGATTTCTACCCTCGCGATCCTGCTTCCCACACTGTCCACATCTCTTCAGTTGCGTACAATTCCCTATTCCTCGGAGAGTTTATGCAACCCGATTGGGACATGTTCCATGTAAGTATAGCAGGCTTAATTGTTACATCTTCGTTCAGTTAGTCTCTAGGTTATATATGGAACTTCCTGAACAGATAGGGAAGAACCAACTTCAATGCATTCCTATGCTGCTGTTGGGAGTGAGGAGAAAATTCAACGAAAATCAAGTGGAAAGCTATTTTATTATTCGCGCTTCCCATTTTTTCTTTCCTAAATTGGTCATTTCATTAAAAGCCAAAGAAGGGGAAGATAATTCCCTTTTCATTTTCCTTTCATTGTTTTTCCTTTTTTTTTTTTTTTTTTAGAAACCAAACATTGACCAGTAAATCTTTTTTTTTCCCCCAGAGTCTGCATCCTGCTGCAGATTACCATGCTGCGGCTCGGTCAGTTGGAGGTTGTCCAATTTATGTCAGGTATTTGCATGAGTTTGACGTACTTTGTTTCCTGTCAAAGCTTATATTATGTAAGCCAGTGGTTATGATCTGATGACATA
Source organism: Rhododendron henanense subsp. lingbaoense (assembly GCA_020567845.1). Lineage (NCBI taxonomy): Eukaryota > Viridiplantae > Streptophyta > Magnoliopsida > Ericales > Ericaceae > Rhododendron > Rhododendron henanense. The sequence goes on along the minus strand of CM036313.1, from coordinate 39,722,102 downwards.
TGTAACCTGTTGCTTATTGGTTAGTGACAAGCCTGGGAATCACAACTTTGAGCTTTTAAAGAAGATTGTCCTTCCTGATGGATCGGTTCTTCGAGCCCAATTACCGGGCAGGCCTACCCGTGACTGCCTTTTTGTTGATCCAGCAAGAGATGGAATCAGGTTTAGATTTCTTAACCATGCTTCTATAATACTTGTTCATCATGTTGTTTGCTATATATATGTTACATGGTCACCGACTCACCGGCGTTGGGTGTTGGGACGTATCTAAATCAGATTCTATCTAATTCTTGTTTCCTCGAACCATCTTTTATGTTGTGAGATATTTAATATGTTCAAGGTGTCGTGGATCATTTCACAAATAATACTTGTTTTATGCACAAGTTGATGGTTAACTTAAATGCCAAGTGACCACTATCCGACACGGGTACTTAAATCATTTAGAAGAGTCTATATACCTTAAGAGAGTTTGTAAAACTAACGTTGCATTAAAAAGGTGGATATTGTTGGTTCCAAAGACCAGTAGGTCAAGTGGCATCACTTCAACAGTCTCATAGGAGAGGTTGGAGGTCCAAACCTTTATTCACTTTCCTTGTGTGCATGATGTCATACTCTTGTACAAAATGAAGAAATGATTTAATTGTCCCTGTTCTGCAGCTTGCTTAAAATTTGGAATGTGAACAAATGCACGGGTGTGGTTGGTGTGTTCAACTGCCAAGGTGCTGGTTGGTGCAAGGTTGTGAAGACGACCCGTATCCATGATACATCTCCCGGTACCCTCACTGGTTCCGTGCAAGCCACTGATGTTGATGACCTCGCTCGAGTTGCAGGGCCAGATTGGAATGGGGAAACAGTGGTGTATGCCCATAGATCAGGTAACATTGCTCTTTAAATTGCTTATTTTCATATGGTTAACATGTGCATTTGTCAAGTGTTGTTTTCATTTTTGGTTCACTGTTCCCATTTTCCGGACAAACAGAAAAACTTGTTTGGAAACATGCCCTAAACCTGAAGATGGTGTTGAAGTTTCAGTAATTTATTGTTCACACAAAACTGAAGACAATATGCAAACTATATATTATGACTATTGATACTTGGCATCCTACTTATTGATTGTTCGAGTATAAAGTTTTTATTTGAGGAAGGCGTAACTTGTTAAGATCTGACTCTTTTTTTCTCAAACTTGGGTGTGACAATTGTGACTGATTTATTGGATGCTCAACTTTGACGTATCTAATTATGACCTAAACTCGCGATGTTAATTTATTGGAATATAAGAAATATTTTCTCAAGCTTACAATGTGCTGTGGATTTCAGGGGAGGTAATCCGGCTACCAAAAGGTGCTTCACTGCCGGTGACACTCAAAGTTCTTGAATATGAACTCTACCACTTCTGCCCTCTAAAGGTGGGTCTTTTAACAAATTTGTTTCGTTACATTCGGTTCCCCTTATGCATTCATTGGAATAGAAACATAACTCCATTCCATCAATCTATTGTGCAGGAAATCACTGCCAACATTTCTTTTGCACCAATAGGCCTGCTCAACATGTTCAACTCCGGCGGTGTTGTGGAGCAGATTGAAGTCCATTTGGCCTCTGACAAGAAACCCGAGCACTTTGATGGCGAGGTTCATTCTGAGCTGTCCACTTCTCTCAGCAGAAACCGATCTCCAACTGCGACGATATCACTCAAAGCGAGGGGATGTGGCCGTTTCGGTGCTTACTCTTCCCAAGTCCCACTGAAATGCAAAGTGGGCAATAACGAGGTGGATTTCGAGTACGAACCTGCTACCGGGTTACTGACCTTTGCGATCCCGGTCCCTGAAGAGGAGATGTATAAATGGCTAATTGAAATCCAAGTTTAAGTAGTTTCTTCTAGGGTTAGGAGGGAGAATAAATTAGCATTCTATTTGTGTCACCAATGTCAAAGTGGGGCATTTTCAATCCTGTATTTGTGTATTTGGGCATTTTGAAGCATGCATTAGTTTTATTAGGGTGATGGGTGATTCTGGTTTGTTGGTAGACGCATTTTGTGTTTGCAGGGAGGGGGTGAGGGGGACTTTCTCATTGTCGTGTCTCTGTAATAAAGCTACATGCTGGTTTCTTAATTAATGTTAGCTTCTCGTGGTTATATACTTGGTGTTTTTTTTTGTCAATCTATGATTTTTCTTTTTTAAGTGGATGTAGATTTTCCACGAACTTTTTAACATTGACGAGAGAGAGAGAGAGAGAGTTTTTTCGCATCTATGATTTGATTTGAAATATTTTGAGAGAGAGAACATTAGAAACTAGATAAATAAAATATGGATAAGAGAGAACAGAGAAGAACTTATACAAAGAGCCCTTTTCCTCTCACCCTCCCCCCGGTTCAGGAGAGGTCAAGTTGCGCCGCATACGGCTCAAGTGGCGAAGGCAAGTGCCTTCGCGCTTGGCTGTAGCCAAGCTTACTGCTAACCTATCTGCTAGAGCCAAGCTTCAACAGTGACGAGCCACTGCTAGCCTATCTGCTAGAGCCAGGCTTCAACCGCGACTGCTCGTCGCTTCTGGGCCACCTTGTGTTACCCGAGATACAAGTCAGCACTGCCTTATTCCGTCACCCAAGATCCAAGATCAGCACCGGCAAAGATGTCTTGATTCCTCAAGGCCGGGCCGGCTTGGAAGCAAACTTATGCTCTTTTAAATATTCTCATCCTCTACATAACTCCAAACTTACACCCATCAGGTATCACCATCAAACGCCGCCCTTGCACCACCATACCCGTCATGTTGGGATCCTAAAGTCCAGCATCGTCTAAGCATGGGTTTGGCCTAGTGTATATAAGCTCTTGGGAACCCTCCCCTTGTAAGCCGGTTTTCAAAGGTGAGATCTACCCATGAGTTTCTATCATTGGTATCAAAGCCAGCCACCACGTTGCAATTCGACCCACGGATGGATGTTGAGCATGGGTTTGGCCTAGTGTATATAAGTTCTTGGGCACCCTTCCCTTGTAAGCCCGTTTTCACGGGGATTCTTATTCTTGTACCACAACATCACCAGGATATAAGCCACTTGATTAATTATGATCGGGGTAATATTGGTAGGAGTATCGTATATTTCATACTTACGGTAGTATTATTTTTCCTTGCGCATATTTAATCTGAATCGTAAAATTGAACTTTTATTTGGGTTCAAGAAGAGCACTAGTATTTGGGTTCAATTTTCACAAATTCTTGAGTGCTTTTAGGGCGTGTCCCCATGGCGCTTTAAGGCAATTATTGCGACTCAACTCTCTCTCCGTAATATTTCCGTTTGACCTAAAAAAAACTCTCTCCGTAAACCCTAGATCCCTTGAGGAACAATAGGCTACTCTCCCGGCCAAAACGATATCGTTCCGAGCCCAAAAACTTGATCCGAAATGTTCACTTGAAAGATTTCATCGCTTACTATGGCCCTGCAAAAAATTAAGTCGATCGAGCATCGATAACCTAGTGAATGAATCACCTGTTTACAGTGTTGTTATCAATGTCCAAAATATTGAGCCAATAATTAAGTAAAAAAATTGATTCATTCACTAGATTATCAATTTTCAATCGACTTAATTTTTTGCAAGGCCATAGTAAGCGATGAGATCTTGCAAGTGAACGTTTCGGATCAAGTTTTCAGGCTCGGGACGATATATTTTGCTCCGGACAGCAGCCTGCAGCAGCCCCCCTTCCTCCTAGATCTGCTGACCACCACCCTCGACCACCATCAACCACCGCCGCCTACCACTAAAAATATGGGCGTTGAAAATTTGGTGAGGGATTTGGTTCTCAACTTGTCATCTAATTTTTGTGAAAAAATTGAGTAAAACTCAATTTGGTATGACATTTGGTGAAAGAGTGGAGTTGTGTTTTGGGTGTTTTCACTCAAATTTGAATTCAAGTTTAAGTTTCGGTAAGGACGGGAGATGGTTCAATAAACCAAACTCAAAATAAGATTTATCTAAAAAAAAATTCCTCCAAATACGAGACCCGCAATTATGAAACCCTATTTTTCCATTACAATTTTAGGGATGTGAAGTGACGAAAATCTGTTCAAAAAAAAAAAAAAAAAAAAAGTGACCAAAAGAAAGTTAGGACCGTCACTGACCACCACTATAAAATCACCCAAGAGGATGACAATTACATGCGAGTCATCTATTTCCTCCGCTGCGGGATGTCCGAGTTATCGAATCTATTTTCTCCGTTGTGGGATGTCCGAGTTATCGATTGATATTGTTTTTCACATCCGATCGAAGGAGAATTACAATCCTGACAAATACGTCTGCCATGGCGTCTCTGTAACCCCTCTCTCACCAAACCCACCCTCCACAACCGTTTTTATGTATGGCAAACATAAAACCAAACCAAAACATACCCTTATCCAAACCGAGTCTTACATACACACAAACATATATATGCATACATGTGTAGCTTTTTCATGGGGATTTCCATTTTCCTGCTTAGAGCGCGTCTCGTTTGTCAGGGTTGTGATTCTCCCTCGGTCGCGTGGAAATGATACCAGCTGCTGATTCGATCTGAACGGAAACTGATCGGCGACTTCCGATTGAGCCGGCGAAATCGGTTAGGGTTTGTTTATGTCGTCTTCCAATCTGATAATCCTAACCTAATCTTCTGGTACCTCAATTTTGAACCTGTGTAATGCTACTTTTTTTGATGTCTGAGGTACCTCGTTTTTTTATGTGTGATTCTTTCCTCATCTCTCCTATATATGAACTACTTCAATGTTCATAGGGAACAATACATGGTTCGATTCATGCACTTGCTTGTGGCAGGATTAAATTCTTGGCTTATGTCGGGATCTAGATGCACATAATGTTTTTTTGATAGGTAGATGCACATAATGTTAGCGACAGAGCTGTTTTCGGTTTCTTCATTGTCATCTATATCTTTTGATTATCTTCATAATCTATGGGGGCCAATCCCTAGGGCTGCAAATGAATAGAGCCGTTCGTGAATTGTTCGAGTTTCGACTCACTAAAGGCTCATTCGTTTACTGAACGAAGTATTCGGCTCGATTAGGCTTGCGAACCTGGAGTATATGGATATCACGAGAATTTTATGTATAAACTTGAATATGTATCAACTTATATAACTTGTGAATGTATAAACTGATATGGTTGTATTTATGTATATCATCTTATCATTTGATACATGTATGAACTTTTTTACATACGTAATAAATTTTATTTGCAGCTCTAGACTTGTATGAGAGCATGAGTAACTTATATTTTTGGCTTGTCAAGGCTCGTGAACAAGTTCGAATTGGACTCAAACTTAGGCAAGCTCGAGCTCGTTACATTTTCATCGAGAGCCTAAGTCGAGCTCGTTATATTTTCATCGAGTTAGAGCTTGAGTTAGAGTTCGCTGAAAACTTAACGAATAAATCTAGACATTCTAATATTCGTCTCCATTCGGCTTGTTTACAGCCCTACGGGCAATCCCCCATTCCACTAGCGGGGGGCCTAATCACTAGCTGTATGTTTTCTGAATGATTTTGTTTCAACTTTTCACTTTGCAGAAGGGTATATGATTAAATTTGGTAGTGTTATACTTCTATTAAAATGGAAGGTGTACGTTAGGTTTCCCGGCCTTTTCTTTTTTCGATTTCAATGCGCCTTTGGTGCGTCCAGCGCTACTGCCTAGTGCGGAAATTGTGAAGTTGATAACAGAGTTCTTCAAGCATAATGGTATGCTTTTGGGATTTTGATCCTAGAAAGCAGTAATCCCTTTTCAGTTATCCTAAATTCCTAACACCCAATTTCGGAAAATTTATCTTGACAGTCCTCTAGCACACACTATAAACATGGTAGCAGATTTATAGGAGAGCGGTTATATATTCTATGCTTTTTGAAACACGGAAGTAGATGGATGTGGCATAAGAGTTGGAGGTTGAGGGATGCTCAGTCGAAAAGAGGGCATGTTGAGGTTTAATTAAGTTCCAATTTCTAGACCTTATTGGTTGGCACTTGGCAGGAGGGAGGAAATTGACAAGTAATACAGATCCAGCATTGATATTCCGGAGGAGACATACTGAGCTAGTCCTAACTCCCATGTGAGGTTATGTTCTTGACTACATCTCTCAACTTAGGATGAGTACGGATTGCCCAGGAAGGTAGGATTAGTGATGATGTAGCGGGACTCTTCATCTGCGTGCAGATGGAGATGCTTAGTCCAATTCCTTGCATCTCAATTTCTTCTTTGAATTGGCCATCTAGTCCACTGGTATGGCCTTACATAACAGTTCACCTGGTTGGGGAACTAAATGAAGTTGTCAAAGAAACGGCCAATTTCTGACTTAAGGGGAACTGCTGAGATTAAAATGGAAAACCACTTCATTAGCTTATGTTCTGATTTTATTTGATGAACTGTAGCAGTAGAACCTTATGTGGTTTCTTTCTCTTTCTGATTTATTTTAGTATGTTTGAGATTTCTTTAGGTCCAAGTGGTTTGATGTAGTGTTACACAAAGCAGCTGTATGCTGTTAAAATGCTATACTATCCACCTCTAGTCGAAGTTAGGGGATGCATATACAAAACATTTTAATGTCTAATCGTTCCCTGTGGCATTGGAAATAATATTCTATATTGGGTTTTTTTATTGCTTTTGCTGTCAAATTGCCGATTGTACCCTTGCATACATTGTTACCAGATATTCCTTGCATTTTCCATCCTAAAACAAATGCAAGATCCGTAAATGAGGTGTTTGAACAGGGAGAAGCTGGCATGCCATCCTCAGTGATGGTTTGAGAGCCTTGCACTGTGAACTGATGCATTGTTGTGGCAAATGAACCCACGAATGAAGCATCCAGTTTTGGTGGTCAGTACGTGAATCCCCGGCTCCCCTGCAAGTTGGAGTCCCTATCAATCAATCCATGAAGGGTCTGAAGAGGCCATTAAAGCAGCCGCTATGATATGCTGGTGAGCGCTCCAGTTGACCCTTGGCATCTCTTATATAACCTTTCTTACCATCTCATCCATATTCCTTTGAATGCTTCGTTTAATTTGAAGCAAAGCAGTTGACAAGAAGAATTGGTGATATAGCATGAGGTTCTTCTGCCTGAGAGCTGCGAGGTACCTTAACAAGCTGACATTGTAATACGATTAAAAAAATGTAAAGAACTTTTTGGTAGTACTAGACAAGAACTTCACATGGTAATTCATGAGGGTTTTTTTCTTTTTTTTCCTCCCGATAACCAGGTGCTTTGGAGCAGCTTATACGCACCTTAACTAATCCTCAACTATTTAACGGTATACATAAAATAAGTTTTTACAAGAGAATTTCACATTCACTGGTTTGCTTTTAATTTTCAACCTAAAACTGATCCACACCTATTTCTCCCAACTTCTAATAAGTAGAAGAGATCAGACGTCGTCATTGAGATCAAAGGACGCCCTTTAACCTCAAGGGGTTGGTATGGTGGTCTAGGCTTGAAATTTAGGGGTTTATTCCATCTTAAGGTTTCATATTCAAAATCTCTCAGGTGCTATCAACTCTTTTGAAGCCGTTCTATACAGAGTTTTACTTTGTCTTTAAATCGGCCCACGCTAGTGGATGGTGAGATTGATTTTTCATTATTAGTCGAGTTGCGCGCAAGCTAACCAAGACACCTGGTTATCAAAAAGGAGATCAAAGGTTGTCTATCCCACATCGGGGAAAAAAAGTAAAGTAAAGATATTATATAAGGAAACGCGAGCAGCTATTGTGTAACCCGAGATTAACCTTTTGAGTCACGTGGTTAGGCTAAGGGTTAGCAGGCTAGCTGACGCGGGTCGTTACATTTGGTATTAAAGCACAATTCTGGTCTACATGATGGGGGCCACCTCTAAAATCTAGTACGAATACACAAATGTGCTGTACAGAGCTAGCTAAGTGTCACACCATGGACTTGGGAAGGTTGTTGGGAGATTGTGAGACCTCATGTCCCACATTGGTGAGCAATGTTGAAAAAGCAATGATATATAATAAATTCCGGCTAGTTACTGTATAATTTGATGTTAACTTTTTGAGTCACGTGGTTAAGCTAATGGTTAACATGGACACCTGATTATAATAAAAAAAGAAAAGAAGAAGAAGATCAAAGGTCGTCCTTGTTATCTCAGTCTTCTACTCAATATCTGCTTAATATAAATGCACAAAACACCGAAATATAAAGTAACAGTTCAACTTTTCTCTAGAGCCGCCAGTAGCACTAGAATCTCGGTCTAGTGAAATAATCTCCTGTCCTAACTCTTTGTTTGAATTCAATAATCTGAGTAAAATAATCTTTAATCCAATCCCACTCCATAACTCAAATTCATGCCGAACTCAGTTGGACTCAACTTTTTACTCAATCAACTCTGGTTAGTTCAGTTGGTCAGGACTCTTGCATCTCATTAGGGGGTCAGAAGTTCGAATCTCCATACCTTTGTATGGGTGTTCTTTCCTTGGAGGGCTTTTCCTTTCTTTCTTTGTTTCTACCCTATAATGGACTTATATTTCTTATATTGGTTGAGTTGTTGGGCTTGGTTATTTTGTGGACTCTTACAATTGATGTAGTGTTCCGGATTTGATGTAAAAATATATCTTCTATCGATTGACCAAAAAAAAAAAACGCTTTTTACTCAAGTGCTTTTGCTTGAGTAATTATTCAATGAACTTGGAACACAACGTTGCCTACATTGTTTTCTAACCGTTTACATTTCAACAAATCATGACAACCACTACCCAGTGTAGTTGGTATGTCATCTCTCCCTTAAGGGGGAGGTCCTGGGTTCGACCCCTGCTGGAGCAATACCCTTGGGTCCCAAGCTATGGATAGCTTCTGGATCCCGTGCTAATTCTAACACCCCCTACTAACCCCCGCTAATATATGACGATTGAAAAAAAAAAAAAATTTCAACAAATCATGCGGTAGAGATATATTGTTTACTTTTATTGGATGGTCGAGATAAGGAGTAACCCAATTTATATGGTAATCTTTTATTTGTGGGGAGTATCATACGGCAATGTCACATGATACTCCGAGAGTACCCAATAATTGATCTATTGCTTCTCTAAAATACTGTAAGTCATAGTTATCCCATTATAAGGCTCTTTCTAGAATTCCTCCATTAAAAAACGAGACCAAATTAACCCCATTAATGGAGCCCAGAGAAGATTGAATTCAGGGGTATTTTCGGAACAAATGCCACATAAGTGGCTAGCCTTCAATTTTAGTTCATATATATATACAAGTGTATTGATTGGTTACGGTTCTATCAATCTAGCCGGCTTCGTTTTCAAAAGTAAAAAAATAAAAATATCTAGCCGCCTTGATTCTTGAACCCCACACAAGCAGAGATCTTTCTTCTTTTTACTTAATGGACATCTAGCCACCTTGATTCTTGATCCCCACGCAAACAGAGCGCTTTCTTCTCTTACTTAATGGACTTGTTCTTCGCCTTTACATTCTGAGGAGGAAGAGGAGAAATGGCCCGTAAAAAACCACATATTCTAGTCTTCCCATTCCCAGCACAAGGTCACATAAACCCAGTACTCCAATTCTCAAAGCGCTTAGCCTCAAGGGGCCTCAGAATCACAATCGTCACCATCACTTCCGTCGCCAAATCCATGCACCTCCAACCTTGCGGTGCCTCCATCGAAATCGAGCGCATTTCTGATGGCTTTGACGAAGCCGATCTCACCTACGTCGTCCAAGCCCACCTCGGCCGCTTCGTCGCCAACGTTTCGCAAAACCTTGTAAACCTCGCCGGGAAATTTGTTTCCGCCGGCGACCCCCCGATCGCCCTCGTTTACGACGCGATCATGCCGTTCTGCCTCGACGTGGCGAGGAAATTAGGGATCAAAGGGGCCGCTTTTTTTACTCAGGCGTGCGCTGTTTCGGCACTGTACTATCATTATTATGAGGGGAACTTGAAGATTGGGGATCATTTGGGAACGACGTCGTTTTCTATGCCTGCAATGCCGGTGATGGAGATTGGGGATTTGCCATCTCTTATACCGGATAGGGATTTGTATCCAGTTTTCTTGAGCCTAATGGTGAACCAATTCTCGAATTTTCAGAAAGCAGATTGGCTGCTGGTGAACACTTTTGATAAGCTGGAAGAAGAGGTATGTGTTCGTTGGTATTGCGTTTTTTTTTTTTTTTTTCCTTTTTTTTTGAGAGGGGGATCAAGTTCGGTATTGTTTCTGGAAACAGTTTTTTTGTACTTTAAAAGATTAATTCAAATGGGCTCAAATTGATAAACAAGTTATTTCAAATGCACTCGGATTGATGAACTATTGAACTCGGGGATGTGTGTTTGGCACTCAGTCCCCAATCTCCGGCCATCCAGTTTGGGTCCAATTTTGAGCCGTAGTAGGCTGTAGCCCCACCTGGAACCCAAACCATAATTGGAACATGTAAATTATAGCCTTTGCTGAGAATATATTTCACTTCGCGAAATTTTTGTCGAGAACTACTTCTCTTTCATATGAACGGAGTCTAAAAATGGATTTACTGATGCTAATTAGATTTTCACCAGCTTTCTCCCAGTAGGCTAAAACAGAATTTGGTTCTACTAGGTACTGAATTGGATGGCAAGTCAGTGGCCTATGATCAAGACAGTAGGACCAACAATTCCTTCAGTATACTTAGACAAGCAGCTGGAGGATGACAAATATTATGGCCTCAGTCTCTTCCACCCAAGTGCTGAAGCTTGCATGAAGTGGCTAGATACAAAGGAAAAATCCTCAGTCGTTTATGCTTCCTTTGGGAGCATAGCCACTGTGGGAGGGTCTCAAATGGAGGAACTTGCAATGGGTCTGAAGAACAGCAATGAAAACTTCTTGTGGGTAGTCAGGGCTTCGGAAGAGAGTAAGCTACCCTGCAACTTCGTCGCCGAGACATCGGAGAAAGGTCTGTTTTTTGTATTGGTTGCTCTGTATTTTGTTTATGGAAACGCAAACTTGATTTTCATTTTTCTTGTTGCGAAAGTCTTTTTGAAATGTAAGCCTGGTCTGGCTAGAGGCTTAGAGCTTCTCCAACCAATACCTTCATTCTTTCAGAATCGTTGTCCGAATCTTTAAAATGAAGAATGCGTTCTCTCCTACCATACTTCATTTGATACTCTCGTATTTAGACCAAAAACCCATTCTTCATTTCCTTTCTTCAAAATGAAGGATCAATTTTGATTCTTTATATATGAAGAACCATCCAAATTATAAAGACACAACGAGAAATTATCGTATTTAGACCAAATTCTTTCTCCTCTTCTCTTAGCTTGTGCTACTAGATCTATCAACGTGCTTTTTAACCCATGCACTTCAAATTCAACTGCTTTTTGTTTTATTGCTTTTCTAATCCAAGTTTACAATGTTCTGCAACGATTTACAAATGTATCCCAAACAGGTCTGGTCGTGAATTGGTGTCCGCAGCTTCAGGTTCTGTCCCACCAAGCTGTGGGGTGTTTCCTGACTCACTGCGGGTGGAACTCCACCTTGGAAGCCGTGAGCTTGGGAGTGCCGATGGTGGTGATGCCGCAGTGGACGGATCAAACAACAAATGCAAAGTACATTGTGGATGTTTGGGATGTAGGGGTTAGGGTTAAGGTCAATGACAAGGGAATTATCACCAAAGAAGAGGTAGCGTTGAGGATTGAAGAAGTCATGGAGGGAGAGAGAAGGGATGAGCTTAGAAGAAATGCAGGTAGGTGGAAAGAATTGGCTAAAGAGGCAATGGATAAAGGTGGAAGCTCTGATAAGAATATTGAGGAATTTGTTTCAGAACTTGTGTGCTCATAGTTGTTTATAATGGCAATTGTACTAAGATATTGATTGATCATTATTCCCTATTATGTTTGGGCTTCAGCTGTCTCCCTATAAAATCCCACCAAATTAATAGTGATTAGATTAATCATACCACACTTTCATGGAACTTTGTATTCTATCCGTTGTGACAATATGTCCAAGTTAGCATAGCGGGGACCCTGTAGCGCCCTTTGCAGTGCGCAACTTGAGCCGTTCATTTTGATAATCAATAGATTAGATATATTTGTTATCTTTTACCGATAAAAAATAACTTTGACCGGCGAATCTGAACCATCGATTGAAGAAACAAATGGTTAGGAATGATCACTTCACTACACTCCTGTAGTGACTTGCTCACTACAGGGTCCCTAGGTCCCCAAGTTAGACACTGGATATTTGCATATTAAGTTGAATATAATGCTCATATCCAATCAAACAAGCGTGACGAAAAAATATTCAATTGGTTGGTACATATGTTGAGAAGAGCACTAAGTAATTGGGTTCAATTTACAAAATAAATAGTGTGTATGTACTACTATATAACGATGTAAGGATCAGGGTATCGTATGACCTTCTCTTAGGGCTACAATTATTAATTCCAATTTTCATCTAGTACATTGAAATCGTACTTTTGGGAAGTTTAATTACGTCTTTCTCCGATTAAAATTGTTTTTTTACTATATAATAATTTGACAATAGAAGTATGGAGGGATTTGAAAATTTCAAGTACCATATATTAGGCCCCTAATTATGAAACACTTTTTTTTTTTTTCCATTACTCCTTCCTCTGGCCCACCTTATGTTAATTTGTAAACTTCTGGACGTACTAAAATAGTACTCCAGTATTTGGTACTTTAACTTTTGGAAGAATTAAAATCTTTGTTTTTAATTAAAGTTGGATTTTGAAAATTGAACAGTGGAATCTGGGGTATATTCTTTTAAGGAAAGGTTGTGTAGTGACCAATAAAAAACTTGGGCCGCCACTAACGACCATTGTAGAATTACTCCCCTGCAAACGGTGATGATTTTGATGCGATGCGATCTACGGTAGTATTTATTTCTGGGATGTACGAGTTATCGATTGATACTGTTTTTCAGGTCTGATCAAAGGAGAATTACAATCCTGATAAACACGTCTGCAATGGGGCCTCTGTAACAAGTCCATCACCATACCCACCCTCAACCACTCATTTACGTATTGTTTTTTACCGCGTTAAAAATACCATATGGTAGTTTGATTTTACTGTGATATTGTATGACTGTTCTGCAAATTATAATACAGAGGGCTATATAACCTTTTATTGAAGCTGTGGAATGCCATTTTAATCGCTGAATTTTAAGTTAATTGCTTCAGTGTTTAATTCTTTCTCCGGTCATCTCTTATGAACTACTAGTTCAATGTTGATAGTCTACGAATACCATTTGATTTGATTTGATTTCTGCCATTTTCATCTGACACCTTCAAGAACACCGTGGTTCCTTCCAAGTTCCAACCATGTATACATACGTCGAAAACTCGTCAACATAAACCATATACAGAACGGTGGGGAAAAAAGAGAGAGAGGAAAACGGGTTGGTTTAATTTGGGTCGGGTTTGGGTTTGACTTGGCCCATATTCGACCTAACCCGTTTCAACCGGTCTACTATCGACCCGTATTCAACCCGCCCATATTCGACCAGTGACCCGTTTCAACCCGCCCAAACCCGTCCATTTGCCACCTATAGCTTCTTGTGGGCTCTTAGGAAAGTTGAGCTTTAGCTTACTATCCTAGATGGTGTTCTCGTCCCACTTATTTACTTGTGGCAGGAGGGAGTTAGAACTAGTAGTAGTATTTGTTCGAGTGAGATTTTGGTTTCCATTGAGCTAGCTTGCGGCATCTCGACTAATATCTGGGGATCAATCCCATCTTCCTCGACTGCAAGGTCGGCTCATGGGGTAAGTTGGGGAAGCGGCCGCTTCCAGCCTTTGAATTTTGGTCTAAAATTGTGGCTCCACTGTAATGTATAGTAATTTACATATTAATATTAGAATATTTCTAAATAAAAACACAATTGTATCTTATTTTCTTCAAAAACTCTTGCAATAATATTTTTTTACATTTATATTGTCATAATTGTATCCTTTTAGTTTGATTTTTTTTATTGTTGTTATTTTTGTACTGTTATCATTTTTTTAAAAAAAATTCATGAATATGTAGGGGGCTCAATATAGAGAATTCGCTTCGAACCTCCAAAATATATAAGCCGGCCCTGCCCTGCTCGACTGACCTCTAGGGACCAATCTCACCGACTTCCGGTAGTGGATGGCCAATTAGTCGGTGGCCTAATCACTAGCTGTATGTTTTCGGGCCTTTCCCCTTTAGTTTTCAATGCTCCTTTGGTGCATATTTTAAGCGCTGGATGATGGCATGATGCCTACTACTCTACTAGTATTGCCTAGTGTGGAAATTGTAATGTTGATAATAATGTAGTTGTTCAATAATCGTACGCTCTTGGGATTTACTTATGTAGTATGTACCATTTTTTAGACCCATTCAAGGGGTGTTGTCACTAACTAAACTAACAAGTTGCGAATCGTAGCTTTTTGATTTTGTTCTTATTGAAATTTTGTTCGTATTTGTTAGTTTTACGCCTAACTTTTATGTATTATTGGTTTGTCTCGATGAATGGAATCGAAAAAGTAAAAAAATTATGACTTTTGCATAAATACTTTTGAAATATCCAAGAAATTAAAAGTCAAAAATACTAATACCCTGAAAAGAGGAAAAGATTAACATTGATATACAGGAGGAGACATACTGAGCTAGTCCTAACTCCGTAACTCGGGGAGAAAATAGCAGGCTGCACCTGCCACAAGGGTCTCATCCCAAGTTCGAATACATTATTTGAATTGTTCATTTTGTAAGCCTCAAGGGGTTTATTAGCCCTAGAAAAATCAAGTCAATCATACATCTTTAAATTAGTAAATGAATCACGTTTTTTTCTCAGTAAATGAACGGCAAATATTATTTGAAGAATACACAACACAATATTTTGGTTTTCTTTGAGCTAATGATCTCCGATCGACTTGATTTTTCATCAGCTATTCTATGCGTCGAACTCTGTAAAATGAACAGTTTGGATCATGTTTTCGAACTCAGGACGAGATCAGTAAAATCGGCAAAATCAACTGTGCCATGGGCCACATCCAAAATGAGGCCCCTCCCTAATTATGAAACTCTTAGTTTTTTCATTGACATCTCCGTCTCAACTTTGGAGTATTCATTTTTTGCAATTTTGAATATTCTAAAATATTTGTCAATTTAATTTTTGGATTAAATGAAATTTGTTTCTCCTAGTATTTACTTTAGACTTAAATCTTAAATTTAAAAAATGACCAACAGGATGAGGTAGTACTAGTACGTTTTACTAGTACTACTTTTTAGGGTTGGTGAGGAGTTGAGTTTTGTTCACCCTCCACTTAAAAATCATTCTACCACCACACCAAATTACACACCTAATCACACACCCCTATTCACAATAGGGGTGGAACCCGCACACACTACACACCCAGTGTGTGTGAGACCCACCCTTATTGTGAGTGTGAGTGTGTATTTGGGTGTAGTGTCAGAATTATTGTCCACTTAATAAGGTGAATATTACTATCCTTCTTATTGATTGAAATTGTGTGGATCCCACGATAAAGTGATGTCATGCTTATCAAAAAATGTATTGCACAAGTGAGACCTATACCATTTTAGGGTTGGTGAGGAGTTGAGTTTTGTTCACCCTCCACTTAAAAATCATTCTACCACTACACCCAATTACACACCTAATCACACACCCCCATTCACAATAGGGGTGGAGCCCACACACACTACACACCCAGTGTGTGTGAGACCCACTCTTATTATGAGTGTGAGTGTGTATTTGGGTGTGATGTTAGAATTATTGTCCACTTAATAAGGTGAATATTACTATCCTTCTTATTGATTGAAATTGTGTGGATCCCACGATAAAAGTGATGTTATGCTTACCAAAAAATGTACTCCGTATTGCACAAGTGAGACCTATACTATTTTAACTAATAAAAAAGAGGGTAATGTTCACCCTTTTTTAGGAAGGGTAAACAATATTGCATTTGTTGGGAAGTGACAATTGACAACCAAAAAAGTTGGGCCGCTACTAATGACCACTACTCCTTCCGTTCTATATTATAGTTTCATAAAAAAGACGGGTAATTTTTGAATAAAAAATGAAATGTTTTTGTTCATAATTTTTTGAGTTTTTTCGCATCAAATTAAAGATTTTGATTTCTTTAATTTTATTTTATCCAAAAAAAATATCATAAAAATGATATGTAAAAGTACTTTATTTTTTGATCTGAAAATTACAGATCATCATTTCATAAAGGACTATCAAAATGAGACGGTACTACAAACACTAAGGGCTTACTTGGATGGAGTTAGAAGGGGGGGGGGGGGGGGGGGGGGAAATATAAGAGGGGGTAAATGGGGTGGGGCCCATACTTTTGCCGGTGTTTGGGAACCAAAATTGGTTCCCTTCTTCATTTTCACCCTTTCTTCTTTTTCACGCGTACTAGGGTTTCTGCCATATAATTTTTGGGCTCCTCTTGGGTTCCCCAAATTTTATCCGGCTGTAGAGGGGTGGAATTTGGACGAAATCTCCCCTGCTTATCCCCTTTCCCCAATCCCAGGCCTCCATTGTTGCCTTCATTTCTGTCGCTGACCCATTTGTTGTTTGTGAAAATATGGTTTTGGTGGCGATTTGGAGTGCAGTCGATTTGCTACGTAAACTCAGGTATGACCTCTATTTGAGCAGATCTGTGTGTGTGTACGAGCTCATCTTCTGTTGATTTCTTGTTTCGTATGGCTCAAAAATGGAACAGTTGTGTGTGTGCACGCAAAAATGGCTCCTCTTCGGGCTCCTCCATTTGAGTAGATCTATCCATGAAACTTTTCAAGTATTTCGCGTAATGCGAACGAAAGTGTCCATCTGCGGTGGTCCACAATTAGGACTCCACCATTGATTTCAGTACCCAAATCAACAGGGTTTCCTTAGCCTGGACCCAATTGTGACGACGAGGCGGACGACTAGCCATATAACAAATAAGAAATATGAGACTTGTTTTTGTAATTGAAATTCTTGAATGAGATTGAAAATGAGTTTGCTTGATATTTATAAGCAAATTTATCAACTATTCAACCACATATCCACCCTTCAATAATCTAACTACCATTCCACCAATCATTCACCATTCAACCAACTTCTACTCTTTATTTTACCCAAAATCATACTTTCCATTGAAACCTACCCTAATTTGTCTTTTCTTTTTTAAAAAAATCACTTTCCAAAAAATATTTTTTGATTTTTTCAAAAATTTAAATTGCATATTAACAATTGAACAAAGTCAATATGTTATGAACCATTAATTAAAAAAACGTTTTTTAATTTAAATTTTTTAAAATCAAAAATTTTAATTAATTAATTAATTTATACTTTCAATTATCCAAAATTGATTAAATATATTTACTTTTGCATTTATATACTTAATTTAATACATAATCAAGTTTAACACTGCACATAGCCAAAATAATCATTTGACAATTTTTTCCATCATCCACCCCTTCTTATCCTCCCATTTTATAAACCATCCAAAGTCAAATTTTATCCCTCTATTTAATACCTCATCCAAATCATATGCTATTTTATCATTCTCCATAAATATCAAATCGATGTGGACCAATCCATCAAAAATAATACCACTACTATCTTATTCCATCATATTTTTAACCCCCAAAATTTTACCTGAATCCAGGCAGGCCGTGAAGGGTGAAAATTTTGATGGAAGTCGCCCATTTCCTCTCGCTGTGAAATATCCGAGTTATCGATTGATATTGTTTTCCACATCCGATCGGAGGAGAATTACAATCACGACAAATAAGTCTGCTATGGCGTCTCTGTAACAACTCCACCGCAAAACTCTCACCTTACAGCCATTTTTATGTACGGCTACATGAAAAAAAAAAAAAAAACCCGTAATCCCAAAAAGGGTCACAGTGCAGTCTCGTTTGTCGGGGTTGTGATTCTCCCTCGGTCTCGTGGAGATGATACCAGCTGGTGATTCGATCGGAGTCGGAGAACGGAACGGAAACTGGTCGGCGAACTCGGTTAGGGTTTGGTTTTGGTATATATTTTCAATCCATAAATCCTAACCCTAATTTTCTGAAACATGTGTGTGTGTGTGTGTGTGTGTGTGTGTGTGTGTGTGTGTGTGTGTGTGTGTGAGTGTGTCTTTCATTGTTGGATTATGGTATATTCAAAAACAGTTGTGAGCAGAACATGAACTGGAGAGTGTTTTCTCGTTAGTTTTGTTTACTCTGATATTATATGACTCTATTGCATACAAAGGGGCCGAACCATTTTTTGAAGCTGTGTAATACCTCAATTTTGGTTGATTGCTTTAGTTTCGAGTACGGAAATTTTGAATGGTGAACAAATGTTATCGGATTTTTGACGCTTTCATCAGACACTTTCTTGTACTATGTTCTAAGGGAAGTAGAGGTGAATTATGGAGCTAACTATGCTGGTTGGTGTTCTGTTCCCACTTGCTTGTGGAAGGATTTTGTTGTTTGGTTAGCTGAAGGGAGGAAATTGACGTGCAAGATCTAACATTGATTTTCAGGAGGATACATCCGAGATAGTCCTAACTCCTATATGAGATTATATTGTTGACTATATTTATCTGATCTTAGGATGGCCATAATTGCCTATGAAGATGGATCATTCGAACAATAACAGTACCCATGTATTCCCAACCGATGGGGGTATGAGGGGTGAGGACCGGTGACTGACCTACTTTTGTTTTGGCATTATATGCACTAAGGGGGTTGCTCTCATAAAGTTTTACCATAAAAAATATGGAATGTAACAAGCAACTCGAGGGACATTATATCATGGAACCATGTCCCCAAATCAAACTAGAAAGCATTAGAGAGGGTAGGCAGACCTAGAGATCTGTTTCAATTTATGTGCTCGTTACCTTGCTTCCTTCATTCAATATTATTCAATATTCAGAGCATTAGTAATGCACAAAAAAAAGGGCGAACCTAGTGAACCAAGACGGAAATCATGGTGATGTAATAAGACTCTTCATCTCCGTTCAGATTGAGATGATTAGTCCAATTCCTTGTGAATAGGGGAGTTGGATGCTCAGTTTCTGTAAAGGAGGATAGAAGGGTCTGATTTGCTTGAACCCTGGTTTTATTTAATGAAATATTGAACCTTACGTGGTTTCTTTCTGTTACAGATTTATTTTAGTATGTTTGGGATTTCTTTAGGTCTGATTGTTTTGATGTTAGTATAACTCACAGCAGCTAAGTATGCAGTTAAAGTGCTACTCTATCCACCTCTAGTCAAAGGGAGGGAGGTAGTGTATGATATATCTCTACAATATGCATAAGTTCTCTACCTGTAAGGCTGTAATGTATTTTTCTCGCATTTTCTGTCCTACAACACATGCAAGATCCTGTAAGTAATGTGTCTAGACAGGAAGAAGTTGGCATATGATCCTCAGTGATGGTTGGGAGCCTTGCATTGTAACATAAAACCAAACCAAAAGATACCCTTGTCCAAACCGAGTCCTACATACACACAAACATATATATGCATATCGTTAACTTTTTCATGGGGATTTCCATTTTCCTGCTTAGAGCGCGTCTTGTTTGTCAGGGTTGGGATTCTCCCTCGGTTGTGTGGAAATGATACCAGCTGCTGATTCAATCTGAACGGAAACTGATTGGCGGTTGAAGTCGGCGACTTCCGATTGCGTCGGCGAAATCGATTAGGGTTTGTTTATGTCGTCTTCCAAGCTGATAATCCTAACCTAATTTTCTGGTGCCTCAATTTTGAACCTGTGTAATGCTATGCTACTTTTTGATCTCTGAGGTACCTCGATTTTGATGTGTGATTCTTTCCTCATCTCTCCTATATATGAACTACTTCAATGTTCATAGTGAACAATACATGGTTCGATTCATTAACTTGCTTGTGGCAGGATTAAATTGTTGGCTTATGTCGGGATCTAGATGCACATAATGTTTTTTTGATACATAATGCTAGCGACAGAGCTTTTTCCGGTTTCTTCATTGTCATCTATATCTTTCGATTTTCTTCATAATCTATTGGGGCCAATCCCTAGGGCTGCAAATGAGTAGAGCCGTTCGTGAATGGTACGAGGTTCGACTCGCTAAAGGCTCATTCGAGTTCAATTCGTTTATTGAACGGAAGCTCGATTAGGATTGCGAACCTGGAGTATATGGATATCATGAGAATTTTATATATAAACTTGAATATGTGTCAACTTATATAACTTGTGAATGTATAAACTGATATGGTACTATTTATGTATATCTTCTAATCATTAGATATATGTATGAACTTTTTTACATACGTAATAAATTTTATTTGCAGCTCTAGACTTTTATGAGAGCATAAGTACCTTATATTTTTGGCTCGTCAAGGCTCGTGAACAAGTTCGAATTGGACTCAAACTTAGGCAAGCTCGAGCTCGTTACTTTTCATCGAGAGCCTAAGTCGAGCTCGTTACATTTTCATCGAGTTCGAGCTTGGAAATAATATTCTATATTGGATTTTTTATTGCATTTGCTGTCAAATTGCTGATTATACCCTTACATACATTGTTACCAGATATTCCTTGCATTTTCCATCCTAAAACGAATGCAAGATCCGTAAATGAGGTGTTTGGACAGGGAGAAGCTGGCATGCCATCCTCAGTGATGGTTTGAGAGCCTTGCACTGTGAACTGCTGCATTGTTGTGGCAAATGAACCCACGAATGAAGCATCCAGTTTTGGTGGTCAGTACGTGAATCCCCGGCTCCCCTGCAAGTTGGAGTCCCGATCAATCAATCCATGAAGGGTCTGAAGAGGCCATTAAAGCAGCCGCTATGATATGCTGGTGAGTGCTCCAGTTGACCCTTGGCATCTCTTATATAAGTTTATAACCTTTCTTGCCATCTCATCCATATTCCTTTTAATCCTTCGTTTAATTTGAAGCGAAGCAGTTGACAAGAAGAATTGGTGATATAGCATGAGGTTCTTCTGCCTGAGAGCTGCGAGGTACCTTAACAAGTTAACATTGTAATACGATTAAAAACATGTAAAGAACTTTTTGGTAGTACTAGACAAGAACTTCACATGGTAATTCATGAGGGCTTTTTTTTCTTTTTTTTGCTCCCGATAACCAGGTTGTCTGGAGTAGCTTATGCGCACCTTCACTAATCCTCAACTATTTAACGGTATACATAAAATAAAAATAAAATAATTTTTTATTAGAGAATTTCATATTCACTTCTCTGCTTTTAATTTTCAGACATCGTCATTGAGATCAAAAGATGCCCTTTAACCTCAAGGGGTTGGTATGGTGGTCTAGGCTTGGAACTTAAGGGTTTATTCAATCTTAAGGTTTCATATTCAAAAATCTCTAAGGTGCTATCAATTCTTTTGGAGCCGGTCGATACAGAGTTTTGCTTTGTCTTTAAATGGGCCCGCGCTAGTGGATGGTGAGATTGATTTTTCATGATTAGTTGAGTTGCGCGCAAGCTAACCAGGACACCTGGTTATCAAAAAGAGATCAATGGTTGTCTGTCCCACATTGGGGGAAAAAAGTAAAGTAAAGATATTATATAAGGAAACGCGAGCAATTGCTGTATAACTTGAGGTTAACCTTTTGAGCCATGTGGTTAGGCTAAGGGTTAGCAGGCCAGCTGGCGCGGGTTGTTACAGTTGGTATCAGAGCACAACCATGGTCTACATGTGGCCCCCAAATGTGCTGTACAGAGCTAAGTGTTACACCATGGACTTGGGAAGGTTGTTGGGAGATTGTGAGACCTCATGTCCCATATCGGCGATCTACGTTAAAAAAGCAATGATATATAAAAAATTCCGGCTAGTTACTGTATAATTTGATGTTAACTTTTTGAGTCATGTGGTTAAGCTAATGGTTAACATGGACACCTGATTATAAAAGAAAAAAGAAAAAGATCAAAGGTCGGCCTTGATATCTCAGTCTTCTACTCAATATCTGCTTAATATAAATACACAAAACACCGAAATATAAAGTAACAATTCAACTTTTCTCTAACTCTTTGTTTGAATTCAATAATCTGAGTAAAATAATCTTTAATCCAATCCCACTCCATAACTCAAATTCATGCTGAACTCAGTTGGACTCAACTTTTTACTCAATCAACTGGGGTTAGCTTAGTTGGCCAGGACTCTTGCATCTCATTAGGAGGTCAGAAGTTCGAATCTCCCCACCTTTGTATGAGTGTTCTTTCTTTAGAGGGCTTTTCCTTTCTTTCTTTGTTTTTACCCTATAATGGACTTATATTTCTTATATTGGTTGAGTTGTTGGATTTGGTTATCTTGTGGACTCTTACAATTGATGTAGTGGCCCGGACTTGAACTATGTACTTCATATTTTTAATGAAGTTACAACACTACCCTTTTCAAGATACAAAAATTACTAGAGGCACTCTATCCCAAATTATCTCCTCATTTTACTGAGGCACTCCAAACGGAATTACTCCACAAAACCAAACGGAAATACTCCACAAAACCAAACAGAAATCTGGACACAAGATCTTCTCATTTTACTGAGGCACTCCAAATGGAATTACTCCACAAAACCAAACGGAAATACTCCACAAAACCAAACGGAAATACTCCACAAAACCAAACAGAAATCTAGACACAAGATCTTCATACATAGCTAGAATTCTCCAAAATAAACATTGCTAGAATAGCAGCACTAACTACTGTGAAAATAAACAGGGATTGCTAGAATTCTCCAAAAAAAAAACAGCAAACAACTGCCTTTCAAAAACAAAAAACAGCACAGAATTGAAAATGTTGATGCTGCAAAATCTTCATAATGGCTGCGACACAAGATCTTCATACTTTCGTACTCATTATCTAGCATTTTTCCTCAAAATCTTCACAACGGCTGCAAATCTACAATGGCAACACTGGAGCGGTTTTGACCCTTGGCATCTCTTATATAGCCTTTCTTGCCATCTCATCCATATTCCTTTTAATGCTTCGTTTAATTTGAAGCGAAGCAGTTGACAAGAAGAATTGGTTATATAGCATGAGGTTCTTCTGCCTGAGAGCTGCGAGGTACCTTAACAAGTTAACATTGTAATACGATTAAAAACATGTAAAGAACTTTTTGGTAGTACTAGACAAGAACTTCACATGGTAATTCATGAGGGCTTTTTTTCTTTTTTTTATCCCTCCCGATAACCAGTCTGGAGCAGCTTATGCGCACCTTGACTAATCCTCAACTATATAACGTATACATAAAACAATTTTTTACAAGAGAATTTCATATTCACTTCTCTGCTTTTAATTTTCAACCTAAAACTGATCCACACCTATTTCTCCCAACTTCTAATAAGTAGAAGAGATCAGACGTCGTCATTGAGATCAAAGGACGCCCTTTAACCTCAAGGGGTTGGTATGGTGGTCTAGGCTTGGAACTTAGGGGTTTATTCAATCTTAAGGTTTCATATTCAAAATTCTTCAAAATTCTCTAAGGTGCTATCAACTCTTTTGGAGCCGGTCTATATAGAGTTTTGCTTTGTCTTTAAATGGGCCCGCGCTAGTGGATGGTGAGATTGATTTTTCATGATTAGTCGAGTTGCGCGCAAGCTAACCAGGACACCTGGTTATCAAAAAGGAGATCAATGGTTGTCTGTCCCACATTGGGGAAAAAAAGTAAAGTAAAGATATTATATAAGGAAACGCGAGCAGTTATTGAATAACTTGAAGTTAACCTTTTGAGCCACGTGGTTAGGCTAAGGGTTAGCAGGCCAGCGGGCGCTGGTCGTTACAGTTGGTATCAGAGCACAACCCTGGTCTACATGGTTGGGGCCACCTCTAAAATCTAGCACGAGTACACAAATGTGCTGTACAGAGCTAAGTGTCACACCATGGACTTGGGAAGGTTGTTGGGAGATTGTGAGACCTCATGTCCCATATCAGTGAGCAACGTTGAAAAAGCAATGATATATAATAAATTCCGTCTAGTTACTGTATAATTTGATGTTAACTTTTTAAGTCACGTGATTAAGCTAATGATTAACATGGACACCTGATTATAAAAAAAATAAAATAGAAGAGATCAAAGGTTGTCCTTGATATCTCAGTCTTCTACTCAATATCTGCTTAATATAAATACACAAAACACCGAAATATAAAGTAACAGTTCAACTTTTCTTTGTTTGAATTCAATAATCTGAGTAAAATAATCTTTAATCCAATCCCACTCCATAACTCAAATTCATGCCGAACTCAGTTGGCCAGGACTCTTACATCTCATTAGGAGGTGAGAAGTTCGAATCTCTCCACCTTTGTATGGGTGTTCTTCCCTTGAGGGGCTTTTCCTTTCTTTCTTTGTTTTTACTCTATAATGGGCTTATATTTCTTATATTGGTTGAGTTGTTAGGTTTGGTTATCTTTTGGACTCTTACAATTGATTTAGTGTCCCAGACTTGTACTCTGTACATCATATCGGATGTAAAAATATATCTTCTATCGGTTGACCAAATAAAAAAAACACACTTTTTACTCAATTGCTTTTTCCTTGAGTAATTATTCAATGAGCTTGGAACACAACGTTGCCTACATTGTTTTCTAACCGTTTACATTTCAACAAATCATGCGGTAGAGATATATTGTTTACTTTTATTGGATGGTCAAGATAAGGAGTAACCCAAATTATGTGGTGGTAATCTTTTATTTGTGGAGAGTATCATACGGCAATATCACATGATACTCCGAGAGTACCCAATAATTGATCTATTGCTTCTCTAAAATACTGAAAGTCATAGTTATCCCATTATAAGGCTCTTTCTAGAATTCCTCCATTAAAAAACGAGACCAAATTAACCCCATTAATGGAGCCCAGAGAAGTTTGAATTCAGGGGTATTTTCGGAACAAATGCCACATAAGTGGCTAGCCTTCCATTTTAGTTCAAATATCTAGCCGCCTTGATTCTTGAACCCCACACAAGCAGAGCTCTTTCTTCGTTTACTTAATGGACATCTAGCCACCTTGATTCTTGATCCCCACGCAAACAGAGCGCTTCCTTCTCTTACTTAATGGACTTTTTCTTCGCCTTTACATTCTGAGGAGGAAGAGGAGAAATGGCCCGTAAAAAACCACATATTCTAGTCTTCCCATTCCCAGCACAAGGTCACATAAACCCAGTACTCCAATTCTCAAAGCGCTTAGCCTCAAGGGGACTCCGAATCACAATCATCACCATCACTTCCGTCGCCAAATCCATGCACCTCCAACCTTGCGGTGCCTCCATCGAAATCGAGCCCATTTCTGACGGCTTTGATGAAGCCGATCTCACCTACGTCATCCAAGCCCACCTCGGCCGCTTCGTCGACAACGTTTCGCAAAACCTCATAAATCTCGCCGGGAAATTTGTTTCTGCCGGCGACCCCCCGATCGCCCTCGTTTACGACGCGATCATGCCCTTCTGCCTTGACGTGGCGAGGAAATTAGGGATCAAAGGGGCCGCTTTTTTTACTCAGCCGTGCGCTGTTTCGGCACTGTACTATCATTATTATGAGGGGAACTTGAAGATTGGGGATCATTTGGGAACGTCGTTTTCTATGCCTGCGATGCCAGTGATGGAGATTGGGGATTTGCCGTCTCTTATACCGGATAGGGATTTGTATCCGGTTTTCTTGAGCCAACTGGTGAACCAATTCTCGAATTTTCAGAAAGCAGATTGGCTGCTGGTGAACACTTTTGATAAGCTCGAAGAAGAGGTATGTGTTTGTTGGAATTGTTTTTTTTTTTTTTTTGGGATCAAGTTCGGTATTGTTTTTGCAAACAGTTTTTTCTACTTTAAAAGATTAATGGGCTCAAATTGATAAACAAGTTACCCTTCTATTTTCAATCTTTATTCTGAGAAAATTCGTATCAAGTTAGTATTTCAAATGCAGTCGGATTGATAAACTATTAAATTCGGAGGTGTGTGTTTGGGACTCAGTCCCCAATCTCCGTCCATCCGGTTTGGGTCCAATTTTGAGCTGTAGTAGGCTGTACGCTGTAGCCCCACCTAGAACCCAAACCATAATTGGAACATGTAAATTATAGCCTTCGCTGAGAATATATTTCACTTCGCAAAATTTTTCTCGAGCACTACTTCTCTTTAACAATTTCTTGAAAAATGAATGGAGTCTAGTCTATATGTATGTATTCTCTTTTTGGTAGTTTTGGAAGCAACAATCACAAAGGGAAAAATGGATTTACTGATGCTACTTAGATTTTCATCAGCTTTCTCCAAGTAGGCTAAAACAGAATTTAATTTGGTTCTACTAGGTACTGAATTGGATGGCAAGTCAGTGGCCTATGATCAAGACAGTAGGACCAACAATTCCTTCAGCATACTTAGACAAGCAGCTGGAGGATGACAAATATTATGGCCTCAGTCTCTTCCACCCAAGTGCTGAAGCTTGCATGAAGTGGCTAGATACAAAGGAAAAATCCTCAGTCGTTTATGCTTCCTTTGGGAGCATAGCCACTTTGGGAGGGTCTCAAATGGAGGAACTTGCAATGGGTCTGAAGAACAGCAATGAAAACTTCTTGTGGGTAGTCAGGGCTTCGGAAGAGAGTAAGCTACCCAGCAACTTCCTCGCCGAGACATCGGAGAAAGGTCTGTTTTTTGTATTGGTTACTCTGTATTTTGTTTATAGAAATGCAAACTTGATTTTCATTTTTCTTGTTGCGAAATTCTTTTTAAATGTATAGCCTGGTCTGGCTAGAGGCTTATAGCTTCTCCAGCGAACACCTTCATTCTTTCAGAATCGTTGTCCGAATCTTTAAAATGAAGAATGCGTTCTCTCCTACCATTCTTCATTTGATACTCTCGTATTTTGACCAAAAACCCATTCTTCATTTCCTTTCTTCAAAATGAAGGATCAATTTTGATTCTTTATATATGAAGAACCATCCAAATTATAAAGACACAACGAGAAATTATCGTATTTAGTTTTCAACATTGTCATCGAATGGCGATATCGTATTTAGACCAAATACTTTCTCCTCTTCTCTTAGCTTGTGCTACTAGATCTATCAACGTGCTTTTTAACCCATGCACTTCAAATTCAACTGCTTTTTGTTTTATTGCTTTACTAATCCAAGTTTACAATGTTCTGCAACGATTTACAAATGTATCCCAAATAGGTCTGGTCGTGAATTGGTGTCCGCAGCTTCAGGTTCTGTCCCACCAAGCTGTGGGGTGTTTCCTGACTCACTGCGGGTGGAACTCCACCTTGGAAGCCATGAGCTTGGGAGTGCCGATGGTGGTGATGCCGCAGTGGACGGATCAAACAACAAATGCAAAGTACATTGTGGATGTTTGGGATGTAGGGGTTAGGGTTAAGGTCAATGACAAGGGAATTATCACCAAAGAAGAGGTAGCGTTGAGGATTGAAGAAGTCATGGAGGGAGAGAGAAGGGATGAGCTTAGAAGGAATGCAGGTAGGTGGAAAGAATTGGCTAAAGAGGCAATGGATAAAGGTGGAAGCTCTGATAAGAATATTGAGGAATTTGTTTCAGAACTTGTGTGCTCATAGTGGTTTATAATGGCAATTGTACTAAGATATTGATTGATCATTATTCCCTATTATGTTTGGGCTTCAGCTGTCTCCCTATAAAATCCCACCAAATTAATAGTGATTAGATTAATCATACCACACTTTCATGGAACTTTGTATTCTATCCGTTGTGACAATATGTCCAAGTTAGCATAGCGGGGACCCTGTAGCGCCCTTTGCAGTGCGCAACTTGAGCCGTTCATTTTGATAATCAATAGATTAGATATATTTGTTATCTTTTACCGATAAAAGATAACTTTGACCGGCGAATCTGAACCATCGATTGAAGAAACAGACGGTCAAGATGATCACTACACTGTTGTAGTGACTTGCTCACTACAGGGTCCCTAGGTCCCCAAGTTAGACACTGGATATTTGCATATTAAGTTGAATATAATGCTCATATCCAATCAAACAAGCGTGATGAAAAAATATTCAATTGGTTGGTACATATGTTGAGAAGAGCACTAAGTAATTGGGTTCAATTTACAAAATAAATTGAGAAGAGCACTAAGTAATTGGGTTCAATTTACAAAATAAATAGTGTGTATGTACTACTATATAACGATGTAAGGATCAGGGGTTTTAGGTATCGTATGACCTTCTCTTAGGGCTACAATTATTAATTCCAATTTTCATCTAGTACATTGAAATCGTACTTTTGGGAAGTTTAATTACGTCTTTCTCCTATTAAAATTGTTTTTTTACTATATAATAATTTGACAATAGAAGTATGGAGGGATTTGAAAATTTCAAGTATGAATGGAAATGATTTTGTCACATCCTTTTTTGTTAATGTCACACCCTGTAAATGTATTTTTACACCAAAAAATACACTTATTGGGTGTGACATTAAATATAAGCTGGTGGCAAAATCACTAACCATTGTGAAACACTTTTTTTCCATTACTCTTCCCTCTGGCCCACCTTATGTCAATTTGTAAACTTCTGGACGTACTAAAATAGTACAGTACTCCAGTATTTGGTACTTTAACTTTTGGAAGAGTTAAAATCTTTGTTAATTAAAGTTCGGTCCTTCTAAAATACGCCCAGTGGGCTGACGCCTAAAATTAAGAAACAGCCACGTGTTGCTCTTTTCTTG
The DNA here is from genome assembly GCA_020567845.1 of Rhododendron henanense subsp. lingbaoense. Lineage (NCBI taxonomy): Eukaryota > Viridiplantae > Streptophyta > Magnoliopsida > Ericales > Ericaceae > Rhododendron > Rhododendron henanense. The sequence continues at coordinate 39,693,510 of CM036313.1, read as the reverse complement.
TTTTCTACTAAGTCAGCTTTTGTATTCCTCTGGTACTGTTGTCTGTCATCCTTTTCCGAAATGATAATCTTAACCTTCATTTTCTTTTCCTTTTTCTTAATAAGGCAAAAATAACCTTATCTCTTTCTCTCTCTCCGCAATAATGACAGCGAAATCCATCCCAATTCTGGTAAGGACAATGCTACCCACACAACAATTTACACAATCTCTCACATACATGTGGGGCCCATACGTAGTAATTTGTGTGAAGCCCACATATATGTGAGGGATTGTGTAAGTTATTGTGTTTGGATTATTGTGTGAGTATCGTTTTTGTTCTGGGAAAAAACAATGCTACTCATACAACAATTCAAACACAACAATTTACACAATCTCTCCCACTTTTGATGAAAAAATCTCAATTAGCTCTCTTTTCCCAAATTCTTTCAAAACTTAATTTCTAATTTTTTTCCCCCACAAATCCTTTCAGAACTGTGAGATAGTCTAATTATAGAGCCAAATTGCCCACAATCAGTTCATAATTGCGACTAGCAAATCGGAAAACAATTAGAAATTTTTTTTGCATGAATTTGATAAACATTTCAGAAAACACATCAGATAAACAAATGTGGCGAATTTGGTGAGGGAGCTTGGGGAAACGAAAGACATCAGAAAAAATAATTATTCTACCATTACACCCAAACACAAACACTTAAACAACCACATTCACAATAGGGGTAGAGCCCGCACACACTACACATTCAGCGTGAGTAGGACCCACTCCTATTATAAGTGTGGATGTTTGACCGAGTGTATATTTGGGTGTGGTGTTAGAATTATCAGCAGTGCTACAGTTCCTGACGGCGCGCCGGGCCCACTCTGGCCACCGGACGGTTGATTCAAGCCATCCAAAAATTCTATAAAAAAAAATGAGTGGGCGCACGAGAGAATCAACGACATCCGATATGTGTAGGTGCTCAATGCAAACACTCAATTTTTTTTTTATATATATGTATATATACAAAAAAAAATGGAGTTGATTTTCGCGTGGGCCCACTCATTTTTTTTAATAGAATTTTTAGACGGCTCGGATTAATCGTCCGGTGGCTGAAGTGGGCCCGGTGCGCCATCTGGAACCGGTTGGTATCCCTTCGGTCGGGAACCTTAGCTTTATTGTAGAATTATTGTCAGAAAAATATATGGAAATCATTTTTTGGAGTGAAGGCCCACTTTAGACTGGGGAAAATGGAGGTAAGGTTAATTTTGTCAATTCCCTTCCTAACATCCATCACTTCAGCAGAGGGGAGAGAAAGGAAAGGCTGCCTGCTTGCATTGAGATTGGCACTGAAGGACTGTACTCACTTCCCTTTTAAGCGCGTGAAAAGCACATTGGACTCTTTATAGTCAGCCTAGTAGGCTGATTTTAGATTTTGTTTTAAAAATTGAACAGTGGAATCTGGGGCATATTCTTTTAAGGAAAGGTTGTGTAGTGACCAATAAAAAACTTGGGCCGCCACTTACGACCATTGTAGAATTACTCCACTGCAAACGGTGATGATTTTGATGCGATGCGATCTACGGTAGTATTTATTTCCGGGATGTTTGAGTTATCGATTGATACTGTTTTTTCAGGTCTGATCAAAGGAGAATTACAATCCTGATAAACACGTTTGCTATGGGGCTTCTGTAACAAGTCCATCACCATACCCACCCTCAACCACTCCTTTACGTATTGTTTTTTACCGCGTTAAAAATACCATATGGTAGTTTGATTTTACTGTGATATTGTATGACTGTTCTGCAAATTATAATACAGAGGGCTATATAACCTTTTATTGAAGCTGTGGAATGCCATTTTAATCGCTGAATTTTAAGTTAATTGCTTCAGTGTTTAATTCTTTCTCCGGTCATCTCTTATGAACTACTAGTTCAATGTTGATAGTCTACGAATACCATTTGATTTGATTTGATTTCTGCCATTTTCATCTGACACCTTCTTCAAGAACACCGTGGTTCCTTCCAAGTTCCAACCATGTATACATACGTCGAAAACTCGTCAACATAAACCATATACAGAACGGTGGGGGAAAAAAAGAGAGAGGAAAACGGGTCGGGTCGGGTTTGGGTTTGACTTGGCCCATATTCGGCCCAACCCGTTTCAACCGGTCTATTATCGACCCGTATTCAACCCGCCCATATTCGACCAGTAACCCGTTTCAACCCGCCCAAATTCGCCCATTTGCCACCTCTGGCTTCTTGTGGGTTCTTAGGGAAGTTGAGCTTTAGCTTACTATCCTAGATGGTGTTGTCGTCCCACTTATTTACTTGTGGCAGGAGGGAGTTAGAACTAGTAGTAGTTTGTTCGAGTGAGATTTTGGTTTCCATTGAGCTAGCTTGCGGCATCTCGACTAATATCTGGGGACCAATCCCACCTTCCTTGACTGCAAGGCTGGCTCATGGGGTAAGTCGGGGAAGCAGCCGCTTTCAGTCCCTGAATTTTGGTCTAAAATTGAGGCCCCACTGTAATGTATAATAATTTACATATTAATATTAGAATGTTTCTAAATAAAAACACAATTGTATCTTATTTTCTTCAAAAACTCTTGCAATAATATTTTTTTACATTTATATTGTCATAATTGTATCCTTTTAGTTTGATTTTTATTTGGTTATTTTTGTACTTTTATCATTTTTTAAAAAAAATTCATGAATATGTAAGGGACTCAATATAGGAAATTCGCTTTGAACCTCCAAAATATATAAGCCGGCCCTGCTTGATTGACCTCTAGGGACCAATCTCACCGACTTCCGGTAGTGGATGGCCAATTAGTCGGTGGCCTAATCACTAGCTGTATGTTTTCGGGCCTTTCCCCTTTAGTTTTCAATGCTCCTTTGGTGCATCTGTTAGAGCATCTCCAACCCATGCTCTATTCCTCCATTTGAGATAATAAAACTCCTCCAATCCATCCTCTCAAGCCTCCTCTATTTGAGAGGATGGGATTTTGATCCTCCATATTTAGAGGATGGGAGAAAATATGGAGGATCTCCTCTATAACACTATTCACCTTTTAAAATGGCATTTGTATCCTTAGAGCATATCCAACCCATGCTCTATTCCTCCATTTGAGAGTATGGAACTCCTCCAACCCATCCTCTCAAGCCTCCTCTATTTTAGAGGGAAAAATAGAGGGTTTGTGGTTGGAGTAAATAGAAATAGTGATTTCCTCTAAAATCACTTTATGAATAAAATAGAGTATTTTGATACTCTCAAATAGAGTATTGGATTGGAGATGCTCTTAAGCGCTGGATGATGGCATGATTCCTACTAGTATTGCCTAGTGTGGAAATTGTAATGTTGATAATAATGTAGTTGTTCAATAATCGTACGCTCTTGGGATTTACTTATGTAGTATGTAACATTTTTTAGACCCATTCAAGGGTGTTGTCACTAACTAACAAGTTGCCGTGATGGCATGCTCCTGGGCCCACGGATCGACACACCTCATTAGAGGGATTAGGGCCGGCACAGCGCCCGACTCGGCTATTTTTGTCTTTATTCAAAAAAATTAGATTTCGATCGTTATATTTTACTTTTTAGATTCTTTTTGTCATGAAGAAGCAATAATCTCCAAAAAAATTGACAAAAATCTAACAAATGTGAAATTTTTTTGAATAAGGACAAAAAAATAAGCCACTTGGCTTATTTAGCCGAACAACCCCTCAGTAGGGCCATGACGACATGCTCCTGGGCCCATGGATCGGCGCACCTCATTGAGGGATTAGGGCCGGCACATCGCCCGACTTGACTATTTTTGTCTTTATTCAAAAAAATTAGATTTCGATTGTAATTTTTTTACTTTTTAGATTCCTCTTGTCATGAAGAAGTAATAATCCCCAAAAAATTGACAAAAAATTAACAAATGTAATTTTTTTTTGAATAAAAACAAAAAAAAACCAAGTGGCTTATTTAGCTGAACAATCCTTGAATCTCTCCCTCCACGAGGAGCAAGTGATTTTCCCAACCCTAATAGGTGCTGTGGAGGATAAAGAGGTTGGAGGAGGGAAAATGACAAACATGCCCCTGGTTTTGACGTCTGGGGTAACGGCATGAGGGGTGGGGGACTGCATTGGTACACATTTAATAACGTTGGGGACTCAATTTCTCCAATGTGTTTATTGTGGACCAAAATGAGATTTTTGTGATACTTTGGGGACCAAAAAGGTTAATAAGCCTATATTTTTGTATAAATACACTTGCAGGGGAGTGACGTTAACAAAAAAGGGAGTGGCAAAATCAACAGCCAAATACCAATACCCTGAAAAGAGGAAAAGATTTACTAACATTGATTTACATGAGGAGACATAGTGAGCTAGTCCTAACTCCGTAACTAGGGAGGAAATAGCAGCCTGCTGTGCCGCCTACCTGCCACAAGGGTCTCATCCTGAGTTTGAATACATTATTTGAACCGTTCATTTTGTAAACTTCAAGGGGTTTATTAGCCCTAAAAAAAATCAAGTCAATCATACATCTTTAAATTAGTAAATGAATCACGATTTTTTCTCAGTAAATGAATGGCAAATATTATTTGAAGAATACACAACAGAATATTTTGGTTTTCTCTGAGCTAATGATCTCCGATCGACTTGATTTTCCACAGCTATTCTACGCGTCGAACTCTGTAAAATGAACAGTTCGGATCATGTTTTCGAACTCAGGATGAGATCAGTAAAATCGGCAAAATCAACCGTGGGGGACCGTGTCCAAAATGAGGCCCCTCCCTAATTATGAAACTCTTGTTTTTTCATTGACGTCTCCGTCTCAACTTTGGAGTATTCATTTTTGCAATTTTGAATATTCTAAAATATTTGTCAATTTAACTTTTGGATTAAATGAAATGAAATTTGTTTCTCCTAGTATTTACTTTAGACTTAAATCTTAAATTAAGAAAATGACCAACAAGATGGAGGTAGTACCGGTACGTTTTACTAGTACTACTTTTAGGGCTGGGGAGGAGTTGAGTTTTGTTCACCATCCACGTAACAATCATTCTACTACCACACCCAACTACACACCCAATCACACACCCCCACTCACAATAGGGTTGGAGCCCGCACACACTACATACCCAGTGTGTGTGTGAGACCCACCCTTATTGTGAGTGTGAGTGTGTATTTAGGTGTGGTGTTATAATTATTGTCCACTTAATAGGATGAACATTACTATCATTTCTATTGATTGAAATGTCGTGGATTCCACCATAAAGTGATGTCATGCTTACCAAAAAATGTATTACACAAGTGGGATCTACACCATTTTAACCAATAAAAAAAAGTAATGTTCACCAGTTTTTAAAAAGGATAAACAAAATTGCACTTGTTGAGGAGTGACAATTGACAACCAAAAAAGTTGGGCCGCCACTGATGACCACTACTCCTTCCGTTCTATATTATAGTTTCATTAAAAAGACGGGTAATTTTTGAATAAAAAATGAAATGTTTTTGTTCATAATTTTTTGAGTTTTTTTTCCATCAAATTAAAGATTTTGATTTCTTTTTTAATTTAATGCAAAAAAAATCATAAAAATGATATGTAAAAGTACTTTATTTTTTGATCTGAAAATTACAGATCATCATTTTATAAAGGACTATCAAAATGAGACGGAAGTAGTACTACAAACACTAAGGGCCTGCTTGGATAGAGTTAAAAGAGAGGGGGAAATATAAGAGGGGGTAAATGGGGTGGGGCCCATGCTTTTGCCAGTGTTTGGGAACCAAAATTGGTTTCCCTCTTCGTTTTCACCCCTTCTTCTTTTTCATGCTTACTAGGGCTTCTACCGTATAATTTTTGGGCTCCTCTTAGGTTCCCCAAATTTTATCCAGCTGTAGATGGGTGGAATTTGGACGAAATCTCCCCTGCTTATCCCGTTTCCCTAACCCCAAACCTCCATTACTGCCTTCATTTTTGTCGCCGACCCATTTGTTGTCTGTGGAGGAGATAAAATAAGGTTTTGGTGCCGATTTGGAGTGCAGTCGATTTTTGCTTCGTGAACTTAGGTATGACCTCTATTTGAGCAGATCTCTGTGTGTGTACGGGCTCCTCTTTTGTTGATTTCTTGTTTCGTATGGCTAAAAAATAGAACAGCTGTTTGTGTGCACGCAAAAATGGCTCTGCTTCTGACTCTTCCATTTGAGCAGATCTGTCCATGAAACTTTTCAAGTATTTTTTGCGTAATGCGAACGAAAGTGTCCATCCGCGGTGGTCCACAATTGGGACTCCACCATTGATTTCAATACCCAAATCAACAGGGTCTCCTTAGCCTGGATCCAATTGTAACGACGAAGCGGACGACCAGCCATACAACAAATAAGAAATATGAGACTTGTTTTTGTAATTGAAATTCTTGAATGAGATTTAAAATGAGTTTGCTTGATATTTATAAGCAAAATTTATCAACTATTCAACCACATATCCACCATTCAATAATCTATCCACCATTCCACCAACCATTCACCATTCAACCAACTTCTACTCTTCATTCTATCCAAAATCATACTTTCCATTCAAACCTACCCTAATTTGTCTCTTCTTTTTTAAAAAAAATCACTTATTTTTCTGAAAATTTGAAATTGTATATTAACAATTGAACAAAGTCAATATGTAACGAACCATTAATTAAAAAAATGTTTTTTAATTTAAATTTTTTAAAATCAAAATTTTTAATTAATTAATATATTTATACTTCCGATTGTCCAAAATTGATTAAATATATTGACTTTTGCATTTATATATTTAATTTAATACATAATTAAGTTTAACACTGCACATGGGTAAAATAGTCATTTGAGAGCTTTTCCCATCATTCACCATTTCTTCTGAGTGCAATTTTGTTCACCCTCCTTAAAAGATGGTGAACATTATCCTTTCTTTTATTGGTTGAAATGGTGTGGACCCCACCACAAAGTGACGTCATGCTTACCATGTAATACACTTTTTGGTAAGTATGACATCATTTTGTGGTGGAGTCCACACAATTTCAACCAATAGGAAAGAAGGTAATGTTAACCCTCTTAAGTGAAGGGTGAACAAAACTCAACTCCTTCTGATCCCTCCTATTTTATAAATCATCCAAACAAAGTTAATACCTCATTCAAACCATAGATTATTTTATTCCCCTCCATAAACATCAAATCGATGTGGGTCAACCCATAAAAAATAATACTCTTACTATCTTATCCCCTCATATTTTTAGGCTTGTGATTTTGCCACTTTTTTTTTGTTAATGTCACTCCCCTACAAGTGTATTTTTGCACCAAAAATACATTTACAGATGGTGACATTAACAAAAAAAAAAGGAATGACAAAATCATTTCCTTATTTTTAACCTCCGAAATTTTACCTCCATTCAAACAGGCCGTAATGGTTTCCTCTCGCCGTGGAATATCCGAGTTATCAATTGATATCAAAAATGCTAGACAGACAACGTATGGACACAACCATTTGCGAGTTTTTGGTCGAAATGACCCTTATTTGTAATCAAATTGGAAGAATACCCACTCGTTCAAACGTATTGTAAAAATATGCCATCACTCATTTTCAAAAGGCGTTATAACGGTGGCTCAAATCCGACGTGGCATTTTTGTCCAAGTCAGACTATAACGCCTTTGCAAAAGGCGTGTTTTTAGTATTATAAAGCCTTTCGAAAAGGAGTCATAGGTTAAGTATTATAGCTCCTTTCCAAAAGGAGCTATAGGATGACAACCTAAAATATGAAACCCCCTTTCGGCTTTTCCTCCTCCTGCCTGATTTATTTTCCACGTCGATCGCGACCTTCGAACCTGCGCGATCTCCTCCCTGCGTGATCTCCTCCAGCCGTCTCTCTCATCTCCGATCTCCTCCAGCCGTCTCTCTCATCTCTGACTTGCCCTCCACTCGCTGAGTAAGTCTCTATCTCCATCTTCCTTGTCTCATGTATGTGTACTAGGGTTTGTGATGTGTGAATACCATGATTTGCATACTGATTTGAATCGAAATAGAGAAACTACTGGTAGTCTTGCAAGGATTTCAATTACTAGATCGCAGGGTAAAAGTTCGGAGGGTATACGGTGCGACATTGTTCTTAGAAGACTGATACAGGTTAATTCACAGCTACTAGGATAAAGGGACTGTAAAAGCCCTAGATTTTGATCAAGAAAACAAAATCAGAGATATTTTTACAGTTGTGATGTTTCGGTCGACCGAAACCCTAGATTTTGAGAATTTGCCAATTTGGAACTGTGAATCAGGTTTTTGTTTATCGGTTTCAAACCCAGCCCATCCGTAAGGAAAAATAATGGGTCCCGTGACATATTGGAAACTATAGATATTTGGGTCTCTAAATTGCGTTTGATTCTCTAAATACAGAGACCCGATTCTCATTTTGGAGACAAAATTTATAAAAAATACGATGAGCCCTTCCTAGATTGTCTCATAAAGTGTAAAAAATGAAAATAAATTATAAAATTTCCCCCAAACATGTCATATCTATTCTCCATTTTAAAGTTTTAAAGATGGGTTAGTGATGCTCTGACCTTAGATCTTACTTTACTTAGGCCCGATAAACAAACTAAGCGACTCAATTTTAAGCTTGTGTTTGTTAAACAACTTTAAAAAAGTTGTTATATAAATTTGTGCATTTCTTAGCTAGAAATGATTTCTGGGATTTCCTCATACGTGGAAACACAGTTTGAATAGCTTTTTTTTTGCTTAGCTCTTGGTGAATATACATTTAATAATCTTGTTCCCCATCTCAAGTACAATATGGGCTTCTCTTCTGAGTGGGCGATCCTGAATAGACATGTGAAATACGATACTATATGAAACCTTATACACCATTAAGCTATAGTATGATAGTTAGCAAAACTCTTACACACGTCACACTTGAATAATTTTTCATCACACTTGAATAATTTCTCTGAATACCATTTGTAGCGTTTTGCAGCAAGAATTTTCACACCAAATAAATGGAATACCGTTGACGAGTTGATAATTTAACTCTATTTGTATTAGGTACCCAAGGGAAAATATGGTTCTTCAGGAGGGGCCCATTGACGGGAGTTTATTAACTTTTCAGCAAAGCCATCGCTCTCATTCTATATGGGCAAATAATGTAAGAACAAATTTTAAGTATTTGTGAAAACTCTTTATATGATTTAGATTACAAAATGTGAAAGTAAGTACACTTATTTTTGCAGGGAGAGCCTCCAGTTGATTCGAAAATTGTTAAAGTACAACGAACTGAAGCTAGACTGAAGAAGTTGCCCCCCCCCCCGGCGCCACCAGTTTTACAATTGATTAGGCAAGCTGGTTTTGGTAGTGTTCTAGATCTACCATTTATCTCTCTTGACCTTGGCCTAATGGCAGCTTTACTAGAGTGTTGGCGGCCGGAGACCCACTCGTTCCACTTGCGCACGGGCGAGTGTACTGTGACTTTACAGGACGTGGAGGTTTTGGTGGGGGTACCTATTGATGGTGAACCTGTAATTGGGACAACCAATGAAGACTGGGGTCCATTGTGTCGGCGGTTGTTGGGGATTGTGCCGGAACCTAAAGTTGAAAGAAAAGGTGGTAAGGTAATGATGACATGGTTACGACAACATTTTCAAGGGCATTTGGTGGAAGGGTATACGAACGAAAATGTTCAACAAGAAGCCTGAGGTTATATTCTCTAGTTGATAGGTGGAGTGTTGATACCCGACCACTCAGGGTCCCAAGTCCATCTAGCATACTTAACCCTCCTTGAAGACTTGACGATTGTGCGGAGTTGGGGCAGCGCTTGCCTCTCAAATCTTTACCACTTTCTATGCCATGGTTGTCAGATTGGTAAGGAAAATATGGGTGGGGCATTCATTCTCCTACAACTATGGGCTTGGGAGCGGTTTCCTTTTATTGCTCCTGGACGTTTGGGTAGGCGTCAGCCTCCACCAGGTTCTCCTCTTGGTGCACGGTACGGTTCCATTAATTGTAATTTGTATGTACGAATTTTAGATTAGCTTGTTGCATGTTTTAATTTATTTTATATGTAATACTTATGTTTAGGTGGGATGATCGTTTTCGCTCTCCGGATTTGGCAACCCATGTTGTTGGATATTATAGAAATTATTTTGACATGTAAAGGCCGGATGAGGTATGTGTTTCATAAAAATTAATATTTGAATACCAAATCAACTAATCTTTGCACGTTAATATTCATTTGGTCATACTATTTGTATTTCATTTGTGCATGTGATTTGCACGTTAACATTCATTTGGTCATAATATTCATTTGGAGACCGTATAGTGAGGAGTTGATTGCTAGTCTTCCTCCAAATTGTCGTGCTGGAAGGGCAATTTGGATGGCGAAAGTCCCATTGCTGAATTTTGCAATGGTGCAAATGCACATGCCAGATAGGGTGATGCGACAATTTGGGCGTCGACAGACAATCCCCGCTCATTGTAATTGTAGGCAGCCACCGCATGGAAATGACTGGAAGGCTGGGCAAAAGGATTACCGTGAGGAGCACCGTGCTGAGTTGGAGATGTGGAATAATAGGTTGGACCATATTGTTCCTGCTGGAGAGGCGGACCCTCATGAGTATGCGTACCCTACCGATGATCCATATGTCAGTTGGTACGAGAGGATCACGATACAATATATTAGTCGACTAGGTGGAGGCGCGGACAAGGCGGTATGAAATTTGGCTGTTTATTTATTGTCATTTATCGTAATTCAATTGTGTTCTTATGGTTTGTATGATATTATTGTTAAATATGCAGATGAGATTGTTTGAGAGGCTAAGGACAGTGCAATCAATGGAGGATATTGGCTTAGATGAGCTTCGATCTATTGGGGAGGAATGAGTTGGAGTGATGGCGTATTTGGAGAAATGGTTGCGCAAGAGGTCCCCAATGGAGCCTAACCAGCCTCAAGCGGAAGGCGTGCATGTGGCGGAAGAGGTTCACCCCTTACACGACCCTACAATAGAGGTGGACAATGTTGCAGCGCCGGCGCCGGTGGACCCATTCATACACAATGATGCCATACCGGATACAGTGGACGCTGGGACTACTTCTACGCCGCAAGATGGAGATGGGGGTTCTGTGTCTTCCTCCTTTATGGCACATTTAGGGAGTGTGCCAAGCTACCCATTCACGCCTATGTTTCAAAGTAGTTCTCCGCTCCCGATTCACACTGATATGACTTTCGACTCTCAAGACTGGACACAACTTTTTCGCTCCCCTTTGCAAAACGTAGGAGGTCTGGACACAACTTTTCTTGGTAGGCCAGTGTTAAAGAGGAAGGAGACATTGGACGGGGATGATGGTGGTAGTTCAGAGGCACCTCAGTTGGGAGATGACTTAGTGGGTATGGGCGGTCACCCCACAGTGGAGGGGGATGCAGAGGTGCATGCAGAGCTCGATGTTCAGGTTGAGCAGGGTGAGGGAGATGGAGTTGTGACGCAGGCGCGTGTTGTGGAGTAGGAATTTCAAGAGGACCAAGATGGTACCCCACCGTTTGTGCCACGTAGGAGTCAGCGTCAACCACATCCTGCGACGTGTGGTACGGGAAGTCACAAACTGTTTGCGGAGCATTATAAGCGTAGGAAGGACAAGTAGTTTTTTTTGTTACTCTATGTTGTGATTTGTTGCTCTCCTATGTTGTAATTTTGTAGAAATCGTACGTTGAGTTGGATGTTAGTATTATGTATGATGTGTACTTTGAACGTATTGCACACGCCACGTGGTGTGTCCAATAATTTTTATTATTGTTTTATGGGGGACACGGCCGGGGACACTCCGACCCTAATAAGTAGTCAATGAAGTGCGCCGTGTTCACGTATTGGACACGGGGACACGCGGATACGGTGGGGACACGTATTGGACACGCCACGTGGGTGTCCAATAAGGGTATCAGGTAACTGCTCTGTGAATCGGTTTGGTTTTGTTCTTTTCGATACAAGTTTGATATGTTTGGAGGTTTCTCTCCTCATGTCCCGCATAAAGCTGTTGGAACTGACCATGTTTTCCTTTTGTTCTATATGATGAATATTATCTGCAAGCTTAACTTCGTTGGTAATTATCACTTCACCTTAACTTGTTTAGGGGCTTTATTTTTAAATAGCTTTGCCACTCCAATATCATCATGGTTTTTGTTGTTTAATTTTGTCATTAAGTTGGGGACTTATGGCCTGAACATCTTGTTTTAGATTAATTTTCTGAAGTCATGGTGATTCTGTTGATGACTGTTGTTCAACTGGTCAAGGAACCATAAAGAATAGCATCAATGAGTAAAGATCTAGACGTTGCCTTTTTTGTGTTATTTTTTTTCCTCTTCTCCCCCAACTTCTCTTTAGGTGGTTCTGCAATGAATGGCCGACGAAAAACAGGCACCGAGCTGACCTGGCAGATGTGAAATCCGTTAGTAACAATTGCTTTCCTTTACTTGGTTGTTGGGAACCCTAGAAGTTATAGCTCCTTTTGGAAAGGAGCAAAAAAAATTCCACTATTTCCCTGCACAAATCCGACTGGAGCTGGATGAATAATTTTTTTTCCCACTGTTTAACTTTATCACGCCTTCTCGATAGGCGCTATTTTTTTTGTTTGTTTTTTTTTTAATTTTATTCCCATGCTTAGGTTTTTTTGCATACAAATAAGGAATTCGACATCTTCTTTTTTATTTTTGGCCTTCTGGAAAGGCACGATACGTTTTTTTTTCCCCGTACATTCACAAAACAATTACTCTTCCATTTCCCTCTTTGGTTCCGTCCCATGCGAGACAAGGTGTAGTATTGATTGGCCAATTTGGCTGAACCTCGTTGCATAATTTTGATAGCTATAGAGAGCAATCTATATTCTATCTGGTTTGGGTCCAAATCGGATAGATTTAAAGTCGAGCTAATAGCCTCGCTCATCCGGAACTGTCTTTATAAACAAACCAGTTTCCGCTAAACGCGACGTACCTAACTCGACAGGTCGAATGGAACCTACATTTCATCTCTATAAACCAGCCCGTAAATACTTAACCCATAAGAGTGGTAGGTTGAGTATTTAAAATTTCGAAAAATATTTGACACATATTGAAAATTTGGGGAGCCGAATGGTAAAGACAAGTTGTAAAATCATGCAGCCGGGTGGTATTTATATGCGCTGTTTGTCATGCCTTTTGAATGGGCGCTATTAACTTTACTATAACGCCTTTTGAATAGGAGTTATAAATTCAATTTCAGCAAAAAGCTTTTGACAAGGCCGCTGCCAGGATCGGCAGGCATCATGTTGGACGACAAACTATAGCTCCTTTTGAATAGGAGCTATGAACTTTACTATAATGTTTTTTCAATAGGAGTTATAACTTCAATATCCTGCAAAAAAGGCCAGGAATCGGAATACGAATGCCAGGAATCGAAATCATGTTGGACGACAAACTATAGCTCCTTTTGAATAGGAGCTATTAACTTTACTATAACGCCTTTTCAATAGGAGTTATAACTTCAATATCTTGGACGACAAACAATAGCTCCTTCTGAATAGGAGCTATTAACTTTACTATAACGCTAATGTTGGACTGTTACTATAGCTCCTTTTGAATAGAAGCTATTAACTTGACTATAATACCTATCCTTTTCCATTATAAAGCCTTTTCAAAAGGCGCGGTTAAAATGTAATTTTTTTTTATAATTTACATCAATTAGTTTGGAGGCCCCCACATGTTTTATGTCATGGCTGGAGGATGATTCAGCATATGATTGGAGGCCCCCACATGCTTACCATCGTTACTGTCTCCGTCACTTGGGATCAAACTATCATTGTCGATTTGGAAAATTAGTGGGAAAAGAAGTCAAAGTCTACGCAATGGAATGTCAAAAGAAGAAGTTCAAAGCCAAACTAACCCGATTGAAAAGGTTCGCCAACGAATGTATCTATGAAGAACTTAACCTGCTCAACAAAAAACAATGGACGTTTGCATACGATGGAGGTAGGCGGTATGGCAGCGAAACTACCAATTGCTCTGAGAGCTTCAATGGGGTCGTAAAAGAAGCCAGACACCTCCCGATCATGGCAACTGTTATGTTTACCTTCTACAAGTGTGTGGAGTACTTTGACGATAGGCTGGTGAAGTCAATGGATACGAAAGCCAAAGGGAATCATTTCAGCTTATATGCAAAGAAAAAGTACGATCATTGGAGGGAAAACGCAGTGGGACACGATATCATTGTGTTCAACCGGGCCGCGGGCTTGTTCGAGGTACATACGCCAATCAATCGAACAAGTCCATACAAAGGAAATAACAAACACACAATTGACTTGACCAACAAGACGTGCACTTGCAATAAGATTCAGTTGTGGAAAATACCTTGTTCGCACGTTATTGCGGTTTGCAACAAAATGCATATTGACCCTCTTAATTACTTTGGCAAATATTGGACGGTCGACACAACAATTGCCATGTATGGATCTCTCTCATTCAAGCCACTGCCTGACCAAGCGTACTGGCCGCCGTACGATGGGCCAAGAATTCTTCTAGACAAAGAACGTCTCCGAGGCCGAGGCCGCCCGAAAGTGAATCGAATCCGAAATGAGATGGATGATTTGATTGAGCACCAACCGCCACAGACGTGCTCAAAGTGTGGTCAACAAGGTCATAACAAGAGAAGATGCGGAAAATGAATTTCAAATTACATGTCATGTGAAATGATGTTTTTATATGAAAAGTTTGTACTCAACAAGTCTTTTATGTTAATCAATTATTTATTCGAATGTGTTTTAGCGTGTAACGGGATGCTAGTTTTGAGGTTTCTCCGAAAAAACCCCTAGATATGAGAAGTGTAGGCAATGGCTCTTTGGGCAAATGAATCCGAAAGTTGTAAGGTTCAATTTGTGAGTTGAACATATATAGCATAATCGGACTTGGGGTTTTGGTATAATAATGAGATTATGTGGGAAGGCAATTTCATCCCTTGTTTCACTGAGGGGTTTGTTAATTTTAGGGCAGTTATAATTTTAACCCAGGTATGAGTTTGATTATCGTAGGCGTGGGTTTGATTTTTGTGTATGGGTTTAGAATTATAGCTCCTTTTCAAAAGAAGCTATTAGGGTTACAATACAGTTATAACGCCTTTTGAAAAGGAGCGATGACATATTTTTACAACACGTTTGGAAAGATGGTATTCTTCCAATTTGATTACCAAATTTGGCCATTTCGGCCAATCACTCACCATTTGCACAACGTGCTGATGTCATCAAAACGACGTCGTTTTGATTAAAAACAAAAACAAAAACCCCAGCTCCTGAAACGAACGCCCTTTTCCTTCCATCCCCACATTCACGATGAGAAGAGAATCGACAGAGGGTTGCTCCCACCACCACCATCACCGGCGACGACGCTTCCACCTCCACCGGTGACCACGCTTCCACCTCCACCGGTGACCACGCTTCGCACCTCCACCACCGGTACCCAACCCCAAGTCTTCTGTTCTCAAATCCCCTCTCCCTATCTCGGGCTGATTCTCCTGGTCACCGCAGACGAGGGCAGCGCTACCCACCGCCGGCGACCACCACCACAATCGGCTTCTGGGCAGTCCGACGTTACCCCACCACGAAGGTATCTCTCTCTCTCCCCCCTTGAACTAATTGCTGAGATGCTGGGAAAAAACCTAAATTGAGTTTATTGGAAAAAAAAACCCCTAAATTGTTTCGGTGGGTGTTCAAAGTCAATCCCTGAAATTCTATTTGACTCCCAAAGTAACTTTATGCAGAAGAAGTTGCCACCCACAGATTCAAGGCTCAGACCCGATCAGAACCAGAGTCCAGATCGGAAGCAGCTATACATCGACCAAGGAGAAGAAACCGATCGTCGTATCCTTACTCCTGTCGTCTCCCTCAGTTTCTTTTCTTTTCTCCTGAAATCATTCAATCCAAAGCAGAGGTAATTCCTGTTTCGAATTCTCATGGGGAAGAACGAATTCCTAACTCCGAAAGCTATCGCTAACCGGATCAAGGCCAAAGGTCTCCAAAAGCTCCGCTGGTACTGCCAGATGTGCCAGAAACAATGTCGCGATGAGAACGGCTTCAAGTGCCACTGCATGAGCGAGGGCCACCAGCGCCAGATGGAGGTCTTCGGCCAAAATCCTAACCGGATCGTCGACGGCTACTCCGAGGAGTTCGAGACCTTGTTCCTTGATCACATGAAGCGCAGCCACCGCTTCAGCCGCATCGCCGCCACCGTGGTCTACAACGAGTACATCGCTGACCGCCACCACGTCCACATGAATTCCACCCAGTGGGCGACCCTGACCGACTTTGTTAAGTACTTGGGGCGTGAGGGCAAGTGTAAGGTGGAGGAGACCCCCAAAGGGTGGTTTATTACGTACATTGATAGGGATTCGGAGACTCTTTTTAAGGAAAATATGAAGAATAAGCGAGCTAGGTCGGATTTAGTTGACGAGGAGAAGCAGGAGAGGGAAATTAGGAAGCAAATTGAAAGGGCGGAACAGATGGTTCCGAATGGGGCAGCGGCGGCTCAGCCTTTGGAGGCTGAGCTTAAGCCGTTGGAGAAATCGGAGAATAGTGAGAAGATTGTGATTAGCTTGGGCTCGTCGTGTAAACCCGTTGTCAAAGAGAAAGTTGGGAGTTCTAAGTTGGTTTTTGAAGAACCAGAGATCGAGAAAGTTAAAGAGAATGGAAAGTCGGTGAAAAGTGGGGGTGGGAGTAGGTCGGCATTGGATGATTTGATGAAAGAGCAAGAGAAGGCGAAGGAGCGGAGCAATAGGAAGGATTACTGGTTGTGTGAGGGTATCATTGTGAAGGTCATGAGCAAGAAGTTAGCCGAGAAGGGGTATTATAAGCAAAAGGGCATTGTTCTGAAGGTGATGGATAAGTATGTTGGGGAGATTGAGATGCTTGAGAGTAAGCATGTTCTTCGGGTTGATCAGGAAGAGCTTGAAACAGTGATTCCACAAATTGGGGGGCTTGTTAAGATAGTTAATGGGGGTTACCGTGGATCAAAGGCGCGTTTGCTAGAAGTGAATACAGACAAGTTTTGTGCCAAGGTCCAGATTGAGAAAGGAATATACGACGGGAGGGTGCTTCAGGCTGTTGAATACGAAGATATTTGCAAAGTTGGTCAGTGAGATCTCTTATATAGTAGATTGTGGAATTTTGTGTCCTTCTCTGTGATAAGCCCGGGCTAATTTTAGAGGAAGTACTGTTGTGTTCCATTGCAAACACTTGTGTCTGGCTTTGTATCTTTCAACAAAGTTACCAAGTTATAATGTTTTTCTTGTCACGGAGGGCTTGATGATTTTGAAATTGCAAGAACCTGAGATCACATGTTTAACCTCCCCACTACATTTTAAATTATATGCCTCATTCTACTACTTTTGCATAATTTGACTCAGAAGTATCTTTATTCTTACGAAGTCTTTGATAATTCATTGGTTTTCCAGTAATGTTATTGTTTGAATATTCATTGACAACATTGGCTATCCATTTTGTGCTCACCTATTTTTTATTATATGTTTCTAGCAAGTACAAGTTTCACTACTTGTTTGACTGTTTTGTTTTATAAGTATTGTGTGAATGCATAATGAACGCCCATCTTGTTCTGCAGTTATTTGAGGTAATTATTGTATGCATGTCTGTCTGTAAGTATTAGTTCTGCTAATTGCATGCATAATATTTTTTTGTTGTTGCTCCGGAATATCAAAGGTTCAAACAGCAGCAAAACGAAACACAAAAGCTAGAGTTGAAGCACCAACAAAAAACACAAAATTAAACCCTAAGGTGACCAACCCCAAACACGTCTCTTTGCACAAAGTGCTGCACAGACAGTGGGGTATCTTCTGTTGTTACTACAAGAGCTTCCGACTGTTTGCTCTAAGTCTCGGCAGATGATCTGCACTTTGTTGAGATATGGCTAAGTGTGAATACACTCAGTCCGATAGCACCGAATAATGCTGAGAAAAGCCAAGTACGAATGCACTTGGGCTGCTACCTAAGTGTGAATGAACTTAGATGATTCGCCGAGCATGCATAGGCTCAAACGGTAATAGTACGAAAAACCTTCGTTGAATTTGGCTTTGTTGAGCGTAAACAATGGCAGAGATAAGTGCCTTAGAATTGTAAAAACAACCAAGCACGAAAACTTGGGTGACTACGAGCTAAATTGAAAATAGGTACGAATAAACCTGAACTATGACAACGAAGAATGTCAAAACTAAGACCCGAACGTGAAGAGGTTTGAGGCCCGAGCAGCGAACATTGCTTGAATCATGACAAGAGAAGATTGTCAGACAAAGGCCTAAGCACGAAGAAGTTTGAGGGCCAAGCAGTGAACATAACTCTGATGTGAGCAAAGCCTGAGATAAGCTAGGTATGACATAGACCTAGGCACAACAGTGGATTGGCTAAGAACGAGTATGCTTAGGCCTTGGCAGTAAGGAATGCCAAAATCGGCAAAGTCCGAGCACACTTAAGCCTTGGCTACGAGCTAAGCCCGAGATAGGCTAGGTGCAAAGGGAACCTAGGCCTTGGCAACGGATGAGACCTAAATCAAGTCCAGATGCACTTCGGACTTGGCATTGAGTAATACCCGAAACGGCCATGTTTGGCCGAGAATTGGGGATGAGTACGAGTACCCCTAGAGTGGTGAACATTGCTGGGAATTTGCTAATTTACTTGTTTTGTATTTGTTAGACGATTAGTTTGACTTTGTTCAAGTTCTTTGCAATGATCTCCGTTTTGTAAGTGCCGCCGGACGTTTATCAATACAATCTTAAAAAAGAAGTAATTATCCAGTAATTGCAAAAGATGAGCGTGACTTAATTGAAATTAAGAAAGAACACTTGTCAGTTTACTACTATTTTAATATTGTTGTTCGGAGAATATCCTTTGCTTAATTAACTAGGTTATAGTTTGGACTAATTTAACTTGTTTTTAAATACTAATTTATTTATGTTCGGTGTTAATTTAACTTATTCTTAAATACTCAACTTCTTGAGTGAGAAAAATCCAAACAGGATTAGCTCACTTCAAAAAGAATGGAGTAGTTAGGCAAAAGAATAAAAAAAGAAGAAGTTAGGCCAAACGGGATTACCTCACTTCATCATTGTAATCACTAATCACTCTATAACAGAGGAAAGATCCTATGCCTCTGTGCCTGATGAATTTTTCGACCGTTTAATTTAAAACATAAAAGAAAAACTCACAAAATCCGCCGACCGGAAAATCTGATCACACAATCCTATTACTGCGAGTATACCCCACAAGTGACAGTGTAAACCACACGGTCCACACCAACGGTATCATCAGCATTCTCGTACAACTAATGTAGTCTGGGAGGAGAAATTCTTCCAAACACGTTTGGACGGCTGAGATGGTGCTTGACATCACGTGGCCGGTGCCCACCCGGCACTGAAAAATTTCTCCGAATTACAGTTATTTGCTTCCCCAGTTGATCATCCAATAGCAGATTACCAGGTAGTATGTCTAATTTTCACGCCAACTCCATCTACCTATAGAATATACTCCATATGCATTCCTGTACGCAACTGAATGTACTTCATTACCCTTCTTTCTTCTTCTTTTTCCCCCCTGTAATTGGCAGAGTTATGGGTGGATCTGAGTTCATGTGGATTGGGAAGGCGATTCTTCTTCTGCAGTTGATTCCGGGAATTCTGGGTTGGGGAAAGGATGGTCACTATACTGTATGCAAGATTGCCCAGGTAAAATTTGCGAGATTGTTGCCAATTTTGTGGGTTTTTATTTTTGTTTGGTTTGCATTGATCACACTTGGAATTTTGATTGAAACAAACAAACTAGGAAATATTCAGTTTATTTAGTTTAAGACAAAATCACAATAGGACCATGGCGCCAAGTTTGGAATGTTTAGCCTTTGGGAGATTTGACATTGCGACCTCTTGGGGTAAGCCCTTTGGTTTCTGTCTCATGCCCAGTCGATCAAACCCTTGTGGTTAACACTAGGAATATTATTTGTACACTTTTGCATAGAACTCTTGGTGCCTATTGCATTGGCTAGATTAGACGTGGGACGTCTGATTGGATTTCAAATCTCATAGAAATGTAGTTCTGGTGTTCGAATGCCAATTTTCAGAAGGGATTGCGTATCTCTTATACAGGTAATCTTGCAAAGCATTGTGTATACATCAATGTGGCACTTTTGATCCCCTCCCATTTAATTCAGCGAGATTACATAGCCTATGCGAATATTACATAGCCTATGCGAATATGTATGCCCTCACTATTAATTAGGTCAATCAAACACAGCAATGAGGGTGATATTCCATGTCCTATGTCAAAGAAATACCAAAAGTTGACTTTTAGAAACCATAATTATGATTTGTTGGGCAATAGTTTTCTGGACTTCTTGCAATCCATTAACTATTTAGCTATCTACTCACATAAAACTTGTTATCCACCGGAAGGGGCTTTTAACGTGATGCTTAAGTTCAATACTTCAGAGATCGACTTAACTTAAAAATCAAATTAAAAAAACTTTGGAGATCAGATTATTGCTGGGATTTGTAATATTCACACAACTAGAGTTTCTTTTCAATCAATCATTTGCGGGTCCTTAGTGCAGGAGTACAATCAATTTGGGAAACTGGATAAAGAAAATGTTGACTATATAGGTTTTTGGCTTTTAAGACACGCTTGTGTGTTGCGGGGTTATAATCAGCAATTACTCATTAGTCATGACTTTAAGTAATCATGATTGTTGTCTTATTAATTACTTTGCACTGCAATTTCTCTGTGAAGTACCCAAATGAATTGTTTGTTCAAAGTCCAAATCACTTACCATTTAAGTGGAAAATAACAGGACGTATGCTCATTATGGGGTAGGAAGGGGTTTCATATATGCTTTATCAAACCATCAAGAGATCCGTAATGGCAAGCTCATTCATAGTTTCTCTAAGTAAAACACAAAACAGAACATTTTTCCTAACATTTATTGGGTATTTTAGGAATATCTTTCTGAAGATGCTTCAGTCGCGGTGAAAGAATTGCTTTCTGATTCTGCTCAAGGTGATCTTGCTTCTGTTTGCTCATGGCCTGATGAGATTCGGTTCCACTACCCCTGGAGTGGACCTTTACACTATGTTGATACCCCTGATTTCAGGTGTAACTATAACTACAGCCGTAAGTTCAGCTTATCACTTAGATTCTTGTATTAATTGCCCCCTTCATCACATATGAGTTGCTACATACCTTTGGGCTATCTTACATGGACTCTTCTGACTATATAAAGAACTTGTGTCGCCAGACACTCAACCCTCGGACGCTAAGTGGCGTTAGTAACTTGCTCCCGTTTGGTGGCGGAGGGAGTGTAGGCCTAGTGGGGTGTTCATGCCCCACCGAATTCCTTTTTTTATTAGTTAAACTTTGCATTTTGCCTTATAAGTTGTCTTTCATAAGTATTCTCTTTTTAATGACCCTAATATCCTTTGTATATCATTTCATTCTCAAATTTTTATTTCAAAAAAGGACAATTCCTCTACACAGGTTAAATGAGATGTCTAATGCAAATAACAGCCATCACTTACTATTTAAAACTCTCTAATGCACAATGTGTTGGGTTTTTGCCCATGTGGTTTTAATGCATTGAAAGAAAAATGGAAAAGTGAAGGTTAGTTGTGTTTTTAATTGGCTGAAGCAAATGTCTTTGAAGTAGTCTTGAGTGGGTAAAATGCTGGCTGTGTGTTCCAAAGTCCCCAAGTGCATTTGATGCTTGGCCTTCAGAAGTTTCTCGGCAGTTCAAGTGTTCTTTCGTTCTTGTCGAGTAGTGCCATGTCATGCCTACATATTTAAGGGGTTTTGGCCGTGTAGTGTGCGCGAAAAAGAGTCAATAAAACCAAACTATAAGTGGATGTTTTTGGTAGAGAGAAAATTGTGTGAGTGAGAGAGAGTGATAAAAATATGAGTGAGCTTGAGAGCTTGGGTTGGGGTATTTCTTATCCCATTGTACTCAGTGGAAATTGTTCTCTCTCTTGCGGAATAGGCATTGAGGCCAAACCACGTAACTCTTGTGTGTCTCTTTTGTGCTTGTTTATTTTTGGTTGCGCTTCCGCTGCGGGTGGAATTGGAAATTTCCTGACACGATGTCCAAAATTCAAATGTGGCTCTAAACCATGGGATATATGCATTGTACTTTGGGAATTATTTACAGTTTTGACAGTAGTCTTGTTTGTTTGTCTCTCTCGATAGAACCCACAACACAAATTGAATTTGGAGATTTAGGAATAGTTTTTGAAAAACAGATAATCTTTCTAATTGGAGCAAGATTGCTAAATATCAACGTGCTCTTAGACTTGATCCGATGAGACAATTCAAGCAATCGGTTTGTTTTGACAATTTATGTGACTAGCTTTCTTAATAACTATGGTAACCTTTTATTATTTTCAGTATAAAAGTTTTTTTTATTGTTCTAGTATTACTTATTAAGATCCTTTTTGGTTTTGAAGCGTGTTTAAAAGGTGCCCCCACTAACGCTAAATCTTGGCTCCATCATTGCTTATGGTTGTTCAGTATTCAAGGATAGGAATATGGGATCTGTGTCTAACACTTTAGTTGGGCATTCATATAGCAAGAATTCTCATAATTCGTATATACCCTGAAGTATGCATAGAACTCCTATATTATGCATGAAATGCTCTAGCCTGTAGGTAACAAGTAACACCATTTAGCCTAAACAATTAGAAAATGTTCGAATATGAACACTTTGGCGTGTCACGTATCCTTGAAATGAAAACTATATGGATCATACACTTCAGACACATACCTCCACTTGACACCCCTTTCTGAGTCCATGTGACATTGTGTTTGGGGAAGATATTCTGATACATGGGTGGTTGTGTGTGATTTGATTGTTACGATATTTCACACAATGCCAAAAAATGACCCATCCTCTTACCCTTCTTATGGGCGACTGCCATAATTCAGCTGGACAAAAAAACATGTGTGTCTCTGGAGCAATTAACAACTATACTATGCAACTTATGTCAGCTTATAAGGACTCCAATACGGAAAGTAAATGTAAGTTCTCTGTTTTACTAGGTTTTTGTCATGGCTATAATGGGGGTACTCATTTCTCTTTCTTTGACAGACAACTTGACAGAGGCACTTATGTTTTTATCACATTTCATTGGGGATATCCATCAGGTGTGCTCTCCCTTCTACTTCCGAGGTTAAATATATGGAAACAACTAAATTTTTCTTCAATCTACTTATCTTCCTTTTCTTTCTTGTAAATTGGAATCATCATGATTTTTAGGACGAGACCTTATTTATCCTATAAATACTTCTTGTGGGGTTGTCTTCACTATTGATCACTGACTTACTTTTGTGTTAATTGGGTGGTAATATGAAGTCCTATTACCAGTTTATTTGAGAAGTTTATTTCTATCATTTGAAGCATTTTCAGTTTTCTGCATCTGATGCTCTCCCAGCATTATGTGCAAATGCTACATAGAAAGTTATTAATCATTTCAAAATGTGAATAATACCTGTGTTTTATGGCTACGACTACGCCATTCTTTGGCATCTATTTTTCAGGGGCATATTGCAGAACATTTTGTAGTATAAGTATGAAACCATTGATGTCTGAATGATTAGCTTTATTTAGTTTACGGCTGAAGCTACTATGTTTTTCCCCATCTATACACCTTAAATTTAGTTTTCGTTTGCCTAACTCTGAAGGTCTGAATTCATTCAAAACACTACTTCGGAAAAATTGAACTAGAGAAATGCACATTTAATCTTGGCTTTTTGGATCTATGATGACAGCCTCTTCATGTTGGTTTCACCGAAGATGAAGGTGGGAACACCATCACTGTCCGTTGGTATCGGAGGAAGACCAATTTACACCATGTAGGTATTTACAATTTGTTTGTCCTTGAAGTTTGTTCCTTTAATCTTATTCATTATATTTTGGTGTTTTTATTGCTGTTTCAGTTTTTTTTCTTTGGAACTCATATTTCTGGGAACATCATGCTTTTTAGGCCCCTATCCCAATCAAAACCATCAATAGCTCTTTATTTGTTCTTTATGGGGATAAACGGGGGAAGGTGGACTGCAATTATTTATGTTTATGCGTTAAATGATTTAGTTTTTGCAAATCCAGGTATGGGACAATATGATCATTGAATCTGCTTTGAAGATGTTTTATGGTTCAGATCTTTCAATGATGATACAAGCTATTCAGAGGAACATCACGGTGGGCTCTTCTTGCATTGTCAATGATTGTCATTATACTATCATGATTACCAATGCACAGTTTCCACTAGAGGGCATACATGTATGTAGCATCACTGCATGACAAAGGGTACCTATGGGCTTCAGATCCCCTCTACCAAAAATCTGTACCAACTCCCTGTACCAGCAATAGAATTCTGCCACGGGTCCGTAGTGAACTACTGTCAACCCCAGCAATTAATGCCTTGAAAATGTAATCATAGAATTATGCTTGAAAAAACCTCGTAATCCAGGAGCTCCCTCCTTCTCCATCCCAAACTCTGGGTTACCTACCCACTAGTCTCACCTTCTAATATTTAGAGAGAAAATCAGCGGATGGAGAGATTCGTCAAACACCTGTCTTGTAATAAAATTAAGAATGCAACAACCTTCTTTTTAAAACTGAGGAAGAAGTTTGATTTAGTACAATAAAACATGATTAACAGTAGCCAGAATTGTGCTGTAGAAGTTTTCCGCTAAAGAGCACTTTTGTACACAGAAGAGTCTATACCCCCTTTTAACCCAGCACCCAGAAAAGTAGTTCGCTGCATTGAAGAATGAAGTGTTCAATGATTCACTGCTGATATGAGCAGTGGTGGAGCCAGCAATTTACTTCAATGGGGGCAATATTACCCACTTTTGCAGTAGACCCAAACCTATTTTCATAGGTCGCACAGTATTTCCTTCATCGATGCAGCCAAAGGCGTGCCACTCTTCACAACGCTGAACCATCCAATTATCATCCTTCATAGGTTACCTTGCTTCTCAACAACAAAATGGATTTTTTGGGCCTTTTCCTAAACAAAAGCACCTTTTGTGGAATAAAATTCATTGAGTTAAGAATAACTTTCTTGAATCTTCAGAAAGTGCTATAGACTAAAGATAACTTTGGAGGGAGCATGCTTGCAATATTTGAGGATTAATATATCGCAATGGTAAAAATTAAGGGGTAAAAGTGACTTTCGAAAAAGCTAGTGGGGGCAGCTACCTGCACTTGCCCTTCTATAGATTAGCCATTGGATATGAGATCCTAATACATCCTGCATTTCACTTTATTTTTTGAAGCTATTTTTTTTCCCAAACTCGAAAATGGCTTTAGAATTCGGTAAAGCAAAGTTGGATGTATCGTAAATGCCTTAACCGATATCGGGTTGAGTTAATTTTTTACAAAGATCATAAACAAACTATTCTGAACAAAATGAGCGGCTCGGATCTTTTTTGTAGGACTTGATACGGATTTAAAGTGTGTATGTACGCGATGTATGTACATGAGTGTATGTACCCCTAAACTTTCCGATAGTAAAGCTACTGAGCCTAGGCTCCAACTGACATATCTCCCAGGTTAAGAGAAAGTGCCGCGGATTGAGCGGGCTGGTTTTATACTAGATAGAGTAAAGAAAGATCTTTTTACCTTCTGAACAATCAACAAAACATTGGCATGACAACTTCCTGGACTGAATGCACCACAATGTCCTGTAGGGGTTCCAAAGCTAGCAAAACTGATTGAAGTAATTAGCCATCCTCTTTCTCACATGCCAGTCGAACTTGAGGAGTTTGAGAAATATATTTTGACATCAGTTTCCATGAATCTTCTGGCAGAGGATCAAACTCTGAAACATGTGCACAAATCTCTTGTCCAGCTCGTGTGGAGAAAGAAATTCTTGAAGGGTCACCTCCAAGTTCTTCATGGAGAACCAGTAAGTTCTCACCTGGATGTACCCAAGGGTGTGGGATGTGATACCTGGACATGATATACATCCTCATACATGAAAAGTTGTACTAGTAATGCTCCAAAGGTACGTGCAATGATAAGATGGTTTTTATCTACTTCACATACTAGAGGTGGCAGATATCGTGCATCTTTTTTCCATTTTATGTATGGTATTGAGAAACGTCGTGCCGTAAAATATACATTACGAAGAGTAAATATAGTCGGAAAAAAGTTTTACCCTTCCTAGAATACAAAATCTAATGCCTACATAAAAATGGAATTTTGAAGATGCAAATTTCAGGTCTTCAACCATATTACATGGTTGAGTAAGAAAAAGTATTTAGCACTTACAACCCAAATTTCCAGCATACATCCCTTCCTTGCATGCTTTATAAAAAGGGTTTACAAATATTCATTTTCCCTTCCAAATTTTCAAACAAAATAAAACAGAAAACTAAATGATACAGACAGGATCCAAATTCTAAACATGTTTGAGCTAAACTTTTCTCTTTCTAATGTCTATTCATTGTTGTCGTAAGAGCAATTCATTTAAAGAACCAAAAACCAAAGATCATGGAGGAAGGGAATAACCTTGAGAATCCAGCAAAGGGGGAAGAGGCAAAAACCAAGCACTCAACAACAGCCAAATAGACTATCCTCACCTAAGAACGTATGTGTGTATGCATTTGTGCCTTCAAACAGCTTAAAATTCCAAAATAGTCTAATGTGAATAACCTGGACAAATATACGAAATTTGGGAGCAAAAAGTGTATTCACACTTACAATGTTTGAGCAGGTTGACCACAGTACTTCAGACATTTAGAAGCGCTATAGGATCCCCTGTAGTCACACTTCTCAGAGCAACCGGTTGATGGTGAGTGATACGCGGGCCAATATCGCCCAATACTCTGCCCATTGACCCATGCTTGACCCTTTCCCATGCTAGAAAGATTCACAGCTAAAGGACACTTCCCTTTGGGGACAAGAAATGTGGCCTGAAGGTAAAAGATAGAACATCAAACTGAGCACCTTAAGAGGCAACTACATAATTATTTTATTTTCATCTTTCTCCCCATTTTTCTTTTGGACACTCAAAGTAATATTGTTCAAGTTAGATTTAATCAGCATGTGAAACAAATGAAGTTGGAGAATCCAGTTTAACAGAGCAATGTCAACCTTTGTCCGTGACATATTTGTCGCCTAAAAGAGTTGAAGTTTGCGAAGAGGGGTATTACTTTATGGCCGTAGTTGATTCATTCTTCTTTGCGTGGTTCCCTGTAAATTTTCTCAGTGAATAGTAGTGTGGGGGGTGTGGTTTGTCCTTGAACCTCCTGAACCCTTTCCTGATGCTTGGACCGTGCTGACCTTGTGAGACGACGTCGTGTACCTGCAAACCGGAGGGGGGGTGTTCCTCCGGGTAGACGCTCCGACGATCTAGTCAGAATCGGAGGAAGGAAGAAGAAGAAGTAATGGTCAGAAGAATGTATTTTTTGGAAGAAGAATATCTAACCCCTTCCCAAAAAGGGGTAGCTTGCTATTTATAGGCAAAGGTTTGGAGTGCTGAATAAGGTGGAGGTGTGCTGCACGCGCGTCCTTACGCTCGGATGACGTCATATGTCAGAGGCACTCGATGGATATTTGACTTCAGGATTTGCAGACCCATGCTGACCCACGTGGGCCAGAGTCAGAGATGTCCCATCGGTTATCAGAAAGGCGTGCACGCATGTCTCTGCCACTGTCAGCAGAAGCTCCCTAGACGTTCTACCGCCGCCGGATTCGGCCGAAGGAGTAACCCGAGCGGAGGATCTGCCGAGCGCAGGACTTGTTCGCCAGACAATTCCTTCGAACAGGAAGGCTGCCCATCCGAGTAAAACAGGGCCTATGCCGAGCTGGGGTGTTGTGTTTACGTTCGGAGAACCAGCTAACGCTCGGCGAATTTCTGATCTCCACTATTAACGTTCGGCGGGTAACAGGGCTGACGTGTCACGTTTGACTTTTCTTACACAGACGAACTGAGACAACTGGACCGTGGGCCCACAAGCTCAACCTGTTGACCCCTTTGGTCTTTCGGATATTTCGGCCCACTACAATAGCCCCTCAACTCCTGCTTTGCATGTTCCGAAGGAAGGAGGAGTTGACAATAGTGGCCGAACAAATAAGTATGCCGAACGAAGAAGTATCCTACGAGCCGAAGGATCACTGACTTCACTCTAAGCCGAAAGAAGAAGTATGCCGAACGTTAGCCGTTCACTTAACCCGAAGCAGACAAGCTCTGCACCCGCATTTAATGCTTCTGAAACCGCCAATTTCAAACTTGAAACGTGTCATTAATCCATTGGATAGCGAAACGGCGTTGTACAAAGTCCTCCACGTGTCAGTCATCGTGCGGAGCATCAATCTCCCGCTTCGATCTAACGGCTGGGGGCTCTGCGGCGTTTCGAATTTCTCCCTTGGTATAAAAGGGATGGAAGGAGAGAGAAAATCACTTTTTCTCTCCTTCCATCAAACGATTCAACCGCTCCTCGACTGCCCTCACCCAAATATCGTCTGAAATCTGAAGATCAACACCACGAATCACAGATTTCTCTTGATATTCAGGTATGTTTTACTTCTCTCGATGTTTTCTCGCATTTTCAGTCGCTTTCATGCACATTTCGACCATAAAAGTTGGTTTTTCCCTCCACCCTGTCTGTCATCGTTTTTACACGCTGTAGAACAGGTTGAATATGTTCATGTGTTCTTCCGAGCCCATGAACATGTTCGACCCGTGTTCTTCCGAACACAGATCAACTCCGAAGAACTAGTAACCAACAAATCAACTCCGAGGTACCGAACAAATAGTCACTCAAACTGGCATCCGAAGCATAAGTGCGCTCGGAATCCTCCTAACGACATGTAGTCGTTCGGGGTTGACACGTTTGTTCGGTTATCATAGGGCACTGAAATTAGGCACCTTAGGAGCAACGACCTTGCCCTTCGCTAACGGTCTTATCCCATGCACTTTGTTTTAGGTATGGAGTCGCCGTCAACTTCTTCGGGAGAATCTTACCGTTCGACCGATTCTAAGGCTTCGGGCTTCGGCGAGATGGACCCCCGAATAGCCGAAGCGATTAGAGCCGAGGCTCGGAAGTACCGCGTGGGATCTGGATCCCCATACGCCGGAATCGAGGGGATTGATTTCCCCTCAAACGTGGCACCTCTTCGGTCACTGGCCCCTGATATCGTCGAGATTGACGATGACGACTCTTCGGAGAAAGCCGAAGAAGACCAAGATGACGAAGAGGAATTGGAAGAGGAGGCAGCAGATGGGGACGAGGGAGACCAATCTGAGAGAGGCACACCTGCCGCTTCATCTAGTCGGCCGGAAGGAGAAGTTGCTGCCCTCGGCGAATCATCCTCTGCTGTTCCGAAGAAGAAGGTCAAGAGGAAGATTGTTCCTTTGGACCCAGATTTGATCCCCGACCAAAGGGGGAAGGATCCCTGCCCTTACTGGGATTGTTTCCACGATCAGGATCTCTTTCGGCGAGCCTACAAAATCCCAAACGACGTCGTGATTACTCCCGTCGAAGGGCCCCGAATCTTGTTCAGTGACGAACACGTCACGGTTCCCCTTATGGCAATCACCGAGGGAGGACTTCGGTTCCCGATGCATAAGATCTTGAGACAGATTTTGCATCGATTTAGCCTCACGCCGTGCCAACTGAGCGTGAACTCCTATCGCATCATTCACTCGGTGATTAAGCTCGCCGAGGTGAAGATGTTCAACCTGGAGTTCTACCACCTCTTCGAGAATTACATGATGTCGAGGAACGTCAGACGTTCTCGATACTTTTTGTGCTCTCGGAGAAACATGAAAAAGATCATTCCTGAGGGAATGTACGACTCGGAGAAGTGGGCTTCGGACTACGTCGAGGTCCGAGGCAACTTCCAATACCCTCCCCAAGAGTATGGGCAATTCGAGATTGCAACCCACAGGGGGGATCCTTGTAAGCGTCTTGTACTTTTTAATTTGCTTTCTATTCCTTCTTGTAGTGTTTTCCATTGTTTTTTCCAACTTGCAACTAATATTCTCGATTTGTTGAACTTTTTAACATCGGCAGATACATCGAAGCTCAACAAGGTCCTGTTAGGGCTAGCGAGGGGGTGCGGGCTTGCAGCGAGCCTCTTGACAATTCCGAGTGCAGAGAGAGACGCTCCCACCATCCTTCAGTACGACCCATCTTACGGAGGAAGAATCCGAAGAAAGGTGGTGGAGAAAGAGGAAGCGGAGGTGCTCCCTGAAGAACTACAGCCGAGCAAGGAAAAGCCGCACCGAGGGAAGATAAGACAGCCGACCGAGGACGAACCCTTCACCGAGGACGAAACGATGCCTCCCCGAAGCATGAAGGCCGTGTTACAGAAGAGGTTGGATGACGAGGCGAGGGAGTTGGCCGAGAAGAAGGGAGGTGCCCCTGGGGCTTCAGGCTCGGCACCGGGCAAGAGTAGCACCGTTCCTCAAGCACAGAAGCGGCCCCCTTCCATCACTCCCTCATCCGAGGTTGCTCCTCCGGCGAAGAGGACAAAGTCTCATGCCACCAAGTCTTCTGGGGTCGGCCTTCCGAGGGTAGAGGATAAGGAGAAGAATAAGGCCCACGAGGGTGAAACGAGGGCTTCCTCGGATGCTGATGTCCCGTGGGCCCCGAGCTTCGTCATTCCAGGCAAGAAGCAGATTCTCAAGTCTGACAGCCTTCAGGAGGATCCCTCCCTTGCTTTCACGCTGCACTCGGGGCTTATGCTCCCGAAGGACATCGTTGCTCCCCCATCGCTGAAGACAGCATTGAGTGATTACTATTTCCACGTCGGGAGAGTAAGTCCAAATTTCCACTATTTCTTTCGTTTGTACATTTGTCGTTTCTGCATCTTGAATAACTTATATTTTCTTCATTTCCAGGCGACACAATCGATCATGAGTGCCCAGCTGCACCTATCCGAACATGACAAGCAGACAAAACTGCTGAAGCAAAAGGTGGAGTTCGGCCAGCTGACGCTGGACGAGTATAAGAAGACCATGGAGCATTCGGAGGGTGTCCGCCGAGCCCAGGAGGTCCAAATAAAAACTCTCAACGAACTGGTCAAGGGCCACCAGGATGCTGCCGAGCACACGAGGGCCGAAGGGAAAGCTGAGGGCCTCGAGGAGGGACGAGCCCTGGGTAGGAAGGAGGTGGAAGAGGAGATGTAGAAGTTGCTCCAGGAGCAGTTCAACAAGGGGTACTACCAGGCTGAGGAAGACGCTGCGAACCAGATCATGGTCCTTCGGACTGAAATGAGGGAGGCGCAGCACCGAGTAAGCTTCAAGCTCGGATTTAACACTGGTTTCGACGAAGCTGGCGTTGAAGCTGATGACGAGCGCCGAAGCCTCATCGAATTTCCTCCTCTCCCAGCCGAAGAAGCTGTGGCCGAAGAGCCCATCATTGACGAAGCTATAACCAGTCCGTCCGAACGCGAGACTGTTGCAACTCCGGCCCCGGACTCTACTGATATTCCCCCAGTCACCCCTACTCCCGAAGTATAAGACTTGTCAATTTTTTCCATTTTTGTTTTTAGTAAATTTCACTTGGAACGGTCGGCACCGAACAATTGGTTTTAGCCGAACCGTATGTAATTAACACAGGTAGAGGATGGCCAAGAACGATTCACCATGGCCACTCCTCGGTAAGGTTGTCCAGGGATGGCACCGAACGATGCACCACCTGCCATGCCCTGGTAACAATGCTTCGAAATTTGTCTTTGGTGCTCGGTGGAAGCGTTTTTGTTATGCAACAATTTATTTTCCCAGTTTCCAAGTATTTTCGTTCGGTTTATATGCCTTTAGCATTTTACAATGTCTTTCTTCAAATGCCCACAAACGCGTACAAGTACAGTTGCTCGTCCAATCCGAATGTGTTTAAGAGGTCCGAACGATGGAAGCCTCTTTAACGCATAAATAAGTACCTTCGGGGGTCCGAACGATGGATGCCACCCGATCAAACGAAGTACTTTCCTTGGGGGTCCGAACGATGGAAGCCACCCATAGTATGTTTACCCATAGGAGCCCCCCTGTCTTAGTGTATTACAAAAGTGGGGGAAAACACTAAGGCAGGAAAGTGGGTAAACCAAGGAGCACAAGTGCCAAGCCCCTACGAGGGAGAACCGAGGCTAAGAGGATTTCGCCCAAATCATGTATCCGAACGATTGTAGGGTAGAAGTGCCACTTTCCGAAGGTTATGGGCGAGATAGTATACCCAGTTAACCGAACGTGTAACCCGAAGAAACAATTATACAAGAACTGGGAATTTCTATTAATAAAGGCGCCCGAGGGCTTACATTCCGAAGAGAGATAAAACGAACCAAAAAGTCAAAAAACAAGGGGGAGACCCACCGAAGCTACCCATGGAACTTCCGAAGTTTTTGGGCGTTCCAGGGGTTTGCAATCGGTGTTCCATCCATTTCGGCCAGCTTGTAGACGCCGTGACCAATCTTTTGAACCACTCAGTAGGGGCCCTCGAATTTTGTCAACTTTTTCGCTTCGACAACCATCCGAAGGACCAGATCTCCAACGTTAAACGGCCGAGCCCGAACATTTTTGTTATATCCCCGAGCGATCTCTTGCTGGTAAGCAGCGTGCCGAAGATTGGCGTTATCACGAAGCTCCTCGGCAAAATCCAGCTCCGCACCAACCAAAGCGTTGTTATCCACCGGATTGAAATTCTCAGACCGAATGGTAGGGATAAGTGTGGAGAGGGGCAAGACTGCCTCCATACCATACACCATGGAGAAAGGTGTTCGGCCAGTGGAACGCCGAGGTGTAGTTCGGTAGCTCCATAAAACTTGTGGAAGCTCGTCAACCCACTTACCGAGCTTGCGATCCAAACGACGTTTCAGCCCCCGAGTGATAGCCTTGTTAGATGCTTCGGCCTGGCCGTTTCCCTGGGGATAAGCAACGGATGAAGTATGAATGGTAATGTGATGCTCTTGGTAGAAACTTTGGATCGCCGAAGCTACGAACTGAGAACCGTTGTCTGAAAGAATAGCATATGGGACGCCGAACCTGGAGATGATGTTCTTCCAAATGAAGCGTTCGACATCCCCGGCTGTAGTTTTTACTAACGGAGAGGCTTCGACCCACTTCGTGAAGAGGTCGGTGGCAGTGAGCAAATACTCAAATCCCCCGAGTGCCTTCGGCAGCTTTCCCACTATATCGAAACCCCAGACAGCGAACGGCCAAGGACTAGTGATCATCTTGAGGGGAAAGGCTGGCTGGTGAGGGATGGAAGCATGTTTCTGACACCGAACGCAGCGTTTCACGTATTCCTCAGATTGTTTGACCATCTTAGGCCACCAATAACCCTGTGTTAACGCCCGCTGTGCCATCGTTCGGCCACCCGAATGACCTCCGCAGCTCCCCGAGTGAAGCTCATCAAAAATGCTCTGAACTTGGTCTTCATGCACGACACGCAAATCCGGACCAGTGAACGTTCGGCGGTACAGATTTCCATCTGGATCAAGGAAGTAGTTAGCTGCTTGGCAGCGAATCTTGTGAGCCTCTTTCTTGTTTTCGGGGAGGGTTTGATGCTTCAGATAGGCGACGATGGGGTCCAACAGACTTGGACCGAAGGTGATAGCGTTAACCGAGCAAGAGACAGGTTCGAAGCTCGGTGAATCGATCTCATCAAAAATAATTGTGCGGCCACCTGAAGTTCGGTAAACCGAGGCGAGACCAGCTAGAGCGTCTGCGTGTGCGTTATGTTCCCGTGCAATCCATTCTATCTCGACGCGTCCAAACTGTTTCAGCAGAGAGAGGACATAACTGACGTAGGCGTTCATCCGTTCATCCTTGGCCTGGTAATCGTCGTTAAGGTGGCCCACAATTAGTCTGGAATCACAGAATACGTGGACCGAGTCGGCTTCCATCCGAAGAGCAAGCTTTAACCCAGCGATGAGAGCCTCGTACTCGGCTTCGTTATTCGTGGCAGGGTAACCGATGGTGACCGAGCTCTCGTGGACTGTCCCTGCCGGAGAAACGAGAACAATACCAGCCCCAGCCCCATTGATGTTCGAGGCTCCGTCAACTGTCATCCTCCAGGCGTCTCCAGAGAACAACTTCCACTCCTTCCTCGGTCTCTTCGTTCCCAAGGTGAACCGAGCCCGAAGCGATTCGGGGGGTGGGTTGCTCCATTCTACAAATTCCTCTTCCTTAGCAATCCGAGCCTCCTCAGCAGCAGCTGCTAGAGCGTTCTCTTCGTCTTTCAGTCCAGGCGTTAGCTCGGCAAAAAAGTCAGCCAAAGCTTGGCCCTTGATTGCTGTCCTTGGTTCGAACTGAATGTCGTAATTGGCAAGGTCTTGAGAGAATTTCAGGATCCTGCTGGAGGAGGTGGTTTTCCGAAGGACGGCCTTGAGAGGAAACTCAGTGAGGACCACGATCCTATGGCATTGGAAGTAGGGCATAAGGCTCGTTTTGGCTGAAACGAGCGCTAGAGCCAACTTCTCCATAGGCAGATACCTCATCTGAGAGTCCGTCATCGTCTTGCTCGTAAAGAAAATCGGCAAGTGGTCCATTCCTTCTTTCCGAACGAGAACAGCACTCGTCGCATGATCCGAAACAGCAAGGTATAGATACAAGTCTTCGTCGGGCTCGGGAGTGACGAGGAGCGGAGCGTGGGAAAGATAGTCCTTTAAGGATTGCAAGGCCTGCTCACACTCCTCAGTCCACTCAAACCTACGCCGACTGGTCTTGATGGCTTGGAAGAAGGGCCTGCAGAGATCGCTTGAACGTCGAATGAATCGGTTTAGTGCTGCAATCATCCCTGTCAATCGTTGAACCTCTTTGATCGTAGTTGGAGCTCGGAGGTTTTGCACGGCGGTAAGCTGGGTTGGGTCAGCTTCTATCCCTCGGCGGCTAACCATGTACCCGAGGAATTTTTCCGAGCCTACGCCGAACGCACATTTCTCAGCGTTGAGGCGAAGGCGATATTCCTTGAGGATGTCAAAGATCTCTCCTAGATCCCGAAGATGATCGACGCCGAGCTTGCTTTTGCACACCATGTCATCAATGTATGCTTCCAGAGTCTTGCCGAGCTTGGGGAGGAACATATTAGTGATTGTTCGTTGGAAGGTTGCCCCGGCGTTCTTCAATCCGAAGGGAACGACGTTATAGCAAAACGTCCCTCGGGGAGAGATGAACGCCGTCTTCTCTTGATCACCTTTGGCAAGGGCAATCTGATGATAGCCCCGGTATGCATCCATGAAGCTCAAACGCTCGTACCCGGCCGTTGCATCCACCATTTGCTCTATCCGAGGAAGAGGGAATCGATCCATTGGACAGGCATCGTTGAGGTTGGTGTAATCGACGCAGACCCTGAGCTTTCCGTTCTTCTTCGGAACGACGACGGGGTTAGCGAGCCAAGTTGGGTATAACACCTCCCGAATGGCTCCAGCTTCCAGCAGTTGATCCACTTCGGCCATGACCGCTTCCACATGCGAGGCAGCCGAGCGACGAACCTTCTGAACCACGGGGCGTCTGTTCGGATCCACATTAAGTGAGTGAGAGGCGAAGGATGGGTCCACCCCGGGCATCTCCTGAGGAGTCCAAGCAAATACTTCCATGTTTGCCTTCAAGAAATTGAACATGTCCATACGCTCGGACTCACTCAAGGAACTGCCGACGAGGAAGTACCTTCCCCCATCCTCGGTTATCGGCATCCTTATGAGTTCTTCGGCTGACCTTTCCTCGGCAGGTAGCCCCACTTCCTCGGGCTCGGGGACGTCACCCCTTTCAACACATTGTACTTCCAGGAAGCTCCGTTCGTTAGTCACTGTACTGACGTAACACTTCTTGGACTGGATCTGGTCTCCCCGAAGGCTCTCCTGCCTTCCATTCCAACCGATAAATTTCATAACCTGGTGGAGGGTAGAGGCGACCGCCTTCATTCCGTGTAGCCAGGTTCGACCGAGGATGATGTTGTAGGGGCTAGGAGAGCTCACCACCACAAATTCGACATCAATCACTCGGGAGCCGGCTCGCACAGGAAGAGTGATCAGCCCCTGAGGCCACACAGGTGCTCCAGTGAAGCTAACGAGGGGTGTGCTTGTTGTCCGAAGCTGGTTCGGGCTGAGACCGAGGCTCTTGAAAGTAGAATAGAACATAACCTCTGCCGAGCTCCCTTGGTCCACCAATACTCGTTGAACTCTGGAGGAGCCAACCGTTACCGAGACAACAAGAGCGTCGGTGTGCGGCATTTGAACCCCTTGCAAATCTTCGGAAGTGAAGGTTAGCGGGCCATCAAGGCTAGGGTCGACCCACTTTCTCTTCGGTGAGATTCCCACGTTGCAAACGGCCAAGGCAGCAACGGCTTTGTCAATTTCAG
This sequence comes from Rhododendron henanense subsp. lingbaoense, assembly GCA_020567845.1. NCBI lineage: Eukaryota > Viridiplantae > Streptophyta > Magnoliopsida > Ericales > Ericaceae > Rhododendron > Rhododendron henanense. The sequence continues at coordinate 39,657,179 of CM036313.1, read as the reverse complement.
AGTGTAGCTCGGCCGCTCGTCCCTCGGACACAATGCCCTGAATGACTCCAACAAGACTTCCCGCTAGAAGAGGCGGAGGAGGGGGCAGTGGATTTCGCCGAAGGTCGATCTACTGATTGAGGTGCCCTTCCGCCGCAAGCTCCTCCAGATGGCGTTTGAATGGTTGGCATTGGGTGGTGTAATGGCCACGCTCCTTGTGGTACGAACACATCCCAGCGCCACTGCCCGCTGTTCCTAAGAGTCCCGTCGGCCAAACGAAGAACAGCATTTGCCCAATGATACTCAGCAACTTGTAGATCGGTTCGGTAAACGCAGTTCGCTCGGCCACATACTCGTCTGGCCTTGGCTCCTTCCTCGTCTGCTGCCATTGAGGCTGTTGCTGTGGGTGATGGGGAGGTTTGTTCCGATTGCTCGGTTTGCTCGACCCAGCACCATTTGGACCCGATTGCCCCTGCCGAATGTTAGCCACTTGCTTCTTTGCAGCCGTTGTTTTTGATGTTTCCGTTCCCTTCGGCGTATTACGTTCGGCCACCGCCTCCTCATGCACACAATCTTTCTCGATAATCAACATAAGCTCCCCCATTGTCTTCGGTGGGTTTCGGGACAAGTCTCTGAACATTGCCGAGGTTGGGTCCAATCCGTTCATAAATGATTCGGCCGCCACGCTCTGATCACAATCGGGAATGAGGTTGTACACTTCCCAATATCGCTCGGTGTATAACCGAAGGGTTTCGCCTGGCGCCCTCTTCATATTCACCAGCATTGAGAGCGTCTTCGGCTGGATGTTGCTTGTCACGAACAGCTTGGTGAATTCCAATTCTAGCTCGTTGAAGCACTTAATGGACTTCGGCTTGAGTTGGTTATACCACAACATTATAGGCTCGCTTAACGTAAGAGGGAAAATCTTACACATAAGCGCGTCGGAGAAGTTGTGGAGGCTCATCGTTTGTCGGAATCGGCAAACGAACGCGACTGCGTCCTCTTTGGCCTCGTAACGCTTGAGCTTCGGCAGGACAAAACGATCCGGAGGTCGCTCTTACTGTATGGCGTCGGTGAAGGGAGAGGCCTTGGCCTTACCGAGCTTGGAGTTATCGACCACCTCCGGGACGCTCGGAACAACGGACAGTGGAGCTTCGAGGCGGTTGGTTCGGTCATCCCGAGGTTCCCTGCGGTGGTGTCGCGGCCGCCTATTCTCCTCTCGCTGCTGGTGCCTAACGCCTTCCGAACGTTCCAGTTGCTCGATTCTAGGATCCTCAAGACGAGCTCGCCGAGGATTGAAATCCTCGTTGACCGGTCGGTATATCGTAGGCATTCCTGTAAATTGGTCGTATAGTACAATGGTGTCATCTTGCCCTCGTTGTTCCCCACTTCCCGCTCGGCGGTGGCTGGACGAGCCAGCCGGGCGTCGCCCTCCCGGGTAGCGATCCGTGTGTGATATCGATTGCTCGGTACGCTCAGGGCGTTCATTGGTCCGAACGTGCCGAGGCGGCTCATTGAGATCCAAGGGCCTTTTCCCATCCGCGTGCTCCTGATATCGTCGGGAAACGTTGTTAATTCTCCCGGAAGCTTCCATTCTGCGCGTCCCTGCTGTAGAGCTAGTCGCCGAAGAGCGAGTGCTCTCGTCGCGAACGATACTCTCCAACCGCGGGAGAAAGGCCGTGGGTTGGATCTTGGAAGCAGGTTCGAGCCGATCAAAAACAGTACGACGCTCGGACGGGGCACCTTCGGACGTGTGCGCTTGTCGGGATTTCCTACTTCGCTTGCGAGTTCTCTTCGGTCGACTTGGTTCGGCAGGGTGGCCATGCACAGGAGTCGTTGCCACGCCTCCGTCCCGCTCTTCAAGCCGTTGTTGGAGGAGTGCAATCACCGCAGCCTGACGCTTCTGCTCCGCCAAAGCTGCCTCAAGCTCGGTTGGGGGGTAAGAGAGTTGTCGTGCGACTGGCAAGGTGGTTCTCGCGGCTTGGCTGGGGTCAGCATTTATGGAACCAAACCCAGATAAACCGATGGTGAAGTTCTCCGGACCCGGGGGGGGGAAGACGTTGTGCCATTACCAGAACGGGTGGCGGAGCACGGCGGAGAAAGGAGGAGGAGGCCTGAGATGGACCACGGCCCACGTTGTTTTGCTAGGAAGGATCTGTTCTTCCCCAGCAGAGTCGCCAATTGTGGGGGGTGTGGTTTGTCCTTGAACCTCCTGAACCCTTTCCTGATGCTTGGACCGTGCTGACCTGTGAGACGACGTCGTGTACTTGCAAACCGGAGGGGGGGGTGTTCCTCCGGGTAGACGCTCCGACGATCTAGTCAGAATCGGAGGAAGAAAGAAGAAGAAGTAATGGTCAGAAGAATGTATTTTTTGGAAGAAGAATATCTAACCCCTTCCCAAAAGGGGGTAGCTTGCTATTTATAGGCAAAGGTTTGGAGTGCTGAATAAGGTGGAGGTGTGCTGCACGCGCGTCCTTACACTCGGATGACGTCATATGTCAGAGGCACTCGATGGATATTTGACTTCAGGATTTGCAGACCCATGCTGACCCACGTGGGCCAGAGTCAGAGATGTCCCATCGGTTATCAGAAAGGCGTGCACGCATGTCTCTGCCACTGTCAGCAGAAGCTCCCTAGACGTTCTACCGCCGCCGGATTCGGCCGAAGGAGTAACCCGAGCGGAGGATCTGCCGAGCGCAGGACTTGTTCGCCAGACAATTCCTTCGAACAGGAAGGCTACCCATCCGAGTAAAACAGGGCCTATGCCGAGCTGGGGTGTTGTGTTTACGTTCGGAGAATCAGCTAACGCTCGGCGAATTTCTGATCTCCACTATTAACATTCGGCGGGTAACAGGGCTGACGTGTCACGTTTAACTTTTCTCACACAGACGAACTGAGACAACTGGACCGTGGGCCCACAAGCTCAACCTGTTGACCCCTTTGGTCTTTCGGATATTTCGGCCCACTACAAGTAGGGCTCTTGTTTTCCACATCCGATCGGAAGAGAATTACAATCACAACAATTACGTTTGCCATGGCGTCTCTGTAACAACTCCACCGCAAAACTCTCATCTGACAGCCATTTTTATGTACGGCTACATGAAACCAAAAAAAAAAAAAAAAAAACCCGTAATCCCAAAAGGGTCAAAGTGCAGTCTCGTTTGTCGGGGTTGTGATTCTCCCTCGGTCTCGTGGAGATGATACCAGCTGGTGATTCGATTGGAGTCGGAGAACGGAACGGAAACTGGTCGGCGAACTCGGTTAGGGTTTGGTTTTGGTATATATTTTCAATCTATAAATCCTAACCCTAATTTTCTGAAACATGTGTGTGTGTGTGAGTGTGTCTTTCATTGTTGGATTATGGTATATTCAAAAACAGTTGTGAGCAGAACATGAACTGGAGAGTGTTTTCTCGTTAGTTTTGTTTACTCTGATATTGTATGACTCTATTGCATACAAAGGGGCCGAACCATTTTTTGAAGCTGTGTAATACCTCAATTTTGGTTGATTGCTTTAGTTTCGAGTATGGAAATTTCGAATGGTGAACAAATGTTATCGGATTTTCGATGCTTTCATCAGACACTTTCTTGTACTATGTTCTAAGGGATGTAGAGGTGAATTATGCAGCTAACTATGCTGGTTGGTGTTCTGTTCCCACTTGCTTGTGGAAGGATTTTGTTGTTTGGTTAGCTGAAGGGAGGAAATTGACGTGCAAGATCTAACATTGATTTTCAGGAGGATACATCCGAGCTAGTCCTAACTCCTATATGAGATTATATTGTTGACTATATTTATCTAATCTTAGGATGGCCATAATTGCCTATGAAGATGGATCATTCGAACAATAACAGTACCCATGTATTCCCAACCGATGGGGGTATGAGGGGTGAGGACTATGAAGCACGGGTACTTCAAAAATGTCGCCGTACGCGTACCGGGTACTGGTACGGGTACGGCATGGGTACGGCAAAAACGTACCCGGTACGGCAAAATTGGATCGGGTACTTTTGATATTTTTGGGTACGGCATGGGTACGTCAAGGGTACGGCATGGGTACGTTTTAACCCAAAATGATTTTTTTTCAAAATTTCGGGAATTTTTTTGTAAATAATTATAAAATATGGCTTTATTGTGTAACTTATTTGTCTTTTTGACTATATACACATTAACTGACTGAGAGAGTCAGCGATCAAAAAAAAAAAAGAGTCAGCGATCAAAAAAAAAAGAGAGGCAGCAATCTGGAGATCTAGGGCTTCAAACTGCAAGTTCTCTCTCTCTCTCTCTCTCTCTCTCTCTCTCTCTCTCTCTCTCTCCGACTCTCCTCTCCTCTCTCATTTTCTCATTTTATGCAATAAAAAATAGAAAAAAAATTATATATATATTCGCCGTACCCCCGCCGTACCCGTACCCTACTTTTTTGGGGTTTTGCCGTTTCCCGTACCCGTACCCGTACCGTACCCGTACCGCGTACCGGTACCCGTGCTCCATAGGGTGAGGACTGGTGACTGACCTACTTTTGTTTTGGCATTATATGCACTAAGGGGGTTGCTCTCATAAAGTTTTACCATAAAAAATATGGAATGTAACAAGCAACTCGAGGGACATTATATCATGGAACCATGTCCCCAAATCAACCAGAAAGCATTAGAGAGGGTAGGCAGACCTAGAGATCCATTTCAATTTATGTGCTCGTTACCTTGCTTCTTTCATTCAATATTCAGAGCATTAGTAATGCGTAAAAAAAAAGGGCGTACCTAGTGAACCAAGACGGAAATCATGGTGATATAATAAGACTCTTCATCTCCGTTCAGATTGAGATGATTAGTCCAATTCCTTGTGAATAGGGGAGTTGGATGCTCAGTTTCTGTAAAGGAGGATAGAAGGGTCTGATTTGCTTGAACCCTGGTTTTATTTAATGAAATATCGAACCTTACGTGGTTTCTTTCTGTTACAGATTTATTTTAGTATGCTTGGGATTTCTTTAGGCCTGATTGTTTTGATGTTAGTATAACTCACAGCAGCTAGGTATGCAGTTAAAGTGCTACTCTATCCACCTCTAGTCAAAGGGAGGGAGGTAGTGTATGATACATCTCTACAATATGCATAAGTTCTCTACCTGTAAGGCTGTAATGTATTTTTTCTCGCATTTTCTGTCCTACAACACATGCAAGATCCTGTAAGTAATGTGTCTAGACAGGAAGAAGTTGGCATACAATCCTCAGTGATGGTTGGGAGCCTTGCATTGTAACATAAAACCAAACCAAAAGATACCCTTGTCCAAACCGAGTCCTACATACACACAAACATATATATGCATATCGTTAACTTTTTCATGGGGATTTCCATTTTCCTGCTTAGAGCGCGTCTTGTTTGTCAGGGTTGGGATTCTCCCTCAGTTGCGTGGAAATGATACCAGCTGCTGATTCGATCTGAACGGAAACTGATTGGCAGTTGAAGTCGGCGACTTCCGATTGCGTCGGCGAAATCGATTAGGGTTTGTTTATGTCGTCTTCCAAGCTGATAATCCTAACCTAATTTTCTGGTGCCTCAATTTTGAACCTGTGTAATGCTATGCTACTTTTTGATCTCTGAGGTACCTCGATTTTGATGTGTGATTCTTTCCTCATCTCTCCTATATATGAACTACTTCAATGTTCATAGTGAACAATACATGGTTCGATTCATGAACTTGCTTGTGGCAGGATTAAATTGTTGGCTTATGTCGGGATCTAGATGCACATAATGTTTTTTTGATACATAATGCTAGCGACAGAGCTTTTTCCGGTTTCTTCATTGTCATCTATATCTTTCGATTTTCTTCATAATCTATTGGGGCCAATTCCTAGGGCTGCAAATTAGTAGAGCCGTTCGTGAATGGTTCGAGGTTTGACTCGCTAAAGGCTCATTCGAGTTCAATTCATTTATTGAATGGAAGCTCAATTAGGATTGCGAACCTGGAGTATATGGATATCATGAGAATTTTATATATAAACTTGAATATGTGTCAACTTATATAACTTGTGAATGTATAAATTGATATGGTACTATTTATGTATATCTTCTAATCATTTGATATATGTATGAACTTTTTTACATACGTAATAAATTTTATTTGCAGCTCTAGACTTTTATGAGAGCATAAGTACCTTATATTTTTGCCTCGTCAAGGCTCGTGAACAAGTTCGAATTGGACTCAAACTTAGGCAAGCTCGAGCTCGTTACTTTTCATCGAGAGCCTAAGTCGAGCTCGTTACATTTTCATCGAGTTCGAGCTTGGAAATAATATTCTATATTGGATTTTTTATTGCATTTGCTGTCAAATTGCTGATTATACCCTTACATACATTGTTACCAGATATTCCTTGCATTTTCCATCCTAAAACGAATGCAAGATCCGTAAATGAGGTGTTTGGACAGGGAGAAGCTGGCATGCCATCCTCAGTGATGGTTTGAGACCCTTGCACTGTGAACTGATGCATTGTTGTGGCAAATGAACCCACGAATGAAGCATCCAGTTTTGGTGGTCAGTACGTGAATCCCCGGCTCCCCTGCAAGTTGGAGTCCCGATCAATCAATCCATGAAGGGTCTGAAGAGGCCATTAAAGCAGCCGCTATGATACGCTGGTGAGTGCTCCAGTTGACCCTTGGCATCTCTTATATAGCCTTTCTTGCCATCTCATCCATATTCCTTTTAATGCTTCGTTTAATTTGAAGCGAAGCAGTTGACAAGAAGAATTGGTTATATAGCATAAGGTTCTTCTGCCTGAGAGCTGCGAGGTACCTTAACAAGTTAACATTGTAATACGATTAAAAACATGTAAAGAACTTGTTGGTAGTACTAGACAAGAACTTCACATGGTAATTCATGAGGGCTTTTTTTTCTTTTTTTTCCCTCCCGATAACCAGGTTGTCTGGAGCAGCTTATGCGCACCTTGACTAATCCTCAACTATATAACGTATACGTAAAACAATTTTTTACAAGAGAATTTCATATTCACTTCTCTGCTTTTAATTTTCAACCTAAAACTGATCCACACCTATTTCTCCCAACTTCTAATAAGTAGAGATCAGACGTCGTCATTGAGATCAAAGGACGCCCTTTAACCTCAAGGGGTTGGTATGGTGGTCTAGGCTTGGAACTTAGGGGTTTATTCAATCTTAAGGTTTCATATTCAAAAATCTCTAAGGTGCTATCAACTCTTTTGGAGCCGGTCTATACAGAGTTTTGCTTTGTCTTTAAATGGGCCCGCGCTAGTGGATGGTGAGATTGATTTTTCATGATTAGTCGAGTTGCGCGCAAGCTAACCAGGACACCTGGTTATCAAAAAGGAGATCAATGGTTGTCTGTCCCACATTGGGGAAAAAAAGTAAAGTAAAGATATTATATAAGGAAACGCGAGCAGTTACTGTATAACTTGAGGTTAACCTTTTGAGCCACGTGGTTAGGCTAAGGGTTAGCAGGCCAGCGGGCGCTGGTCGTTACAGTTGGTATCAGAGCACAACCCTGGTCTACATGGTTGGGGCCACCTCTAAAATCTAGCACGAGTACACAAATGTGCTGTACAGAGCTAAGTGTCACACCATGGACTTGGGAAGGTTGTTGGGAGATTGTGAGACCTCATGTCCCATATCAGTGAGCAACGTTGAAAAAGCAATGATATATAATAAATTCTGTCTAGTTACTGTATAATTTGATGTTAACTTATTGAGTCACGTGGTTAAGCTAATGGTTAACATGGACACCTGATTATAAATAAAAAAAATAAAAAAAAAAGAGAGATCAAAGGTCGTCCTTGATATCTCAGTCTTCTACTCAATATCTGCTTAATATAAATACACAAAACACCGAAATATAAAGTAACAGTTCAACTTTTCTTTGTTTGAATTCAATAATCTGAGTAAAATAATCTTTAATCCAATCCCACTCCATAACTCAAATTCATGCCGAACTCAGTTGGTCAGGACTCTTACATCTCATTAGGAGGTGAGAAGTTCGAATCTCTCCACCTTTGTATGGGTGTTCTTCCCTTGGGGGGCTTTTCCTTTCTTTCTTTGTTTTTACTCTATAATGGGCTTATATTTCTTATATTGGTTGAGTTGTTAGGTTTGGTTAACGTTATCTTGTGGACTCTTACAATTGATATAGTGTCCCAGACTTGTACTCTGTACATCATATCGGATGTAAAAATATATCTTCTATCGATTGACCAAATAAAAAAAAAACACTTTTTACTCAATTGCTTTTTCCTTGAGTAATTATTCAATGAGCTTGGAACACAACGTTGCCTACATTGTTTTCTAACCGTTTACATTTCAACAAATCATGCGGTAGAGATATATTGTTTACTTTTATTGGATGGTCGAGATAAGGAGTAACCCAAATTATGTGGTGGTAATCTTTTATTTGTGGGGAGTATCATACGGCAATATCACATGATACTCCGAGAGTACCCAATAATTGATCTATTGCTTCTCTAAAATACTGTAAGTCATAGTTATCCCATTATAAGGCTCTTTCTAGAATTCCTCCATTAAAAAACGAGACCAAATTAACCCCATTAATGGAGCCCAGAGAAGATTGAATTCAGGGGTATTTTCGGAACAAATGCCGGCTTCGTTTTCAAAAGTAAAAAGATAAAAATATCTAGCCGCCTTGATTCTTGAACCCCACACAAGCAGAGCTCTTTCTTCTTTTACTTATAAAGGAAATGGACATCTAGCCACCTTGATTCTTGATCCCCACGCAAACAGAGCGCTTCCTTCTCTTACTTAATGGACTTGTTCTTCGCCTTTATATTCTAGTCTTCCCATTCCCAGCACAAGGTCACATAAACCCGGTACTCCAATTCTCAAAGCGCTTAGCCTCAAGGGGCCTCAGAATCACAATCATCACCATCACTTCCGTCGCCAAATCCATGCACCTCCAACCTTGCGGTGCCTCCATCGAAATCGAGCCCATTTCTGATGGCTTTGACGAAGCCGATCTCACCTACGTCGTCAAAGCCCACCTCGGCCGCTTCGTCGACAACGTTTCGCAAAACCTCATAAATCTCGCCGGGAAATTTGTTTCTGCCGGCGACCCCCCGATCGCCCTCGTTTACGACTCGATCATGCCCTTCTGCCTCGACGTGGCGAGGAAATTAGGGATCAAAGGGGCTGCTTTTTTTACTCAGCCGTGCGCTGTTTCGGCACTGTACTATCATTATTATGAGGGGAACTTGAAGATTGGGGATCATTTGGGAACGACGTCGTTTTCTATGCCTGCAATGCCGGTGATGGAGATTGGGGATTTGCCGTCTCTTATACCGGATAGGGATTTGTATCCAGTTTTCTTGAGCCAACTGGTGAACCAATTCTCGAATTTTCAGAAAGCAGATTGGCTGCTGGTGAACACTTTTGATAAGCTGGAAGAAGAGGTATGTGTTTGTTGGTATTGTGTTTTTTTTTTTGGGGGAGGGGGATCAAGTTCGGTATTGTTTCTGGAAACAGTTTTTGTACTTTAAAAGATTAATTCAAATGGGCTCAAATTGATAAACAAGTTACCCTTCCTTCTATTTTCAATTTTTTGTTCCGGGAAAATTCGTATCAAGTTATTTCAAATGCACTCGGATTGATGAACTATTGAACTCGGAGATGTGTGTTTGGCACTCAGTCCCCAATCTCCGTCCATCCAGTTTGGGTCCAATTTTGAGCTGTAGTAGGCTGTAGCCCCACCTGGAACCCAAACCATAATTGGAACATGTAAATTATAGCCTTTGCTGAGAATATATTTCACTTCGCAAAATTTTTGTCGAGAACTACTTCTCTTTCATATGAACGGAGTCTAGTCAGCTTTCTCCCAGTAGGCTAAAGGGAAAAATGGATTTACTGATGCTAATTAGATTTTCACCAGCTTTCTCCCAGTAGGCTAAAACAAAATTTGGTTCTACTAGGTACTGAATTGGATGGCAAGTCAGTGGCCTATGATCAAGACAGTAGGACCAACAATCCCTTCAGCATACTTAGACAAGCAGCTGGAGGATGACAAATATTATGGCCTCAATCTCTTCCACCCAAGTGCTGAAGCTTGCATGAAGTGGCTAGACACAAAGGAAAAATCCTCAGTCGTTTATGCTTCCTTTGGGAGCATAGCCACTTTGGGAGGGTCTCAAATGGAGGAACTTGCAATGGGTCTGAAGAACAGCAATGAAAACTTCTTGTGGGTAGTCAGGGCTTCGGAAGAGAATAAGCTACCCTGCAACTTCGTCGCCAAGACATCGGAGAAAGGTCTGTTTTTTGTATTGGTTACTCTGTATTTTGTTTATAGAAATGCAAACTTGATTTTCATTTTTCTTGTTGCGAAATTCTTTTTAAATGTATAGCCTGGTCTGGATAGAGGCTTATAGCTTCTCCAACGAACACCTTCATTCTTTCAGAATCGTTGTCCGAATCTTTAAAATGAAGAATGCGTTCTCTCCTACCATTCTTCATTTGATACTCTCGTATTTAGACCAAAAACCCATTCTTCATTTCCTTTCTTCAAAATGAAGGATCAATTTTGATTCTTTATATATGAAGAACCATCCAAATTATAAAGACACAATGAGAAATTATCGTATTTAGTTTTTAACATTGTCATCGAACGGGGATATCGTATTTAGACCAAATCCTTTCTCCTCTTCTCTTAGCTTGTGCTACTAGATCTATCAACGTGCTTTTTAACCCATGCTCTTCAAATTCAACCGCTTTTTGTTTTATTGCTTTTCTAATCCAAGTTTACAATGTTCTGCAACGATTTACAAATGTATCCCAAACAGGTTTGGTCGTGAATTGGTGTCCGCAGCTTCAGGTTCTGTCCCACCAAGCTGTGGGGTGTTTCCTGACTCACTGCGGGTGGAACTCCACCTTGGAAGCCATGAGCTTGGGAGTGCCGATGGTGGTGATGCCGCAGTGGACGGATCAAACAACAAATGCAAAGTACATTGTGGATGTTTGGGATGTAGGGGTTAGGGTTAAGGTCAATGACAAGGGAATTATCACCAGAGAAGAGGTAGTGTTGAGGATTGAAGAAGTCATGGAGGGAGAGAGAAGGGATGAGCTTAGAAGGAATGCAGGTAGGTGGAAAGAATTGGCTAAAGAGGCAATGGATAAAGGTGGAAGCTCTGATAGGAATATTGAGGAATTTGTTTCAGAACTTCTGTGCACATAGTGGTTTAATAATGGCAATTACTAAGATATTGAATGGTCATTATTCCCTATGTTTGGGCTTCAGCTGTATCCCTATAAAATCCCACCAAATTAATAATAGTGATTTGATTAATCATACCACACTTCTATGGAACTTTGTATCCTATCCGTGACTATGTCCAAGTTAGCGGAGCGGGGATCCTGTAGTGAGCAACCCTGTAGTGCCTCTTGTAGTGAGCAATTTGAGCTGTTCATTTCGACAATCAATACTTCAGATTTGTTTGTTATCTTTGACCGGTAAAAGTTTACAACGATTCTAAACCATCGGTTGAGGGATATCAATTTCTGTACTAAAATAGTTTTGTTACTTTAACTTTTGGAAGAATTAAAATATTTGTCTAAGGTTATTTATTTATGGAATGTTTGAGTTATCGATTGATACCTTTTTTTCACGTCTAATTGAAGGAGAATTACAATCCTGACAAATACATCTTACCATGGAGTCTCTGTAACAAGTCCATCACCAAACCCACCCTCAACCACTCCTTTACGTAGTGGTTTTCTTCTCGTTAAAAATACCATATTGTAGTTTGATTTTACTGTGATATTGTATGAGTGTTGTGCAAAATATAATAAAGATGGCTAACCTTTTATTGAAGCTGTGGAATGCCATTTTAATCGCTCAATTTAAGTTAATTGCTTCGGTGTTTACTGTTTAATTAATTCTTTCTCCTGTCATCTCTTATGAACTAGTTCAAGATAGCAGAGCGGGGACCCTATAGTGAGCAACCCTGTAGTGCCCCATGTAGTGCGCAACTTGAGCCATTCATCTCGACAATCAATAGATCAAATATGTTTGTTATCTTTGACTGGAAAAAGTTAACAAATCTGAGCCATCAATTGAGAAAACAGACGGTCAGAATGATCACTACATTTCTGTAGTGACTTGCTCATTGCCGCAGGGTCCTGGGTCCCCAAGTTAGACACTGGATATTTTGCATATTAAGTTGAATATAATGCTCAATATCCAATCAAACAAACGTGCCTGAAAAATATTCAATTGCTCATATTAAGTTGGTTGTAAACTTCTGGACGTAATAGTATTTGGTACTTAAACTTTTGGAAGAACTAAAATCTTTGTTAATTAAAGTTGGATTTTAAAAATTGAAAGGTTGGGTAGTGACCAAGATAAAACTTGGGCCGCCACTAACGACCATTGTAGAATTACTTCACTGCAAACGGTGATGATTTTGATGTGATGCGATCTACGGTAGTATATATTTGGGGAATTTAGAGGCCGGCCCTTTTTTCTTGGTTCGGACTTCAAACAGTCCTGATCAAAATATTTTTTCTTTCCTTCAGTCCTTTTTCTTGACTTTTCATGCAATTTTACTATTTTACCCATTCTTCTTAACTTTTTGTATACATGTCTATTTTTAATAAAATTTATATTTTTATAATTAATTTCTGACCCATATTATTTAGGACAAAAATACCCTTGGCTATGTGGGCTATGAGAACTGTCAATTCTCATAGTCAGTTCTATGAGAACTGCCAATTCTCATAGTCAGTTCTATGAGAACTGCTCAGTTCTCATAGAAAACTGGCTATGTGACCCATATTATTTCGGACAAAAATACCATTGGCTATGTGGGCTATGAGAACTGCCAATTCTCATAGTTAGTTCTATGAGAACTGCTCAGTTCTCATAGAAAACTGGCTATGTGACCCATATTATTTCGGACAAAAATACCCTTGGCTATGTGGGCTATGAGAATTGCCAATTCTCATAGTCAGTTGTATGAGAACTACTCAGTTCTCATGGAAAACTGGCTATGTGACCCATATTATTTCGGACAAAAATACCCTTGGCTATGTGAGCTATGAGAACTGCCAATTCTCATAGTCTGTTCTATGAGAACCGTTCAGTTCTCATAGTCTGTTCTATGAGAACCGTTCAGTTCTCATAGAAAATTGGCTATGTGAACTGAATTATGAGAGCTTGCTATGTGAATTGCCAATTCTCATATTGAATTCTAATGGTAAGTTTTATGAGAATTGACTATTCTCATAGACTGGCTATGAGAATGGGCTATGTGAACTAAAAAATAAACAGTTCACATAGCCTCATCAGACACTAAAATACACAGTTCTCATAGAAAATAAACAGTCCAATAGATAGTTCTCATGGACCATACAAAGTTCTCATTGAAAAATATACAGTTCTCATAGAAAAAAATACAGTTCTTATAGACCGTTCTCATGTAAAATGGCTATGTGATCTGGAAAATACACCGTTCAAATAGTCCCACCACACACTAAAATACACAGTTCTCATAGAAAATACATAGTTCTCAAGAAAAATATACAGTTCTCATAGATAATCATCATGGACAATAACAGTTCTCATAGACCATTCTCATGTGAAATGGCTATGTGAACTGAAAATACAATTCTCATAGACCGTTCTCATGTGAAATGACTATGTGAACTAAAAAATACACTGTTCAAATAGACTTACCACACTAAAATACAAAGTTCTCATAGAAAATACATAATTCTCATAAAAAATACACAGTTCTCATAGAAAAATTTAGAATTCTCATAGAAAATACACAGTTCTCATAAAAAAATCCACAGTTCTCATGGACAATACACACGAACAAAAATTGAAAAAAAACCAAAAAACGTATGAATTAGATTGTTAAGCTTTGTGCATCTTTACTCTTACCTAAGAACAGAGCACAAAGGGGATCTCAATTTGTATTCATTTCTGATTGATGAATAAAAACTCACCATTGAAGGCTTCATGTCCAATTTTTGTTAAATCTGCAAATTTTGCAGCTCCGGCCATACGGAGAAATATAAATGTATGACATCGATCACCACCGCTGCATCAATCGATCACCACCGCCGTCGATCGGCCGGAGCCCATCATCTTGAGCATTCCACAGCCCATCATCACCACCCCCTTTTCTATCCGATTGATCATCAGGAACCAATTCGAAGATACCTCTTTTCGTAGCAATCAATCCAGTCATTGATACCACTTCATTTGCTTCAAAGATTTCATATTCCGTTTCAAGGAATGGCGGCGTGCAAGCGAGCGGTTCAATTGGGTGCGTATTTCGGAGGATGAAGAGCACAACGAGGAAAGTCGCAAAGATACGGTCGTTGCAAAGCAGCAGCTGGATATGTTTTCAGATTACCTTCTCGATTCGCCCGACCAAGAACGCGAATTCTCGTCGGAGAGGAGACGGCGGCAACTCTGCTGAAATTGTTGACTTATCCGACGGCGGCAAGAACGCGAATTCTAGTCGGAGAGGAGACGGCGGCCGTGGTCGGCGCTGCTCCATCGGTGGAGGGAGAGCGAGAGAGAGGTGTTGGTGACAGTGGTTTAGAGAGAGAGAGAGAAAGAGAGGAGGGGTTTCAGTTTTACGTTTGCTGTGGAATGGAACGGGGGACAAAAAAGTCCTAAAGTGACATAACCGAACCATCTAGCTTCGGTAGAAAATATTTAGGGTTGGGATCAAACCAAACCTAAAAAGGAGGACCGGTCTCTAATTTTCTATATATATTTCTGGGATGTCCGGGTTATTGATTGATACCGTTTTTCCACGTACGATCGAAGGAGAATTACAATCCTGACAAGCACGTCTGCCATGGGGCCTCCGTAACAAGTCCATCACCAAACCCACCCTCAACAAACCTTGTACGTAGTGTTTTTCCTCGTTAACATTATCATGTGGTAGTTTGATTTTACTGTGATATTGTATGATTGTTCTACAAATATAGAGGGCAAACATTTTTTTTTTTGAAGCTGTGCAATGCCATTTTAATCTTTCAATTTAAGTTAATTGCTTCAGTGTTCACTATTTAAATAAATGAAATGTTAGAACATTGAATTCTGTAAAAGGCCAAAGGGACATGAATTGTGGAACAACCAAAAATAAAATAAAGGACTCCAACTTTATGAGTCAAAGTATTTAGTTTTGACTTGAATTTAAAAAATTGAACAAGACAAGAGGGGGTTTACTTTTTAGGGTTTGGGGAGGGAGACAACCCAAAAAGTTGGGCCGCCACTGATGACCACTACTTCATACTATTAGGGGTGGTTTCGCATTTTGATTATGATTAAGTCAGAAAGTTTTTTTGTTTTTATTTAAAAAAATTATATTTATTAATTTTTGTCAATTTTTTAGGATTATTCTTTATTCATGATGAGACGAATTTAAAAAGTAAAAAATTACGATTAAAATATTTTTTTTAATAAAGACAAAAATAAGTCAATAAGTCAATTTTTTTTATCTTTATTCAAAAAAAATTGAATTTTGATCTTAATTTTTTATATTTTAGATTCCTCTCATCATAAAAAGCAATAATTCTCAAAAAAAAAATTGACAAACAAATGCAAATTTTTTTTAAATTAGAATAAAAAAAATTCTGACTTAATTAAGATGCCAAAGGTCTATTACTCCACTTAAAAAGGGTGAAAGTTTTGATGCGATGTCACCTATTTCCTCTGGCCGTGGAATATCCGAGTTATCGATTGATATTGTTTTCCACGTTCCATCGGAGGAGAATTACAATCCCGACAAACGCGTCCGCCACGGCGCCTCTGTAAGTCTGGAACAACTCCACCGCAAAACCCTTACCGTACAACCATTTTTATGTACGGCTGCATGAAACGGAAAAAGAAAAAACCCGTAATCCCAAAAGGGTCACAGTGCAGTCTCGTTTGTCGGGGTTGTGATTCTCCCTCGGTCGCGTGGAAATGATACCAGCAGCTGATTCGATCGGAGTCGGAGAACGGAACGGAAACCGGCCGGCGAACTCGGTTAGGGTTTGGTTTTGGTATATATTTTCAATCTATAAATCCTAACTTTCTGAAACATGTGTGTGTGTGTGTGTCTTTCATTGTTGGATTATGGTATATGCAATTCTGAAACAGTTGTGAGCGGAACATGAACTGGAGAGTGTTTTCTCGTTAGTTTTGTTTTACTCTGATATTTTATGACTCTACCGCATACAAAGGGACTGAACCATTTTTTGAAGCTGTGTAATGCCTCAATTTTGGTTGATTGCTTTAGTTTCGAGTACGGAAATTTCGAATGGTGAACAAATGTTATCGGATTTTCGACGCTTTCATCAGACACTTTCTTGTACTATGTTCCAAGGGAAGTAGAGGTGAATTATGCAGCTAACTATGCTGGTTGGTGTTCTGTTCCCACTTGCTTGTGGAAGGATTTTGTTGTTTGGTTAGCTGAAGTGAGGAAATTGACGTACAAGATCTAACATTGATTTTCAGGAGGATACATCCTGGCTATATTTATATAATCTTTGGATGAGATTATATTGTTGACTATATTTATCTAATCTTAGGATGGCCATGGATTGCCTATGAAGATGGATCATTCGATAGATAACAATACCCATTTATTCCCAACCGATGGGGGGTATGAGGGGTGAGGACTGGTGACTGACCTGCTTTTGTTTTGACATTATATGCACAAAGGGGTTGCTCTTGTAAAGTTTTACCATTCGAAAACATGGCATGTAACAAGGAACTCAAGAGACATTATACCATGGAACCATGTCCCCAAATCAACCGGAAAGGATCAGAGAGGGTAGGCAGACCCCGAGATATGTTTCAATTTATGTGCTCATTACCTTGCTTCCTTCATTCAATATTATTCAATATTCAGAGCATTAGTAATGCACAAAAAAAGGGTGTACTAGTGAACCAAGATGGAAATCATGATGATGTAATAAGACTCTTCATCTACGTTCAGATTGAGATGATTAGTCCAATTCCTTGTGTCTCAATTTGTTCTTCGAAATAGCCATCTAGCCTAGTGATAAGGCCTTCCACTGCTGGTTGTTCACAGAAAGGGTCAATTGCTTTTTTTTTGGGGGGAACTAAAGAGATTAAAATGGAAAACCTTTTTTTTTGTGAACAGGGGAGTTGGATGCTCAGTTTCTGTAGAGGAGGATAAAAGGGTCTGATTTGCTTGAACCCTGGTTTCATTTAATGAAATACTGAACCTTACATGGTTTCTTTCTGTTACAGATTTATTTTAGTATGTTTGGGATTTCTTTAGGCCTGATTGTTTTGATTTTAGTATAACTCACAGCAGCTAAGTATGCTGTTAAAGTGCTACTCTATCCACCTCTAGTCAAAGGGAGGGAGGTAGTGTATGATGTATCTCTACAATATGCGTAAGTTCTCTACCTGTAAGGCTGTAATGTCTTTTTCTTGCATTTTCTGTCCTACAACACATGCAAGATCCTGTAAGTAATGTGTCTAGACTGGGAGAAGTTGGCATACGATTCTCAGTGATGGTTGGGAGCCTTGCATTGTGAACCGATGCATTGTTGTGGCAAATGAACCCACAAATGAGGCATTCTGTCCTGTTCTGCTCCCATGCAAGTTGGAGTCGCTGTGAATTGATACATGAAGGGTCTAAAGAGGCCATTATAGCAGGAGCAATGATACCCTGGTGAGTCCTCTAATGGACCGTAATATCTCTCGTACAAAGTTTCTTGCCCTCCCATTCATATTTTGTTGAATGCTTTGCTAGGTTCAGCTTCAACCAGCTAAAAGGTGCATAGAAGCAGTTGACGAGAAGAGTTGGTGATATAGCATGAGGTTCTTCTGGCTGAAAGCTGTGAGGTACCTCAATTGCTTCTTTGTGCAACTAATATGATAGAGATTAGTAATTCTTACTGCAAGTTCTTTAAGTATCAATCATGTGTCTCTCCAATTCTTGTGACTCAACTTTTGTTGTTTATCTAGATCCTCGCACAATGGCTATGAAACGAAATAAAATAAAATGGACCAAACTTGAAGTATATTTAAAGTTATTTCTTGCCGAAGACTGCTAAAAAACGTAAGCTCAGCCTGTAAAACTTACCTCACGTTGGTGGTGGACTTCTCTAATTAAAATAACATGTTGGAGTCCTTATAACTCTGTAGCCATTTGCCAATGTAGAGCTTCCTGGAAACTAGGGTATGTTCTTTTGATGAACTTATGCCACGTTGGAGGCATTTTTCAAAATCTGTAGTACCTATGTTATGTTTATGGGAAGCCTTTTTATTCCTTTTTGCTTGAATGGAGACCTTTTTAAAGTGGACCTTCCAAAATATATAGTCTTATTATGCACATTTTACAGGATTTGGTGCATTTTTCAATTTGGGGTGAAGATGCTTTAGTCGTTTGAATTTTGAGCCGCCCTTAAATCACGATAGTCTTTTGAAAGTGCTTTCAGCTTGTTTGAGTTATTTTCCTGTCATTTGTTGTAAGTGTACTTCTGACAAATAATTTAGTACATTAAGTCTTTGACATTAGAGAACATAAAAACACCCTTACGCAGATGGATAATGTTTAGCTTGTTAAGTTAATTGTGAGTTAGCTTGAAACAAATACTTTAGTAAAACTTAACTCCAAGTGAGCATGGGAAGGCTAAGTGTTTGTTCTCCATGAGGTCGCATATTCAAATCCCACAGAAGCCGAACATTTCAAACCTTGGGGCCATTGAAAGGTTTGCTTAGTCGTTGACTTCAAGACCTAGTTACCCAAAAAAAAAAAAATTCAGGATCCAAAAAAATACTTTCGTAAAATTTCTTAACATGAAGTCATGAACACCACTATAGCTATAATGTGCCAAAAAACATGGGTCTTGTTGAGTTGAATTATGAGCTGTTGGACCAAAATATACTTTATGGTCAAATGACTTTCAGTTGGCTATTTCTCTTTGCCAGCAAAGGATCAGTAACGGTTAGTGGTTCTTTAATAAATCAGGGACCCGAGAATGAGGGAGAGGGGTCTCATCTTTCTAATAAAGAAAAGGTCTTGGAGAAAGCAACGGTCGGATCGTGTTCACCCAATAATGATGCTACAGCCCTAGGAATTAGCCTAATCATCTTTTTATTTCAACTCTGATGATGAAACCAAGGGGAAGACTTCGAAGAATTTTTTTTTTTTGGTAGTGAAGAGTGTTCCTAAAAACCGGACTAATCTCTCCGGCTTTTTCCGTCACCTCACGCAAATGCGTGAGGTGGACAAATCGTTGTCGAGGGGAATCAACCTGGGACCTTGAGGTGGTAAGCCCCGCCGAGGCAAGTCTACTAACCAATGCGACAAGCCCCTTGGGGTTGAAGGAGGAGTTGGATTAATGTCATCAAATATAACATTTCTACTTGAAAAATAACACAAAGCAAAATGCTCCTCAAATTTGTTTTTTTCTAAAATAATTCATGCAAGATTTACCAAAAAATAATAATTTAAGGGACAAAACTGAGGGTCAAGTTTCTATATTCACATGCATTGTGAAGGAGCTAAATATGGAGTACAAGGGCTCATCTGATTTTGATAGCAAATTACACAAATATTGAATGGAGCATGCTTAGTTACAGATTCTACTTCAGCTACGTACAACCCTTTTGGATTTTGAGAAACATGTGGTAAGAAAGAGGAGCCCAATCAAAGAATAAGAGTGTCATTTCTGTACTTTTCTCTCTCTATTTCTCACTGAATCACTTCATCTAAATGAGTGATTTGGCGAGAAACTCTAATCATTTCTTTAGGTTTCTTCCCAAATCACTGTATCCGAATGGGTTGTTACTTGTTACTACCCTACTGCTCTTTTGTGGTACAAACTTTTTATTGTTCACTGTAGTTGGGCTACAAATGGGCATCCGAGTAGAAATCGGATACCCATTTGATAAGGGAGCCTTTGATCAGTTGCAAAATACTTTAGAACATCTTTAATCAGGTTTTCCTTCTCTTCTGTATGGTCTGACAAGCTTCTCTTCAGCTATGCAACAACACAGTATCAAAGACACCCTAACCCACCTAAGGAACTTTGTCACTATACTTTTGTTTGCAGAATAAGACTAGGGACAGCACATAAAAACACTACAGAACCACGACTCATTCAAAATGGGCCCACTGATGTATATATCCCTGTCTACCTGTTCTCACTTCTTTGCTGCTTCAGTTGCCGGCGGCTTCGGCTCTTCCGGTGGTGGTGCGGGTGGAACATCGGTGTCAATGCAGCTGCGGCACAGCCGGGCTATGATCCCTGCAACGACACCAACTATGACGATCACTGCTAACACCACCAAGAGTGTCTCGATTGACCGGTTCGTTGAGGAGTGGCTTTGCTGCTCCACCACCACCACCACCGGCACCGCTGGAGGTGACTCCACTAGTGGTGGTAGCTGGTTGTCCAACTTTTCCAGCAAAGTCCTTCTAGACATGACCATAACCAGGGAGAAAAACTTGCGTTTGTATCTCTTGTTTGTACCAGTAGATGATGGTATGACGGAAGCAAAACAGAGAGAGAGAGAGAGAGAGAGAGAGAGAGAGAGAGAGAGAGAGAGACTGTGTGGAGGCAAAGATGGAGGGTAAATAGGAAATGGGACTAAGAAGCAGAAGAGCTAGGGGGGGGGGGGAGAGAGAGAGAGAGAGAGAGAGAGAGAGAGAGAGAGAGAGAGACTGTGGAGGAAAAGATGGAGGGTAAATAGGAAATGGGACTAAGAAGAAGCAGAAGAGCTAGGGGGAGAGAGAGAGAGAGAGAGAGAGGGGTTTTTGAAGAAAAAACCTAAGCCATAGCTCAAGTGGTAACATGAGTAGTAAACTTTGACATCTTGATTTCGAAACTTGACTACTGCTTGAGGTCAGGTCTCAACAGAGAAATCTTTTGTGAATCTCTTAGTCCTGGCATGGATGACCTACTTTTGATCGAACTGGATAGGAAAATAGTCGAGGTGCACGTAAGCTAGCCCGGACATGACCGTCGAAAAAAAAAAAAGTTGCTGAAGGAAAGAAAAAGGATTCCAATACTGAGGCATTGGGCCTGTTACTTTTGACATTGGATCTTGTTTGTGTTATTATTGTTTCTGCTCAATTTTTTCTTACTTTTTATCTACTTTGGATTTTCATATGCTGCAAGTCTTTTTAGGTGCAAAACAGAGTATAAGGCCAAAAAGTCGTGGAATCCTCAATAATTTCTTGAACGAAGTTGGTGGCCGGTGGGTTTTTAAATTGCTCTGTGACTCCCAAAAGGAAATCTTTTGAAATCTCACTTCCCAATTTGTCGTTGGTGACAGATACGAGTATCACATGTAGTATTAGTCAAATAATCATACGTGTGACCTCCCAAAAACCAAAGTGAGTTTTATTTCGGAATCAGTTTTCTTCAATCACGAGGGTTAGCCTGGTTGGTTTGTGGGTTTCACATAATTTATGAGGGTTTGATTCTTTGAACCAGGCCGCAAGAAAATACTTTCTTGGATACGCGTTTTCTTCAATCATGAGGGTTAGCCTGGTTGGTTCGTGGGTTCCCCACAATTGATGAGTGTTCGATTCTTGGAATCAGGCCGCAAGAAAATACTTTCTTGGATACGCGTTTTGACGTCGAGCTGTTCATAAACTGGTCCGGACACCCCTGACCGTCGAACCCAAATCAAAGTATAGTACTGTCTGGTCTCGTGGCATATAGTATTTTTCATGTTATACGCCGTGGAGATTCGGTCATGGGAAAGTCTAGCAAAAACCTTTTTCCGAGGAATTGGCCTAACGGTCATCATTCGAGATTTTCATAGAATCGCATTTGCGTGGGGGAAAAAACAGGAAAATACTGTATGATTTTAAGCATAAGTTGGAGTATTTATTTTTTCAAGGAAATTATAATTAACAAATATAGTACTAACAGTATTGTTGGGTCCACTAGAGGTTTTGAACTTTCCCTGTTTGCCAGTTGGCTATTTTGTCAAGATGTAACAAATTCTGATAGAGTTAAAAACACCTGAATCCTGATTGACTGAATTTCACCTGCGACTGAGAGGTTTCTTTCGTGGAGAGACACTTCATGGAAGTCCTGAACGGTCTGGCTAGGGCACCATGTGTGCGACAGTGCAATGGAGAGAGAGAGGAGCTTAATTACATTTGTCTTTGTTCAAGCATATGAGAGCAATAAGAGCATCCCTATTGTAATAAGCAAATGGGTGTGGATAAACAAATTTAACAATGCTAAAAAAAACACTACTTTGTAATAAGCAAAGTTACAAGTCTTTTAGCAAATAATCAAATTTTACTCATTCCATAACCAAATTTAACAACTTTTACTAATAACCAAAACTCAATAACTCAAAAACACCCCACGTTGAAATCGTCTCATCGAGACGAATAATTTGGTGTGGTCGGGTACGTGATTGGAACTCGTTTGCGATTGGACAAATGTGCATTGTGTATTGTGGGATTTTTTTTTGGTTAGGGATGCAAAAATAACTAACGTAAAGGTAGAGGTTGTTAAGTTTGATTATGGACTAAATGAATAATCAAATGCTGACGTGACACATTTTGGTTATTGGTACTTAATTATCAAAACACGTCCTAGCTGTCATTTTCCCTTTTGATTATTACCATTGCGGATGCTCTAAGGGATGAGAAATGATATTGGCACTACACATAAAGATGGTTTAATTTTTAAAAGATGGAGTATAAATTTTGGAGTTTGATTTATCAAAAAAAAAGAAGTGCCAGAATCAGTTTCGTAAATTCAAACATAGCAAAATAGGGTTCAAAATTGGGGAAATGGCTTTGAGCAAAAATCGTAGTTCGGGTTTATCTTTTTTAAACAGGTTTATTAAGGGGTTGTTTGATAAAACTGAAATTGAAAGCTGAAAAGTTAAGTACTGAAAGTTGAATGCTAAATTTTTTAAGCTGAATAGCTGTTTGATAAACATATTAAGCACTAAATTAAAATTAATGGATTAATTTTAGTTCTAATTCTCTTTAATTTTGGTGATTGTGGTGGTGGTGGTGACGGAATGGTAGTGGTGAGGGTGGTGGTGGGATGGTGGCGGTAGAGAGATGGTGGTGTGATAGTGACAGTGGAATGATGGTGGTACAATGGTGGTGTTGTGGTGGTGGCGGCGGTGGTGGCGTGGTAGTAGTGGTAGGGGTGGTGGTGGTGGTGGGGGTGGAGTGGACTAATGGTGCAGTGGCGGAGCCACTTGAGGACGAGCGGGGGCACGCGCCCCCACTGAACTGAATACTTTTTTTTTTTTTCAGATTTTGTATTTTTTCCTGTAATTGGCTTCTTAAATTGTTCTTTGTTTAATCACTTTAATACATTTTGTATATATTTCATTCTCAACTTTTTGTTTCCAATATTACAACAATTCCACTTGCGAAGTGAGATGTTTAATGAATAAAAAGAGTCACCACTCACCATTTGAAACTCCTCAATACATAATGTCCAAATTTGTAAGTGGCTAAACCATGAGTTATATGCATAATACTTCATTAATTATTCACAATTGTGAAAGTAATCTTGTCTTTGTTGATAGAACTCACAACGCGTGACGAAATTAGAGGTTTAAGCATAAATTGAAAAGAAAAGCACATTTTTTCTGATTGGATCAAGATTGCTGAATATTAACATTTTAGTTATTGTGTATCTAAGTGCTATTAGACTTGGTCCATTGAGACAATTCAAACAATTGATTTGTTTTGATAGTTTATGAAATTACTACATTCCTTAGTAAATGTGTTAGCTTTTTTTTTTTAATTATTTTTAGCACAAGCATTCTTTTATTATTTTGGTGTTGCTAATTATGAATTTTTTTTTGTTGAAGTGTGTTTAAAAAGTGCCTCCACTATCGTTAATTCCTGGCTACGCCACTGTAGTGGTGGGTGGTAATGGTTGTGGTGGTGGTGATGAAGTGATGGTGATGGGGGTGGAGTGGAGTGGAGTAGTGGTGGTGGTAATGATTGTGGTAGTGGTAGCGTCGTGGGTGGTGGTAGTGAAGTAATGGTGGTGGTGTTGGTGGAGTGATGGTGGTGGAGAGGTGGTGGTGTTGGTGTTGGTGGAGTGATGGTGGTTGTGGTGGTGGTAGCGTGGTAGTGGTGGTAGTGGAATAGTGATGGTTGTGGTGGTGGTAGTGGAGTAGTGATGGTGGTGGTGGGAGTGGTGGCGATTGTGGTGGTGGTTGTGTGGTAGTGGAGTAGTGATGGTGGTGGTGGGAGTGGTGGCGGTTGTGGTGGTGGTAGTGGAGTAGCGGTGGTGGTGGTGGTGATGGTGGTGGTGGAGTGGTGGTGGTTGCGGTGGTGGTGTTGGTGGTTGTGGTGGTAGTGGAATAGTGATGGTTGTGGTTGTGGTGGTGGTAGTGGAGTAGTGATGGTGGTGGCGGTGGAGTGGTGGCGGTTGTGGTGGTGGTGGTTGTGGTGTAGTGGTGGTGGTGGATTGGTGGTTGTGGTGGTTGAATGCAAGCATATAAGAATTCAGTCAGAATTAAGTAGCTCAAAGCTACTTAATTTTTATCAACTTTTTACACTATATTTTAAGTGGCACTTAATATGTTAAGTAATGTAAAATGTGGTTATCAAACCTATTTAATCACTTATTACTTAATTGTTTCAGTTTTAAGTGCTGAATATGGAAATATCAAACAACCCCTAAGTCACAAACGAATCATGTTCAGGCCAAGTAACAAAAGCATTGTTCAAATAAAAAAAGGGTGGGCACTATTCGCAGCGTAGTTCTTGCTACTCGCAGCCGATTAAAACTTTTTTCAATTATGGACAAAAATGCCCTCATGCAATTTAATCATTATACCCCTAAGACATCATGTTATTTGACCATTTTACCCTTTAAGAATATTACATAACCCCTTACATACAACCCCCAAAAATCGTCTCCTGAGATTTCCCTCCCTCCAGCCCAGAACGTGTCCTCCCTCCCCCATTCAAAC
This sequence comes from Rhododendron henanense subsp. lingbaoense, assembly GCA_020567845.1. NCBI lineage: Eukaryota > Viridiplantae > Streptophyta > Magnoliopsida > Ericales > Ericaceae > Rhododendron > Rhododendron henanense. Next base: position 39,632,272 of record CM036313.1, on the reverse strand, counting down.
TCCTCCATTTTCATCCCTACCCAGCTGCCATCACCCACCACCAGGCCCTCCCACCAGCAGCCAAGTCTACCTATCTTCCTCCCCTCCTCTTCCTCCTACATTGTGAATGGAAATCTCGATTGCTTCATCTCCCTCTATTGATAAACAAGAAATAGGTGACCCATCAATACACCATGATTTGGAGTCGGAAGATTGTGCAATGGAAGTTGAGAATCAAGTCACAAATGTTGTAGTGACGGAGAGAAAATCGCAGCAAGAGGTAAGCCCGCTCTCCATTTTCAATTTCAGAAGCCCTCCATTTTCAATTTCAATTCTGGCCCGACACAATTGGACACACAGTGCCAAAACTTTACTAATTTTTTGGATTCTAATATCTGAATTATGTACAACCATTCGGATATTAATATCTGAATATTGTCAACATTGTTGGACTCTTATATCCGAATTTAGTGCCAGTTTTCAGATATTAATATCTAAATGAAACTGCAGAGAATCTGCACTTACAGTTGGACACACAGTGCCAAAATTTTACTAACTTTTCGGACTCTAATGTCTGATTTATGTACAACTATTTGGATATTAATATCCGAATATTGTCAACATTGTTGGACTCTTATATCCGAATTTAGTGCCAGTTTTCAGATATTAATATCTGAATGAAATTGCAGAGAATCCTCCACTTACCTGGTTTGTCTTTGGGTGTTACAGGGTGATATTTCAACACTTGGTAGTTATGTAGGGCCATTGACTATACATACTTCCACTCGTCCTCCATACGATTGTACGGAGCATTTTACAACGGAGACGGTGAGTGTTTTTTTGATAGAGTATTTATCATGTGCAATCTTATATTACGGGCTATAATTTTTTGTTATGTGTGTGTAGGTTTTTCCGTCCGATGAAGCGTTGGTAGATTGGATAAGATGCACTGGTAAACAACACGGGTTTATCATTGTCATTATGGGTTCTGAGAAATGTATTAAGAATCGCACACCTAGGATGAGGTTTTCATGTGAAATGAGCGGTAAGTATAGGCCGTTTGTGAAGAAGGTTGATGGGAAGGAGGTAGCTGTGAAGAAGAGAGTGCGGTCCACGGGCACCAAAAAATGTGAATGCCCATTTGAATTGAAAGCTGTAAAGGGCAATGATGGTTGGACTGTCTCTGTCCATAATGGCACTCACAACCATCCTCCAGCGGTGTACTTGGAGGGCCATTCGTATGCCGGGAGGTTGTCGGCAGAGCAGACTACCACAGTGGTTGATTTATCAGTCGCTTTGGTCAAACCCATAGAAATCCTAACCCATTTGAAGGTTCAAGATCCTGAGAACGTAACGTGTATCAAAACCGTGTACAATGTACGACACAAGTACCGAGTGACAGAGAAAGCTGAAAAATCGCAAATGCAACATTTGTTGGATCGGCTAGAAAAGTACCAGTACGTTCACTGGACCCGTGGGAACGAGACTGAGAATGTCACAGATTTGTTCTGGTCTCCCCCATCTGCTGGGGAGATGTTACGTTCTTTTCCCCGAGTGTTAATGATGGATTGCACATACAAGACAAATAAGTACAGGTTTCCTTTGCTTCAAATTGTTGGTGTAACATCGACGGAGATGACTTTTTGTGCAGCGTTTGCTTTCATGGAGTGTGAAAAAACGGAAAACTACACTTGGGTCTTGGAGAAGTTAAAAGGCATGATGGATCCCAACGCGCTTCCGTCCGTTATTGTCACGGATAGGGAGTTGGCACTTATGAATGCCATCACAAATGTTTTCCCTCATGCTACCCACCTCCTATGTAGGTGGCATATTGGCAAGAACGTATTAGCCAAGTGTAGAAATATGTTTGACGACAAGATGTGGGAGGAGTTTATTTGCAGTTGGGGCCTAGTTGTCCTATCAGCGAGTGTTGCACAGTACGAGGAGCGCCTTTGTGTTTTGAAACGTGATTTTGAAATGGTTCCTGCAGCACTTCAGTACGTTGAGAAAAATTGGTTGGTACCCTACAAAGAGAGGTTTGTAGGAGCTTGGACGGACAAAGTCATGCATTTCTTAAACCTAACAAGCAATAGGTAAACGCTTCGTTCGCAACTCTAGCATTTTCCTTAATATTCATGTTATTCACGCGTTTTTGGAAATTTCTCATATATTCACGTTATTTGCTACGGCTAATATCTTGCCATATTTATTGATAGGGCGGAGAGTTCACATTCGAAGCTAAACAATCATCTTGAAAACTCGCAATGCAATTTTGATACTATATGGGAGAAGATTCACAGATTGATACTATTGCAAGTTACTGAAGTCAAAGCTTCTTTTGAGAAGAGCCTAAATTCTGTGCAACATGATTTTAGGACAACTCTATTTGATAGGCTAAGGGGAGTTGTTTCGTCGAATGCCATGACACTTGCTTTAGCGGCATCCCATCAAGTCGAATGGTTTGTGGAATCAAAGCGTCAGTGCGAGTGTTCTTTGAGGCATACTCATGGTTTACCTTGCGCTCATGAGATTGCTCCTTACAAGATGGGAAATATCCCCCTACCGATTGAGTTAATCCATGACCATTGGAAGAGGTTTTCTTTGCTTGCACCCCAAAATGAGGGTTCGATGGAGGAGACGCTTTTGGCTCACTTTGATTGTTTTTACAACAAGTTCTTGAATGAAGAAAACTATGATGTAAAGGTCAATTATGTTAAGAAGATGCAAGAGCTTGCGCATCCGAAAAGTAGTTCTCTCCTTGAACCCAAAGTGAATGCACAACCACGCGGTCGGAAGTCAACGAAAGAAAAAAATGCAGCCAAAGAACAAAATTCGACGCGTAGGGATCCCTCGGAGTTTGAGCACGTTCTGGCCTCCCTTGAAACCCCTAAGCCCGTGAAAGAGAAACCGCGGCGCAATCTGAAAGGGAAAGCAAAAGTTCCAGCACAACTTTATATATGCCCCTTCATCAATCAGTTCCCGGAAGCAATAAGACCTTACATAGAATCAGTCAAGGATGTTGACGATGATGGGAATTGTGGGTTTCGGGCAGTGTCGGGCTTTATGAAAGGCGATGTTCATGACTGGTTAATGGTAAGAAGTGATTTGCTGAAAGAGTTGGAAACACATTTACACCTTTACGAACAAGTGGTAGGGGGAACCCAGAGGGCTATGGAATTACTTCACATCTTGTCATGGTATGAAAGTCCGGCGCCACAGGAACATTGGATGACAATGCCAGACATGGGTCACATCATAGCATCTGCTTATAATTGTGTCCTTGTCCATTTATCAAATGTTCAATGTCTTACATTCCTCCCCCTCCAATCGAAGCCTTTACCCTCCATGAAACGAAATGTTATTGCTATCGGGTTTGTTGATGGCGGACACTTTGTACAGGTATTATTTTGGTAAATGATTTGCTGTCTTCTATATAATGAATTGTGCTCCTTAAGTCCAACTTAATTTATCTTTTTTGACTACCTAATGCATTTTGACAGGTATTCCTAAAAAAAGGTTCCCCTATGCCGCCAATAGCTTGCAATTGGAAAAGACATCGTCTTTCTATCGCTAAAAATTGGGATGCAGCACATATTGCGGCCATTCAAAAGTTCAACGACATCATCGGCGTTGATGTAGCAACAAAGGAGGTCATCCATGTCAAGTAGCCATTTTTAGAATGAGAAACGATTTAATGTGTTGTATTATATACTGTGTTCTAATGTTATCAAAATTGGATGATTACGTCTGCGTGTAGTTTTCGGATCGTCAAGGAAAATCTTATATTGTATTTTTTTTTTGAAAACTCATAGTTGTCAAGTCTGTGACATTCTGTTCAGAAACTAGAATGGTGTCATGCTATCTCATAGTTTTCATTATGTTAGGAAATTAGAATCCAATTGAAGGTATACAAATCAGATATTAAAGTCCGAACATTGGTATAAATATCGGATATTTGTTTCCGAAATTATTTATCCAATTCGAACATTAGTATCCGAATGGTGTCATGCTACTTCATAGTTTTCATTCTGTTTGGAAATTAGAATCCAATTGAAGGTGTATAAATCATATATTAAAGTCCGAACATGTGCCTCATCCTCCCCTACATTAGCATGTGGCTCATCCTCGCGTAGAACAACATGTGGCTCATCCTCCTGTACCTCCGAATGTATCTCAACCTCCACATCCTTCTCTACCTGAGCATGTTGCTCAACCTCCACATCCTCCTCTACCTCCGAATGTACCTCAACCTCTTCTTGCCTCTGCCCTTGTCCTCGTCTTTTGCCTCGTTTCTTTTCCAAAGTTAAAGTTTGCGCAGCCTTCCTCTTCCTTACAGAAACGGTAGGAGGAACTCGTTTCATTTCCTGTACATTGCAAACAATATGTTAGAACCGTAGTTGTCAAAATCGTATGATTTACGAACAAACGTACGAATCTATACATGAATCAAGGTTTATCACATTATTGCATTTGACTAATATGAAACCACATGCAAAACTATAGTATTTATTTTCCTAATAGGTACTAGAGTCTACCTCACGATGTTGCTCAACCACCACATCCTCCTCACCCCCAACCTCTTGCATCTGCCCTCTTCCTCGTGTTTTGGCTCGTTTACTTTCCAAAGTTAAAGCTTCCTCAGCCTTCCTCTTCCTTGTAGAAATGGTAGGAGGAACTCGTGTCATTGTATTTCCTGTACATTGCAAACAATACATTAGTCTAACGCTTGAATTAAAGGTAGGTGAATCGGATACTAATTTCTGAATAAAGATACATAAATCGGTGTCACACCCCGCGTCTAGAAACACTCAAAACGAAGTTTAACAAAGAAGAAACTACCGTGTCAAGTAATACCAACGACATGCCACATAAACCTTGGCTATAGAATTATATCAGAGTTAAGAACCATGAATTTATAAGATCAACGACAGGCCTCATACACCAGCAGTGTCACACTAACTTGTAAACTCTGCCAAGATTAAAGTATACACCCAAATGACTTGGAATTTGGTATAACTCATAATAACACATCAAAGTTCATCCTTGATTTTTCCCAGAATTTTATAAGCAAGAGAACCAAGTCAAATTCAATCTCAAAGTCAGAAATTCTGTGCATGAAACATAGTTTTTCAGCAGAGCAGTCTGTGATCGAATATTCATTATAAATCGTGTACTTCATATTTTTCGATGATTCCATCGCCAAAACAACACCAACTTAACAATCTTTAAGACTCGAAAGGACCCATAACCAATAAAATTGTCTAAGTATAACAAATTTGATGAAAAACGCAGCTTTGGATGTTGCCCAGATTTTTCAAAATTTCTCAACATCAATAGTAGTAAGCAACTTCAAAATTCTACAAGTTCATGCTCATAATCCATCTATATACCAACTAACATGCATCAATCTTGGGTTTCCATGATCAAAATCATATTATCCATACCAATAAACAATATTTGAGAATTTAAGATGAATTAGGTATAAAATCACCATGTAAGCACTATAGAACCCTAATTCTTAAATCTCTTCCATGTAGGTTGATTCTATATGCACATATTCATCAATACTCATAGTTTAAGGAAGATTTCTTACCACAAGAAGAGAAATTTTCAGATTACATGTCAAACTCCAAGAGATTACTTCAAGTTCTTCAAGACAAACTAGGGTTTTCCTATTCTTTTTCAATGGAGAAGAAAGAACTCCGAGTGGGGTAATGTTATGAATGTTTTATGGGTTCTCACAATCGGATTCTAATGACTGAAATTGAGGGGACAAATCGGACTCTAATGTCCGAATGGGGTAAAATACTTTGGATATTAAAATCCGAATGAGGCAAAACATTTTAGATATTACATTCTGAATGACCTTACCTTACAAATTCAGCTACATATTAAAAATTCGAAAATTTTGTCAATCATTCCTGGACAATGTCAATGGTTCGTGTCGGGTAAAATTTAAAGTCCGAATGGGGTCAAATACATACACGACTGGGACTCTAATATCTAAAACGTCTAGAAACTTACGGAGACCGATTACATAATTGGGGTAAAATACATACACGACTCGGGTAAAATTTAAAGTCCGAATGGGGTCAAATATTTCGGATATTAAAATCCAATGAGGCAAAAAATTTCAGATTTTACATTCTGAATGAGCTATGCTAATAAATTCAGCTGCTGCTGTAATACATAGGGGCCAATCGGCCAATTGGATACTAAAATCCGAATGAGATAATAAATTTCAGATCTTAAAATCCGAATAGGGGGAAAACAATCAGACTTTAATATCCGAAACTGTGGAAAACAATCGGACTCTAATGTTCGATCAAATCTGAAATATACGAAATAGCAACGGGGGGTTTCTCAAATAAAATTCAAACAAATCGAACAAAAATAAAAAAAAAACCCGCGAAATAACAAGATTCAAAATTTTACCGATGTTCAACTTCGAAATAGTTGGTGATGCCGGTGTGTTGTGCTTTCTTCTCACACCTCCTTCGCCTCAAAGTTGTACTGCTATTTTGGTGTGGTGAGAGTGGTGCTGTGGTGGTTGTTGTGACAGATGGAGGAGAACAAGAAACGGGGCTGCGAATAGCGAGGAGAAGAAACGGGGGAGAAAGAGAGATACGGGAGGTGGGGGTTGGTGGTGGCGGTAATGGTGGGTAGGTAGGTGGTGGCGGTGGCTGGACTGGTGTGAGAGAGAGATACGGGAGCTGTACTGGAACGGAAAAGAAGAAACGGGGGAGAGAGAGAGAGAGACGGGAGGTGGGGGTTGGTGGTGGCGGTAATGGTGGGTAGGTAGGTGGTGGCGGTGGCGGTGGCGGTACTGGACTGGTGTGAGAGAGAGAGAGACGGGAGCTGTGGATGGAATGGAAGCTGTAGAAGAAAACCTAGAAAAGGGAAATGGAACGATCGACTGAACTTTTGGAGCTGGGTTGTATGTTAATTGCATAGAAGGGCAAAAAGGGAAATTCAGGGATAATTTGTTGGCTGTAAGTAGCAGATTCTTATAAGGTGGTGGTTTGTAGGTAGCAATCGTCTGCGAGTAGCACAAACTGGGCTGCGAATAGCGGCGGCCAAAAAAAGTGTAGTAGTAACAAAATTATCTTCTTGGTGCCTGGTTCTCGCTATCGTTGGTTGATTATGGTTCAACAGTTGAAGCCTTTGGTGTTACACTTGTTTTAGGCCCCATTTCAACTAACAAAAAAAAAATACTAAAAATTTAACGCATTTTATCATCTCATTTTCACAAACAAAAAAATTTCAGCATTTCATCATCTCGTTTTCACTAACAAAAAATTTAACAAAAATTGTTTTTGCTACAGTAACTCACAAATCTATCAACAATCTATTCACATTTCTCAATAACTTATTCATTACCGGAAATACCTAACAACTTCTTAACCACGAATAAAAATCTACAAATTTTTCACTACCGGAAACACCCCCTCAGTTTTTGGGCCTAAGAATCGAAACTAGGGTTGCAAGCCAAACTGCTCATGAGAAGCTCATGGCTCGGCCTCATTTCAGTAAACGAGCCGAGCTCAAGTTTTAGGGTTGTCAAATAAACGAGCCGCGCTTGGCTCGCAAAAGTTTAGCTCACTTAAAGAGACTCGTTTAAGTAAATTAGCCAGGTTTCGGCTCATTTACAGATGAGCTGCTTGAGCTCAAATTTTAGGCTCGTTTAGTAAACGAGCCGAGCTCGAACACTACGAAGTTTGACTCGTAAGCTTGAGTTCAGCTCGTTAAAGAATTCGAAAAGCTCGGGCTCTACTCATTAAACTCAAACGAGCCAAATTGAGCCGAATTTAGGCTCAAATTCAATTCGTCAGTAATGTTTTTCAAAGCTCGGGCTCAGCAGGGCTCGTTAAAATCAAATGAGCCAAACCGAGCAGAATTTAGGCTCCAATTTATTTTGTCAGTAATTTTATTTCAAGTACCACATCAATATTTCCATATATATGACAAAAAGAAAAGGGGGAAAGAACACCAAGATCGTTACCAAAATTATCAATAATATGTGAACTGGTCGTATAGCATAAAAAAAATTATTAAATTATTTATATACCCCCAAAACATATTTTTATCAATAGACCTCAAAAGTGTTAGTAGGAGTATGTTTTAACCATATGTTTGCGAGCCTAATCGAGCAGAATATTGTTGGGCTCAAGTTTGGTTCATTTATTGAAAGAGCTTAAAATTAAGGTTTAGGTTTGATTTATTTAGTGGACGAATCGAACTTGAATGAAACCGAGTCTCGAATATTTCGCAAATGGCTCAGTTACAGCCCTTGCTGAGACCAAGCAATTGGATTGGCCTGACCATTCAACAGAGTCACCCACCATCTTACATGGACTTTAAGTTGGGCTAGTCCACTCGATAACGCAAATACTTGGTCCATCATTTCCACCCTCTATGCATCCGGGAGCCTTTCTTTGCGGATAGTGGTATCACCAATAATTCTAAGGGAAAATAACGGCCAATGACGTATTTTGATAATCAATACTTGTCAAGTACATGCTGAAAATATTTGTTAATGTTGAAAATGTCCTTAGCGGATATTAATTATCAAAACATGTCTTAGGCCGTCATTTTCCCTAATTCTAAAACCACACACAAACACACAAAATACTTACACAAACTCTCTCACATCACATGTGGGCTTCCACACATATTGGAGGTGTGTAGTGTGTGTGGACCCCACAGATGATGTGAGTGAGTTTGTGTGGGGTTGTAGCAAGACCCGTGGTATCACAATGTAGAGTCTCAATGAGAGAATTTGAGTATTAGGACTGTTTCGCTAAGGTTATTATTTTTTAAGTACTTATTTTTTTGTTGTACAAAACAGGTCATTCTCTTACAATAGACCACCTTTAATTCAAAAAAATAAGTACTCCCTCCGTCCCAATGTAAGTGTCCACTATGATTTTGCGTGTCATTTTCAATTGCTTATATCTCTTAAAGTATATTGCTAAAAATATGCAATATGAAATTTGTTTGATATATCTCAATTATTTCTACAAGACAATGATTTCAAAAACATACTCCTAAAACATAATATATGTTGAGAGATATAAGTTATTGAAAATGGCATGCAGAATCGTAGTGGACACTTAAATTAGAACGGAGGGAGTAGTACTTATTTTCCTTAGCGAAACGGAGATTTTTTTTATAAGCTCAAACCCAATATCATTCTAGCTAAAGTTTTCCCTAATATCTGTCATTGGTTGATAATGGTTCAATAGTTGAAGCCTTTGGTGTTACTCCATTTTATTTTTCGGTGAATCAGCCTTTGGTGTTGTTCTAGAATAGGTTTCTTGACCGAAGAGGGTCCAATTCCTACAAGAGAAAAATCAAGTAATATCCACCTCCAAATGACCGGATGGAATCGAGTATCGATGGATATGGAATATGGATATGATTGTCATCCCTACAATAGAAGGGATTGGCCCTGACCATTCAACAGAGTCACCCACTACCTGGACCTGGACTTTAAGTTGGATTAGTCCACCTACTGGCCCAAATAGTTGGTCCATCTAAATGTTCCATATTTTGTGCCCTCTGCCCCATGTGGAGACGTAATATTCTTGATACTATATTGCTTTGTTCTCTTCCCTTTTCAAAAAGCATTTTTTGAAAAATTCCCCTTAGATTCCCCCTACTTCTAACATTTCTCTCTCTATCTCTCTCCACTTATTACCCCGTGTCAGCCGATAATAACCAAATTAAACTAATTCCATTAAAACTAGGGGTGGCAAATTGAACCCAAATTCATTAATAAACCCAAACCCACCTACTAGAAAATAGACCCAATTCAACCTATTTATTAGTTGGGTTAGAATGGGTCCAACCCATTTAACCCATTTATTAATTGGATCTAATTTGGTCAACTTAAATGACCCAATAAACCATGAACATAACCCATAACAAAAAAAACCCTTTATCAATTGATCAAATCAAAATCCCCGATCTCGTAGAAGAATTGGCGACAATATCCTCCTTGCTCAGGAATTAATGAGGATCCTCCCTCACTCTCGACCTCTCTCGCCACTAAATTGGACTCTCTCTCTCTCTCTCTCTCTCTCTCTCATATGTGTTATGCAAAATAGCAGCAATAGAAATAGGGACCCTAGAAATATACTCTACCTCCGTCCCAAAATATTTGTCCGGTCCGCAAAACAAGAACTAAAAAATAATGTATTTTTTTCAAGAAAAAATTCAAACTTCGTTCATGAATGAAAAGAACTCATTGATATTTAGTAGATTGTTGAAAAAAATTGTATTATTTTTACGTCCTCGTTTTGCGGACCGGACAAACATTATGGGACAGATGGAGTAGAATCTCCTTCAAAAGCTTCGTAAATTAAGATAATTTTATTACTTATTCAAAGTATTGTTTTTTAGTCGATTGTCAAAAGTAATATACCTGATAAAGTTTTTTTTTTTTTGCAAGCCTACCAGATTAACTCCATTAGGATTTTACGTTTGTTATGTGCAATTTGTATAAATTTTTTACTTTTACGTTTGTTTTGTGCAATTTGTATAAATTTTTTACTCATTAGGATTTTACAGTACAGGCACATCAGGTGTGGCACACCTCAGCCACACCCCTCTCACATACAGGTGGGACCCGTTTCAATGGGATTCATGTATGTGAGAAGGGTGTGGCTGAGGTGTGCCACACCGATATGCCTCTAGTATTTCTGTTTTACTTTTACGTTTGTTCAACGACAAATTGTTGGGTTTCCGAATCTGACATGCACGAGTGGCACATAAATAAAATACTAAGTGAAAACGTAAATACAAATAAGGGTTAAAAACTGAGACATATATATCCAAGGATTTAATTATTGGCAGCTACGTAGCGATTTCTCCATCATCTGGTATTACTACACCCCGTTATTATGGCGCTAGCAAGAATTCACCTCTATCGGTTGATTTCCGTGATGAATCTTTTTTTATCCAATTTTTAGCTCGCTTCCTATATAGTCGCTTCGGGCGTTCTAAAAAATTCACGGTAGCTAGCGACATGCTACTCCTGCTATGTATCAGAAAAAATTAAGTGTACAAGGGTAATTTGGTCATTTTAGTAGTAGAGGGATAGTATGGTAATTTTAGTCATTTAAATTTACAGGGATAATATAGTCATTTTAGTGTACATTGATATTTTAGTCATTTTAAATTTTAGTATATAATATGTAATTGGGTTAATGGGTGGGTTGGGTTTGCTTTTAAATAAATGGGTCAGGTTGGGTATGGGTAATTAGACTCATAATTAATGGGTCTAAATGGGTCAATGACCCATTAAAGACCCAACCCACTTGCTACTTACCCATTTTGACCCAAACCCGCCCATTTGCCACCCCTAATTAAAACTAACCAAATAAAAATAGAATAAATTAAATAGGCATCCTATTTATAAGATTTATTTAGGTGTCCATCCTAGTCAGTTTAAATACTTATGTTCTCATCCTCAAATTGTCAAGTTACCCCATTATACCCATATATATATTTATTTATTTATTTATTTATTAGGGATATACGATTTCCAATTCCAACAATTATAGGGATATATATATATGGGATACACGGTTTCCATTCCACAATTATAGGCATTATGCTAATCCCAGCAAAAACTGTAGCTCTTTCTCCTCCTATCTCTGGATCGAGGAACCAATATACCCACCATTACCGATCAACTCTATCGTCTCCGCCTCCATCGTTGCCGATCACCCTCACCATCACTATCAACTCCACCATCGCTGTCAACCTCGTAGTCGCTGACCGCCACCGTAAAACCCATCATCAGTTCGGATCTCTCTCTCACTAGATCGATGACCGTCGTTAAATAAATTCATATAAGATGACACTGTAGACAAAAAATATCAATTATTCGATATTTTTCGTCTTTACTCTAATTTTTTATTTTTTATTTTGCTTTTGATCGTAACTTTTTAGTCTCTAGACTCCTTCCGTCGATGATTAACTCGAAAACTAAAACGTGAATTTAAAAAAAAAAAAAATCAAAAAACACGAAACGGGAAATTTAAAAAAATATAACGTGAATTCACTAGGTCCAATTTATTGAAACACTCATTCTACGATCACAAATATTTTCACAAATTCACTCACATTTACATTGGGATCCACACACTACATTTCCATTGAATGTGTGTGGGACTCATTAAAAGATGTGAGTATATGTGTAAAGTGTGTATGTGTTTGTGGTTATTGAAATTACTCTTGAAATTATCCCGGGTCAGCCTTATTCCGATAAGAACCAAATCAACCCAATTTATACCTACCCGGATCTCCTAGCCAAACACCCCGAAACACACTCTCAGAAACCCTACACTCTCTCCCCTGTATCACATATAAACTCTTCGCCTCCACTTGCTAGGGTTTCACTTGTCTCTCTCTAACCTCTCATTTCACTATCTATATCTCCTCCAAACCAAACCCTAGATACCAACAACCATGGCTGAGAGAGGAGGCGGAGGCGACCGTGGCGGTTTCGGGCGTGGCTTCGGAGGCCGCGGGGGCGGCAGGGGGGGCGATCGCGGCGGGAGAGGCGGGCGCCGCCGCAACCCCAGGCGCGAGGAGGAGGAGAAGTGGGTCCCCGTGACGAAGCTGGGGCGGCTGGTGAAGGACGGAAAGATCAAGAGCATTGAGCAGATCTACCTCCACTCTCTCCCCATCAAGGAGCACCAGATCATCGACACCTTGATCGGACCTTCGTTGAAGGACGAGGTCAATCTCTCTCTCTCTCTCTCTCTCTGTATATATATAGAGAGCCCCTTCACGATTTTGGAAAGAAATAAAATCCATTACTTAGGCTCTGCTTCACATAATGCGCGAGCGGGAGCGCGGACTTTACGGGTATCATAAAATTTGCGAGACCAATGATTGAGAGAGCGAGCGCAGGCTAGTGGAGGGTTATGTGACTAAGCTTAGGCTAGCTCCAATGCTTACTTTCATTTTTCTGATTCTAGTGTGAGTGTATGAGTGTGAGGTTGGTAAGAAATTCCCTGGTTTTATTCCGAAACCCATTTGAATAATAAGTTTTGATGGAAAATTGGAATCTCGAATAATACTCACTCTTTTAGCGATTTCATTAGATATTTTGAGAAATGCATAGCTTAACCCCAAGTTTTTCCGGTCACTTTTGCTGAAAAACGTGTTGTACTTCCTTGATTTGATGGGAACAAGTTGGCTCTCGTTTGACACTAATTTTGGGGATGGGAGATAATTTTGTTGTGTCCTTTTGGGTTGGTAAAGGGCTTGAGATGTCGACATACTAGTATTGGGTGGGAAATGAAAAGAAAGTGGAATTATATCACTAGTTTCAATTATCAAAAGAGGTGAGAAGTTGTGAAAAAATTGTAGGTTTTGTTGGTCCAGTTTTGTTTGTTACCAAATCTATCTCGCCATTCTTGTTTAGATTTGATGAGAAACCCCAACCCTTTCTTTTCCTTCCCTTTCTCACAATCCACATGGTGTGTGTGTGGGATTCTAACAAATGAGTGTGTGTGAGATTCAAACAAATGAAAACCAAGTACTAGCTTTTGCAACATTGTTTCACATATTTGTCAAACTTAGATACCTAGTTTAAAAATCTAGGTCCGGCCATGTTTCAGGTGATGAAGATCATGCCAGTGCAGAAGCAGACTCGGGCTGGTCAGAGGACCAGGTTCAAGGCCTTTGTTGTTGTTGGTGATGGCAATGGCCATGTTGGTCTTGGTGTTAAGTGCAGTAAGGAGGTGGCGACAGCTATTCGTGGCGCGATTATTCTTGCTAAGCTGTCAGTGGTTCCGGTGAGGAGAGGGTACTGGGGGAATAAGATTGGGAAGCCCCATACCGTACCGTGTAAGGTTACAGGAAAGTGTGGTTCTGTTACTGTCAGAATGGTCCCAGCTCCCCGAGGTGCTGGTATAGTGGCGGCAAGGGTGCCAAAGAAGGTCCTGCAGTTTGCTGGGATTGATGATGTGTTCACTTCTTCCCGTGGCTCAACAAAAACTCTTGGCAACTTTGTTAAGGTTTGAGCTACATTATGGACTTTATTTAGAATTGTTTACTTCTTTATCAGATCATAGCTGATTACACTTTACTTCTTGTTAACTGATGGATACATGCATGTATTGTCGTTGTCTATTTTTCCTCCAGTGATATAAGTGTTTGTATTGAATAAGTACGTGGTTGTATGTAGTTATTTTGAGGAGTGGAATTTGATGTGCTTTCTGTTAAATGCGTGTGTGAGAACAGTATATTTTCTCAATCAGTCGTGTGAGAGAGGTCATCCTTTCTTTGAAATGATAGGGATAAGTCTAATGGATTATGTTGCATTGTTTTTTCATAGAAGGTGTTAGATTGTACGAAAGTTAGATTGGGCTATAATCCTTTGGCGGATAGGCATTTATTGTGTTGCAGGTTAGCAGGGCTTATCATGCATGATAAAAGTAAGTATTATTATAATTTTAATTGCATGGTTATTTCTGGGAGGATCGAAAAGGTGGGATTGTGGTGGGGGAAAGAGGGACATCTGAAAGTACTCGTGATTGGATGAGATTATGCAAGTATAAGCGATACTATATTTGTTCTGTTATAGTTGGATAAAGGTAGGAGGATTATTCTTTACTGTTGGATACAGCTAATACTCCATATGGGAGACTAAATTACACTTCATACCTCAATTATGGGGTGTAACAAAAGCCTGATTAGGTTAGGGATCACATGTTCCCTAATCACATTTCGGTAAGTTGGAAGCATTCTGTCTGTTGGTCATTTTGGTCATTTTTTGTGCTGATCAAAATTGTTTAGCACACTTTCTGCTTGACCAAAAAAAAAATTTGTTTAGCTACTTTTGCTTGCATGCCTAGTAACACAGCATTGTTGCATACAAATATCTTTCTGAGTTTACACAGAAAGTTATCTTGGGAGGGGGCCTCTATTTATTAGTGGCAGCTACCTAGGTCTCTTATTTGTAATTTTTTTGTTTCTGGAAATTTATGTGTGAATTCATGTGTTATTTGCAGGCAACTTTTGATTGTTTGATGAAGACATATGGGTTCCTTACCCCAGACTTTTGGACAGAGACTCGCTTTGTCAAATCCCCATACCAAGAGTACACAGATCTGTTGTCGCTAAAGCCATCCAAGGTTACTTACGTGGAAGATCCTGCAGAGAGAGCTGACGCTTGATCAAGTCCTGGTTTTAGCAAGAGATCAAGAGATGTTTTCCTTAGGCTAAAATGTTTTTGTTTTCTCTTTTATGGGATGCTACCTGCAGTTTTATTCTGGATTTGTTGGATCGCTACTCAAATTTTGAATTATGTGGATTGTGCTTGCTTGATCTTCCATGGATTTTGGATTTGGATAATATAATGGTGCTTTAGCACCTGTTGGATCAATAGATTCCTGGTGAAAATTTTCAAGTGAAGATGGAAGAGGTGTTCTCTCTTTTTGTGTCTGTTCTATTAGAACATCACAAGTCTTTAGGTTGAAGAGAGGGGAAGGGAGTGCCAGGTGCCTCAGGTAGCCCTCTGGTACTCAGTGACCTTTGGTTTAGGGTTTGATTCTTACTTGCGTGCCATCAGTTGTGTCTGGATGGTTCGTATGTGGACGGTGAATTGATTTCCCAGAAGAGACCGTACATTGAGATGTCAAAGAAAAGGAAGTGGAAGGAGTGGAGTGGGGTGGCAAGTGATTCCCACGACGAGTATTTAACTGTGGTTATGAGCCTGGTGAATGGGGATCCCCTTATTTGAACTGTGACGCAAGATGAACTGTGTTTTTATGCTACAAAATGTGAGAACTTGCAACTAGTAGGGAGAAGCTTTTGACCTGCCCATTCATCATAGAGATTGTACTCTTGTGTAGAGTTACTTGAATTTTTTTTGAAATGTGTATAATTGGCGACAAATTAGTTGTGTGCATTTGAAAGTCCCCACCAACTAACCCAAACTTTTGCAGGTGGGATATTAACTAGTTTGACAGAGAACTTTGATTTTTGTCTTATTTGTCTTTCTCTAGTGGTTTGTTCGGTCTGTGGACAACCATATTGTCCCCATGGGTCTCTCTTTTTTCTTTTTCTTTTTGGGGTAGAGGGATTCCACTTGACCACTCATTTAGGCAATTACTGACTAGAGAGGGCAAGATGGACCCTTTTAACACACACACGAATCCAAACTCCCGAAGTCCATGGGGCTCCTTATTCTCCGTCTTTGCTTTTTGCCTTTAGATGAATAACACCTGTGGGTGAAAGCGGGTTCTGTGGGGTCGCTTACGTGTACAAAAGTGAGCTGGAGAGGTGCGATTGGCCGATAATCAGTACCAAAGGGGAAAAGAGGAATGATCTCGTGGGGTGAGGGCTGGAGCAAGAGGTACGGAAAAGACAAAGGCAACGTGTCTCCTTTGTTCTCCGCGGGGGGAATGACGTCTGTCCTTTCTGGAATCGGATGAGTGAGGTCACCTTCTCTCCGGGGAAGAATGTTCTCCTTCCTCAGAATCAGTGCTCTCTCCCTATCTCCTTTTCCAGAAAAGTCAGCCTCTGGCAATCATTGGGAATGTCAGGGGTATTTATAGGGCACATGGGCCTAGGTCAGGCCCAGGACGGCGTTCCTATAAGACCCCAACACGTGTCCCTCCCGTACCTCCAGGTCGTGGAAGACTCGTCCTCCCGCGGAGGACTTCCGCGGGGGAACTCGTGCGTCCGCGACGCTACCTCCATCCCAAGCCACCAAGCCACAAGAGCTTCCCCAATTCCCGCAAGAGCGAGGTCGCGACCCGCGGCGATCGTTTGCCTTCCGCGGGATCCCTCCTGGGCCTGCCTTTTAGACCCGAATAGGATCCCGTGGTCCTCTTACAGTTTCTGTATCAATTCTGGTATGTCTTTTAGTTCCTCCTGGCGGGGCCCGCGGGGGGGTCCCGCGGGATCTTCACTTCCGCGGGTCGGTTCCGCGGGGTCTTCAGTTCCGCGGGTCGGTTCCGCGGGCGTCCATCTTAATGTGCTACGTGTTCCATTTCTATTGGTCAGTCAAACGTCTTCTTGGAATAGTATTTTGACTAAGATTGACTTCCGCGTGGACCTGGTCGCCACGTGTCCACGGCCGATAGGCCGGTCAAAAGGTCTCCTTTGATGACGTGTCAACAATCTTGACCGCGCCTACATATGCCCCCCGCGCGCGTACGACAAGTATACGTCGTCCGCGTGCGTACCATCCTCTTTGTAAGTTTCCGCGGTCATGCTAGGCTGGTTCCGCGGAGCAACGGGCATGATAACTGCTAACGTCCCTTCGTGTACCGTCATGACCCTTCGTGTGCAGACGTCATAAATGCCCCACCGTTTGATCACTATATAAACCCTTTGTCCATTATTTCCTTTTTTACCAAATTCCAAATTTTCGTCGAAGTGCTGTCAATTTCTCTTCTGACTTTCGAGTGAACGTCTTTCTTGTCTCTTTCTATCCTTCGCGGTCAACACTTTCCTCTTTCTTTCACTTCACTCACAGATGGCTGCGCGTGGTCCAATCGTTGAGATCCCTGTCCCCTCCGTGGACCAGTGGCAGAGGGCCCCGTATCTGCGAACAGTTGGGGACCCATTCTGGTCCCTTGCTGAGGCGTATCCCGTTGTGGGTGCCGCCGTGGCTGTTCCCACTTTCTTCACGGCCCCTGCCGCCCCGGAGGATGCAGAGCCCGTCAACCCCTCCTCGGTACTTCGCTTTCGCCTTGAGCGCGGGGATTTCCCCTTTGTGGAGTGCCGTTTTGGGGCCCAAGCTTCCGTACCCACTGACTGGGCGGACTGGGTTGATGACGTCGTCGGCAACCCCCGCTGCAAGCAGGTGTTGCTGGGCAGCGGTACTCTCGAGGCTGTCCAACTGTCGCGGCGCCTGAGCATTCCTCGACAGGGGGCTGCCGTCAGGAACCTGGAATTCGCGTGCTCTCGCTGGAACAGCGATGCTCACTCCTTTGCATGGGCATGGGGGGAGAGCGGACTCTCGCTTGAGGACGTCCACATTCTCACCCGCTTGTCTCTGCGCGGGGGAAATACCCTGGACTTCGCCAAGCTTTCGCGGGCGGATCGAGATGAGGTGGGGGCCTTGAAGGCGTTCCACAAGCAGGCCCAGAACGGGCCGATCTTCACCCCTCAAGGGGTCCGCAAGGACTTCGCGGCAAATGCCAAGAAGACCTCTCTCGGCAGCTGGCTGCGTCATTTCTTCAAGGACCTTCAGCCCGCGAGGACTGTCGCTCCTGGTGCTGAGCGAGATTTCGTCGAGGGCCCCGAATATGGTCAGCACTTCTACATGGCGGGCTTCTTCTCTTACTTCCTCTCATACTTCGTCCTGCCCGACTATCTTGGTGATGGCCTTTCTCAGGCGGTCTTCCCGCTGGCCGTCCTTCTCGCTCGCGGCCAGCCCGTCGCCCTAGCGCCGCTGTTTCTGGGGTCACTCTTCCGCCAACTGGACCTGGTTCAGGCGGATTACGCCAGGTCCCTCGGAAGGTGTGACCACTTTTCGATGGCTCACTCCACTTTCCTGCTTGCGTACTTCTTCGAGCATTTTCGCACCGTCGCCCCGGAACCCCTGGCCTTTCAAGCCTCGGGGGTGCGCTCCCGCGCGGAACAGTGGCATGGGACCAGTAGCGAGGCCTCGTGGTACGAGGCATGTGACGTCGAGGCCAACTTCACTCATCGTCCTTACAACATTCCCTATCCGGGCGTCATGGGCGTAGGCCAATGTCTTCTCCCAGTCGCTTCTTCCCTCAATGCTGCGAGCGACAACACTCCCACGGCGCGGACGGTGATCAACTCCGCGCTCATTGCCCTTCCGGGGTGGCTCCCGACTCTGTCCAGTGAGGGATCTGGGGTGGCGGTGTACCGCCCGGATCGCTTCGCGAGGCAGTTGGGTTTTGACCAAGGGGTACCCGGTCCTGCCCCCGTGATGACTTCATTTGCGGAGTCGCAGCTCCGGTTCATGGCGGGAGAGCTTTCCCCAATCCTGGTGCAACTTGGGAATTTGCCCATCCCTGACAGGGATAGGGTTTCGAATTATACACCCGAGTTCCGCGCTTTTTGGAGGAGAAACCTTAACTCTCTCCAGACATTCGTCCGCGGTCAGGCCGTGGTCCCCGAGGTGGTCATCATCCGAATTCGGGACACCTCTTTGCGGGCCATCACTGCAGCCCGGGCAGCCGACTGGCGCGGGCCTCGCGGCCAATGGGCCGTGATCCACGCCGAGCCTGTGAATAGGGTCTTTCCAGTGGAAGCACCTGCACCTCCTCAAGCTGCTACGGGGCGAACCCGCGCGCGGGGAACCCGCGGGAGGACACAGCCTCCGCCCCCCCCCCCCCCCCCCCGGCAGGACCATCTCAACCGTCTTCCTCTCAGGCGCCCGCGGCGGAGGGGCCTCGCCGTCGAAAGCGTATCCGCAATGTAAGTAACTTCCCATGTGCTCAACCATTTCCTTGCAATGCTTTTGGCTCTTCTTTCTCTCTGTTCTCTGAGGCTTATTCCCTCTGTCTTGCTCCTTCCTTTTCTTTAGCAGCGGGAGCGAGATGCTAGCACCTTCGTGGCCTATGAGCCAGAGGCAGCCGCGGCAGCGGCGGTAGCGGAAGAGGCAGCAGGTGGGGCGGAAAAGGATGCCCCAGACGCTCAGCCAAAAAGGCGCCTCGATGGTAAGCTTTGGTTTACTAGGATGTCCTTTTTTGTTGCCTTGTGGCTTTCAGCCCCTGATTTGTATTTTGCCATGATTTCTCAAACAGTTCTGTCGGAGTCCGATGAAGAGGCGAACGAGGGCGCGGAGACAGACGATGAGGATGACGATGATGATGACGAAGACGACCTCCCCATCAGCGCCTTGCAGGCCCGAGCGTCCGCGTCCGCGAGGGACCCTGTCGCGGCGGATGTCAGTATAGTGGAGATTTATGACTCTCCCGAGGAACAGAGGGGCGCGGGGGTGATTCAACCTCGAGCGGGGCCAGTTCCTTTCCTTCATCCGGAGCCTGAATCCTCCGCGGTCATCGGAGGTATGTTGCCCGACGAGCCTTCTATTGTTGACCTTGGGGGAGATCCCAACACAGTCTCCTCCGAGTCGTATTCTTCTCCGGAGGAATCTGGCAATGTGATAGTATACTCTGCTGATCGAGATCCTTCTCCATCCCATGCAGCAGCTTCAGAGGCTCGCGAGGCTCCGCCGTCGACGGGTACCCGCGAATCTGTGGGTCAGGCCGATATCGCCGCAGATCCTCTCAACGCGGCGGCTGCACGATTGCTGAAGGAGGGAGATGAGGATAACCTCAAAGTGCTTCCTCACCCTGCCGCTGGGGGGTCTGCCGCGGGACAACCTGAGGTGGCTTCAGCTTCCACACCTTCTGGCTCCCAGCAACAGTCCACTAGTGCCCGCATCCGGTCAACGGAGAGTTATCTGGGCCGGGTTGCTGGTGGTTCCCCAGGGGTTTCCAATGCCTCGTTCCTTCAAGGCCCAGGCTTGAATGCGGAGCGGGATGTGGCCATGGACGCCGCCAGTCCCCATTCCCCGGCGTGCTCTACTTCGCAAACCCACTCTCCCCACCAGTCCGCGAGACGCCCGCCGACCCCGCCGGCCGAGCCTTCCGCTCAACCTTCAGACCGACAGCTGGAGGTAAACGAAGAACTTATTGGTGGCCCCACCTCCATTACTGACTCAGATTTCAATTCCTTATTTAAAGAAATGGACTTCTTGCCAACTGACGACGTTTTGGGGGGACAGGGAAGCCAAGCCCTTGGGGATTACGAGCTCGATTTGAATTTGGAGATGGGCAAGCAGAGGGAGGAGGTTGAATCGAGAGAGCAGTCGCCGCCCAGGCAACCTGCTTTAGATCTGGGGAAGGGGCCCATGGATACCGAGACCGCGGAGCCCATCCGCCTCTTTCCCGCGGGCTATGATGTGCCTGCGGAATACTGGCCATTGCTGAATGCCATAGCCCGGTCTCATCCGGAGACCTTCAGCTCCTTTAACCCGCGGTCCCCGGCTCGGGGTGATCTACCTCAGCAGCCTCCACAACGTACTCACTCCCTGGGGGCAGCTTCGCTACAGGGACTTCAACCCTGGAACCGAGGCCGAATTGCTGGAGGTCGCTGAAGATATGCGGGTCTTCGGGTTTGACCTGGCCTGGCTGTGTGCGCGGAGCTCCGCTTTGAGGGCCGCGGGGGAGAGGGCCGCTCTAAGGCCTGAAATCCAGAGCCTGGCGGCTCAGCTGGAGTCTACTAGCCAACACCTGGCCCATCTGGAGGCCAGTTTTGCTCGGGTGCTGCAGCATGACGCGGAGCTGGCTGCTGCCTCGTTGAATCTAGCCGACCCTGACCCAGACGGGCTTGTCTTCTTGGATTGGCAGGCTTAGAAACTGCTGTTGTTTGTTTGTTGTTAATTAAATTTTTTTTTGAACACATATACTATTTTTTTTTTTTTAATAAAACCATGGGTCTTCCTGAAATAAAACAGTCTTTGTGTTGATAATATCATGATAGATGTACTTTTGCTGGGGTCCGCGAGCCATGCTCTGACTTCTCGTGACCTGTTTATCATTTTTTGTTCAACAAACAGTAAGTCTGCCACTCGGGTAGGGCCACGCTCTGGCCGCTCAAGACTTAACACTATCTCTTTTTCGACAATCACTAAGTGTAAACCTCGCGGGTCATATTCTGACCTCTCGCGACTTAGCATCATCTCATTTTGATAGTTGTTAAGCTCGGAGAAACGAACCGGGGGCCATGTTCAGGCCACCTAAGGCTTAACATCATCTCTTTTTGACAATCACTAAGTATGAGTCTTGCGGGCCATGATCTGGTCTCTTGCGACTTAGCATCGTCTCTTTTTGATAATCGTTAAGTTTGGAGGGATGGATCAGGGCCATGTTCTGGCCGCTCAGGACTTAACATTATCTCTTCTTGACAATCACTAAGCATGAGTCTCGTGGGTCATGTTCTGACCTCTCGCGACTTAGTATTGTCTCTTTTGATAATCGTTAAGTTTGAAATGGAAAAAATCATGAAAAGGAGTTGATAGTACCGCGGAAATGTTCTCTCCGCGGAGCCTCATCACTTTACCTCAACATGAAAAAGAAAGTTAAACACCAGCATGAATTAGGAACAAGTGACCATCTTTTCATTAACATCCAATCAACTTGTTACAATAGGGGAGAAAGAAATAGACTGTTCTAAAATAAAAAAGGGGGAGACTGGCAGGGCAGGACAACGGCTTGCTCGCTTCCAGCGTTTCTCTTCACGGGTAGAATTTCTTGACATACTTAGCGTTTACCGCTCCTGTCTCGAAACCATCTTCGACGCGGGCTAGGTGGTAGTATCCGCTAGTAGAGGCACTGATCACCTCGTAGGGTCCTTCCCATCTAGGGGTGAATTTAGGTGTTTTCATATCCCTCATTACTGCTGTGGTAGCCTTCCAAACCAACTCCCCGACTTCAAATACCCGCGGCACTACGCCCTTGTTGTAGTAGCGTGCCACGGATTCCCAGTATTTCTCGTGGGCAAGGGCCGCCGTTGCTCTTCTCTCTTCTAGGGCTTCCAGGTCTGCTTTCCTTCCTTCCGCGGAATTTTCCATCGCGAGTATCATCCGCGCGGAGGGGACACTTAGCTCTGCGGGTAAGACCGTTTCTGCTCCGTATACCAAGCTGAAGGGGCTGGCGCGGGTAGATTTCCTTTTTGAAGTTCGATAAGCCCAAAGAGCTATCGGCAAGTGATCCGCCCAAGTACCCCCGCGCTCGTCCAACAGTTTGCTCAAGATTCTGATCAAGGTCTTGTTCGTTGCTTCCGCCTGTCCATTTCCCTGCGGGTAATAGGCGCTAGATGTACGGTGATCGACCGTGTATTCATCAAGGAGGCTTCCCACGTGGTGATTGATGAATGGAGTACCGTTATCGGAAAGGATCATCTTTGGTATGCCGAACCTGCAAATGATGTTCTCCTTAATGAATGCTGCCACTGCGTCTCCTGTAGCCTTCTTCAGCGGAACAGCCTCGACCCACTTAGTATAAACCTCTGTGGCAGCCAAGATCCATCTGTTCTTCCGCGACGCTGGTCTGATCGGTCCGACTAGATCCATTGCCCAAGTGTGGAAGGGATAAGGGGCGTGGACGGAATGCAACTCCACAGAGGGAGCATGAACCAAGTTCCCGAATTTCTGGCAGGCCTGGCATCTTCGCACGTGTCTCTTCGAATCCTTTTCCATGGTGGGCCAAAAATACCCCAGATTAACCATCTGCTCGTAAAGCTTCCTCCACCCTTGGTGCTCAGTTCCGTGAGTCTTGGCCAGAACCTCTTCCGCCTGCTCCTTATCCACGCATACTTGAGGCATTCCATCGAGGGTTCTTCTGAACAGCAGTCCCTTTTCCAGGAAGAAACGCCGCGCACCGCGGATGACCCTCGTGGACTCAGCTCGCTCGGTGGATAGGGCTCCTTCTCGTAAGTAATCGATGTAGACTTGTCTCCAGTCCACCTCCTGGTTGTCAGTGTTTGCCATCAGGCATTCTGGCTGGGCCATGTACAGGGAACACCGAGTGCAATTCTTCGTAATCAAATCAGCCTCTTTCTTCATAGTAAGCCAGTAATAACCTTGCCTCTGAATTCTCCTGTATAGGGCTATCTCGTTGTCCGCGCAGTTGTCGATGTGGATCCTGTCCAATACTTCTTCTGCCTCCTTCGCGCCAATACACCGCGCGAGCCATCCCTGCGGGCCGCGATAATACAATTCTCCGCGTAAAACTATGAAACTCGTCAGCTCTGCGGTGGATAGATGCCCTACGCCGGTGACTAACTGAATTTTAATAGATCCGCGCCAATCTTCGATCGGCTCTGCGATGTCCTCCACCGCGGATGGCTCAAACATCTTCACAATTTCAATGCAGGCTCTGTCTTCCTCAAACCCCGTCTTTGCCCCCAGCGTTGCGAGAGCGTCCGGGAAACGGTTCTCCGATCTGGGTTTGTGGATAATACTGACACTTTCGAAGAATTTCATCAATTTCTGCACTGTTGTTCGGTATGGTGCCAGAGTTGGTTCCTTCAGCGCGTAGATCCCTTCCGTTTGCAAAACTACCAGCTTTGAGTCTCCCGCTATCTTTAGGTGCTTGACCCCTCTCTCTTTTGCCGCTATTAGACCCAAGATTAATGCCTCGTATTCCGCTTCGTTGTTGGAGCATGGGAAATTCAATTTGTACGCCAGATGCACTCTATCTCCCCCTTCTGTTTGTAACACTATTCCCGCGCCTCCCGATCCACTACCCGCGGCCCCATCGAAGCTGAGCGTCCAGTGCTGTTCATCTGTGCTGGCCGCGAGAGCTTCGAAACCATCTCCGGGTAGACAATCTTCAAGCGGCTCGCATTGTCCACTTGGGAACTGAGCTAGTAGGTCCGCTAGGGCCTGGCATTTGATTGCTTTTGGAGTTGCGCACGAGATGTCGAACTCCGCGAGTGCTAGCAGCCAGCGGGCGACCCGTCCCGTAAGGGCGGGGCGCGATAGAAGAAATCTCACGGGGTCGCACTTAGTGATTATCTGGATGGGAAAAGATAGGAAATAGTGCCGGAGCTTCTGCGCGGTAAAGACGAGGGCCAAACAATGTCTTTCTATGGCGGTATATCTTTCCTCTGCTCCGTGTACTTTCCTGCTGATGTAGTAGACTGGGCGCTCTGTCCCATCTACCTCTTGCACCAGCAGGGCCCCAATGGATCTCGGGGTAGAGGTCAGGTAAAGAATCAGCGGCTTCCCCGCGACTGGCGCCGCCATTGTCTGAGGAGAAGTCAACGCCGCTTTAATCCGCTGAAACGCCTGCTGGTAGTCTTCCTTCCATTCAAACTTTGCATTTCCCTTTAACAGGTCTGTGAACGGCGCCGCGATCTCCGCCATCGCGGGAATAAAACGGCGGAGGTATGATACCTTCCCTAGGAATCGCTTGAGCGTTTTCTGTGAGTGGGGCGGGGGCATTTCCGTGATAGACTTGATCTTGGCCTCGTCCGCGTCGATTCCGTGGCGATGTACCATGAAGCCCAAGAATTTTCCCGCGGTGACTCCAAATGCGCACTTCAGCGGATTCATCTTGAGATTGAACTTTCTGCATCTCGCGAAGGCAGTGCCTAAGTCTGCGAGATGGTCCTTGCGCTCCTTGGATTTCACCACCAAGTCATCCACGTAATCTTCAATTATCTTGTGCATGAGGTCGTGGAAAATTGCTGTCATGACCCGCTGGTATGTTGCCCCCGCATTCTTGAGCCCGAAAGGCATGACAATGTAGTAGAAATTCCCCAATGGTGTTCGAAATGCTGTCTTCTCTGCGTCCTCCGGAGCCATTTTGATCTGGTTGTACCCGCTGAAACTGTCCATGAAAGAGAACATCTGGTGACCGGAGGTAGCATCCACCAATGTATCGATGTGTGGCAGCGGGAACTCATCTTTCGGACACGCTTTGTTGAGGTCGCGGAAGTCGACACAAACTCGAATTTGGCCATTCTTCTTCTTTACAGGGACAATGTTCGCTAGCCACTCCGGGTACTGGATTGGGCGAATGAATCCTGCCTTCCGCAGCTTCTCGACTTCTTCCTTGATCTGTCCTTCCAAATCTGGGTGGTATTTCCGCTGGGACTGTTTCGCGGGCTTAGAGTTTGGGAAGGTATCCAAGTGGTGCGTGACCAGCTCTGGATCCAACCCGGGCATCTCCTCATAGTGCCATGCGAACACATCCGAGTTGTCACGTAGTAATGCTATCAGTTTCTCGCGGAACTCTCCGCTCAACTCCTTACTTATAAACACCGGCTTTTCGGGGCCTACCCCGTCGCTTAGATCAACTTGTTCTAGAGCCTCTTGCTGCGGCCTGGGCTGGTCTTGCATGCATTCCGGAGCGGGCTCCGGCTTGTCTATTACCTCTTCTTCTTCCGCCGCGGCACATGTACCGCCGGGGCCAGCGGTTTCATGATCATCCGCTGCCCCGGTGGACCGTCACAAATAATACACTGTCTTACCCCCCTCCTTCGTATTAGTTATCTTCCTGGGGGCCGCGGCGTCTGCTGCAGCAGGGTCTCTCCGGCGCGCCTCCGGCTTTTCATCTCTGATGTCTTCCCATCTTGGGATCTTGACTGCGCGAGGCTTGGCGGTGATCGCCTGAGATACCTCGCCCAGTTCTGAGAAGTAGACCGCGTCTGAGAGGTGTGTTTCATTGGTATCAAAAGGGTTTTCAGACGCGCGAACTGTGACTTTCTTTCCTGCCCAGATTCCTTTCAAACATTGATGGTAGCTAGAAGGTACAACCGCGTACTTGTGCATCCAACTTCTTCCGAGAATAATCTGATAATTCGGATCCGCGTTGATGAGATGAAATTTAGTGGCCGAGCGGATTGCCCCTACTTCTAGGTCTACCACCACGTATCCCAAGGACTGCTTCTTATCTCCTCCAAATCCCGTGATGGTTATTGGAGATTCCACTATTCTGTTAGACTGTATTCCCACTTTCTGGAATGTCGACATTGGCATCAGGTTTATGGAGGCTCCGCCATCTAAGAAAGTCCTCTTTAGCTCCATCCCGTTGACGCGGGATGTAACGTACAGCGGGCGGTTATGGGGGTAAGGTACCCGTCGATCCACGTCCGAGAAGGTGACTGAGTTAGACTCATCGCGGATCGTCCGCGGGACTGACCCCTCCGCGGTCATGCACGACTCCTGATGAACCTCCGCGATGTTGACAATCGCCTTTGTAATTTCCAATCTTGCCGCTGGTGTGAACCCGAAACCGTCGAAGAATGCGCGGAACTTCGCACTGTTCTGTAATGTTTTGGCCGAGGCATTGGGATCCGGTATCACCGCGGGGGCTGGACCCTCCCCGAATTCTTCCGTTATTTCGTAGCACGAGACCATGTAGGCCCCTGCTTCTTCATCTTCTCCTCCCATGTAGTAGTTGCTTTCGGCCTCGTCATCATCATTGTACATGAACGGGTAGCACTCCGCCATGTTAACCTCCCCGTTGTTTCCGTGAGCTGGATAAGGCTCGTCGCGGACGTCGCGCCGTCCTATCCTTAGCTCATTCGCGTTCTGCTTCCGTTTGAACAATCTCTTCAACGACCAACAATCGCTTGTTGGGTGCTTGGTGTGCCTGTGGTACATACAGTACCTCGGGTGCTCGCGGTCCTCCCGCGTCGGCTCATACTCCACTGGGGGGAGCGTCAACTCTCCATCCTGCACCCATGCATTCACCAAGGCCCGCACTTCATCCATCGTACAGGGGAAGTCTGGTGCTGGCCCCATCTCGCGCTCTCTCCGCTTTCGTGTCCCCGCGCCCTGCTGAGTCCGCGGCACGTCCGCGACAGCCACGGTAGCGCTGGCGGCCTTGCCTTTCCAAGCATCCTTTCTTGCTGGTTTGACCACATGGCGGATGTTGTACGCCGACTCCAATAAGGCAGAGAATGTTCCCAACTTCAAATTAATGAGTAACATCTTAAATTCGTCCATCATTCCACCGATGCAAATTTCCACCAGCTGTACCTCCTTTGCGGACTCGGTGCAATCAACAGCACGATCCTGAAACCTTCTGATGTAGTCCACCACGTCTTCTCCGCTAGCCTGCGTTTCTTTCGTCAAGCTGATCACTGTAATCTTTTCGCGGACCTGGAAGAACTTGGCGTAGAAGCTGTTCACCATTTCTTCCCAGGTGGTGATCGAGTAAGGCTCCAGGTTGACGTACCAAGTATACGCGCGCGAGGTGAGGGACTTCGAGAATTCCCGCAGCCGCAAGTTATGATCGGACGCGTGGACCCCCAGAGACTCCATGAAACGGACTACATGTTCCTGGGCACTTCCCTCTTTTCCGTCAAACTTTACAAATTTCGGTGGGGTATACCCCTCCGGGTAGGGTAGTGATAGGATCGTCATAGGATAAGGCGGGCGGATATCTGGGCTGGGGAGAGAGGGCAAGACCATCTTGGTTTTCTCCTTAGTGAGGAGGGCTTGTACGTCCGCGAGGGTGATGAACTGTCCCGCGGATGAGGCCCCTACTTCAGTAATGGCCGGCTCCTTTCTGCTCGCCTCACTTGCCTTCTGCTGCGCTAGCAAGGCCTGGACCTCCGCCATGGTAATATAGGGTCCTGCGGAGGGCGTGCTAGCACCGTCGGCGGCCGCTTCCTTCTGGCGGTCTCCAGTGTTATTTCCCGCGAAGCCTCCTACGAGTATAGGGCGCAAGTGGGGAGGCACCGTTGGGGGAAACTGGGGCTGCATTGTCTGGCTAGTGCTACCCCCCGCTTGGTTCTGTGGCAGTTCGTCGTTTTGACCCACCGCGGCCTTTGGGAGCGCCGCTGAGATGACCTCGGTGAGACCAGCAAAAGCCGTAAGCAGCTGTCGCTGCGTCTCGAGGAACTGCCGCTGCCCGTCCTGGAGGGCCCACAGCGCCTGCGCGGCCGTGCCCGCGCTATTGGTTTCCTCGACCTCCTCGATAACTGGCGTGCCGTCGTGTTGTGCCGCCATTGCGTTACGGCGTGATAGCGGCCGCTCGATGTATTCCGTGGAACGGGTACTAACCATAAACCAAAAGACACCTCCCCAGCAGAGTCGCCTAAATGTGGGTGAAAGCGGGTTCTGTGGGGTCGCTTACGTGTACAAAAGTGAGCTGGAGAGGTGCGATTGGCCGATAATCAGTACCAAAGGGGAAAAGAGGAATGATCTCGTGGGGTGAGGGCTGGAGCAAGAGGTACGGAAAAGACAAAGGCAACGTGTCTCATTTGTTCTCCGCGAGGGGAATGACGTCTGCCCTTTCTGGAATCGGATGAGTGAGGTCACCTTCTCTCCGGGGAAGAATGTTCTCCTTCCTCAGAATCAGTGCTCTCTCCCTATCTCCTTTTCCAGAAAAGTCAGCCTCTGGCAATCATTGGGAATGTCAGGGGTATTTATAGGGCACATGGGCCTAGGTCAGGCCCAGGACGGCGCTCCTATAAGACCCCAACACGTGTCCCTCCCGTACCTCCAGGTCGTGGAAGACTCGTCCTCCCGCGGAGGACTTCCGCGGAGGAACTCGTGCGTCCGCGACGCTACCTCCATCCCAAGCCACCAAGCCACAAGAGCTTCCCCAATTCCCGCAAGAGCGAGGTCGCGACCCGCGGCGATCGTTTGCCTTCCGCGGGATCCCTCCTGGGCCTGCCTTTTAGGCCCGAATAGGATCCCGTGGTCCTCTTACAGTTTCTGTATCAATTCTGGTATGTCTTTCAGTTCCTCCTGGCGGGGCCCGCGGGGGGGTCCCGCGGGATCTTCACTTCCGCGGGTCGATTCCGCGGGGTCTTCAGTTCCGCGGGTCGGTTCCGCGGGCGTCCATCTTAATGTGCTACGTGTTCCCTTTCCATTGGTCAGTCAAACGTCTTCTTGGAATAGTGTTTTGACTAAGATTGACTTTCGCGTGGACCTGGTCGCCACGTGTCCACGGCCGATAGGCCGGTCAAAAGGTCTCCTTTGATGACGTGTCAACAATCTTGATTGCGCCTACAACACCTTTCTCCCTTTGACCAAAAAAAAAACATGTGTGCGGGAGCTCAATTAGAACAGAGGAAGAAACGAGAAGGCAGTCGTTGGAGGTAAGGCCAAATTGCACATAGGAGCTTTGCTAGTAAGCTTGGTTGGCCTCTGCGGAGTCTAAATTGGTGTCCCATTTAGTTGAAATTGGGGAAGTGGTGGACCCCCATTCCGCATGCGTAAACTGTGGCTCCACACGAGAAGGAAAGAAGGGTTTTGGTA
The DNA here is from genome assembly GCA_020567845.1 of Rhododendron henanense subsp. lingbaoense. Classification (NCBI taxonomy): domain Eukaryota; kingdom Viridiplantae; phylum Streptophyta; class Magnoliopsida; order Ericales; family Ericaceae; genus Rhododendron; species Rhododendron henanense. Next base: position 39,602,553 of record CM036313.1, on the reverse strand, counting down.
GACAAGAAGAGAACGAGGAGAAGGAAAGGCCGTAGACCTTTCAAGGTTGAGGAATGGATGGATGCAAAACGACTATTGTTCAAAGAGGGACTGCCTTACAGAACTCTTAGCTCTTAAAAAGGTCAACCCTTGCTCCATTCCCTCCTTAGGTTAGAAATGGCGGGGTGGAATAGCTATAACTACTCAAAGCATGAATTCTTTGAACAACTTTCAGATGATAAGGAAGATAGCTTCTCATTCAATCAATTTACATTTGTTGTTGCATTGCATTCAATAAGCAATGGCTATCCGATTCAAAGAGGTCCGCCTCCGGGCGGTTCCCTACAGGGCTAGTTCCCGCCCGACTCTAAAAAGAAACTAGAAAAATCGTAAGTTGAAATAGCATAGGTGACGACTGAAATTCTTCCTCCCTTTCTGAGAAACAAGTAATATCTCGGTACGACTTGGCGCAACTAGTCATGAGGCCCATGACTGGCCAAGGGCTAGCACACATGAATAGTAAACCCAGCGTTAGAATGGGTTTTTTCAATTGTCTAAACAGACTAAATGGGCTAAAACCTATAAAAATGCGGATTTTGAGACATGTCATTCTCCTTATATACATTAACACTAAAAGTCTATTATCATAAACAACTTGTATGCAGTTCTTAAGTTACAAACAAACTTTTTAGGAACAATCCAACCTGATTACCTATTCCGATCGGAAGAGGTCTGGTTTGGGACATGTGTCATGTATTTGGTTCGGACATCGGAGGTTATATGAACCATCTCTAAATGAAACTCATTTATTATGAGCAATGCTATACATACAATTTTAAAATATAATTCAGGACGCAAGTGTATCATTTTTGGAACTATTCGATACACATGAGTCAACATGCTTCAAACGGTTCCGAACGCAGTTGTCTCAGGAGTCGTATTTTAAAAGTGTATGCGTAGACTTTCTAAATTAAAATTGTATCCGGTCAATTTTGATCTATTGTACCTCTAAAGTCAATTTGATTTGCCCCTCCTCTTTGTGCTATCCTTCACTGAAACCATATCACTCATTTAATTACCTTATCAACCGATATACAATAGACACGTCTAAACAACTTTATTCTATTTTCTCTCATCTTATTATTTATCTAAATGCACTCCAAACACGAAGCCCAAATAGGGATGACAATTACCTCCGACCTGTCCCTGCCTCCGACCTCCCCGCCCCGATCTGAGCAGGTATTCCCCGATCCGATAAGCAAATGGGGCGGAGATGATATTTGCTTCCCCACCGCGTTTTAACCTGATCCGACTCCAATTATAGATATTTATATTTTTGTATGTATATGTCTAAATAAATTTCATTATTTTGATATAATAAGAGCAATGTACCAATTAATAAAACACTAGTTTAAGTCCTTGTTTTCTTTATTTCTATTTTTTTTTAACTCTCATCAATATCTTGTTTTCTTGTCAAAACACTCTAAAAAGAACAAAATTAATCGAATTATTATGGTAAATGAGGATCCGATCCTAGCACCTCTCCGATTTCTCCCGCTCCAACTCCGATCCAATATAGAATGCAATGGATTTGGGGAACGCTAAATTTGACTCCGATCCTCCCATCCCTAAACCCAAATATTCAAGTTTTGGACTTTTAAACGGACTTTCTAAAACATAATCTCAAGAATCAAGATCCAGCCCAAGACTGGGCATGGGTCGGTTACTCCTTTTTTCTTCGTTTTCTTTTCCACCGATAAAATATGTCCCCAGAAGAAGAAGAAGAATTGAAGGCGACTTGGCACGACTCTTCCCCTTTCCCTGTGGCTTCTGGATTCCGCTTCGAAATTTCAACGCGGAATTCGCAAGCTTCAGAATCAAGTCAGTCGTTCCCAAAAACTGGGCTCAAATCCAGGGAAATCGATACCCATAAGTCTAATTGTCGATCTTTCAAATCTGTTCATTCATCATTCTTTGATATTTTCCTCTCTTGAATTGTCTGATCTGTGAGTTTGGGACGAGGAATAATCGAATTACGATGGGAACTCCAGCGTTTCCGAACCTGGGAAAGCATTGCACCGTCGAAGACTGCAAGCTCATTGATTTCTTGCCCTTCACCTGCGATTGTTGCCACCAGGTTCCTCTCTCTCTCTCTCGAATATAATTTATGCTGACAGATTTTAGACATGCCAATACTCAATTATGAATTGTATGCGATGTGTGCATATTGATTATGTGTTCTGTATGTATGATAAATATACCGTCCAAGTACAACCAACCCCAAGGGGTTGCCAGAGTTTAGGGCTAAAGGTCTCAGGTTTGAAACTTACCAGGTGTTATCAACTCCTTTGGGCCAATCCATATGGGTTTCCCGCTAGTTGACCGGGGGATTGGTCGAGGTGCACATAGGTTGGCTCAGACACCTGAGTTATTCAAAAGAAATCCACGGCACAATTCACGTACCTTTGGAAAAGTATTATCTTTTGGGGTGAGAGTTGTTTTCAAGGGTTTATGGGTGTGTTATGAAATTTGACCAATGTTAGCAACCATTTTGGATTTTTTAAATGAAATTGGGGCGACAAAAAGTTATGAAGTTTGTGGGGATATTCGTCATCTTTCTTTTCTAGTATTTGGCACGAATGATTGTGTTGTAGTTGCAAACCGTTGTGGGGTTTGTGTCCTTAATTGGGAGGGTACTCTGGGACCTTAATTCGGTGTTGTTACTAGCTTATAACGGATATTCTTTTCGAAATATGTCATGTATTTAGCTCGTAATTTCCGGTTACATGCTATGTTTCAGCTGTAGTGTATAGTCCTGTGATCTTTCCTTTGCTTTGGCACTCCAATCACTGAAATGTCCCGGTGAGTACTCTTATGAGCTTGTTTGATTACCCAGATTCCTATTACGGGGAGACACAAGAAGTAATATACAATAGTAAATGACAAAAGAGAGGGACCGAAGGAATGCATATCTCATAACTGCACTTCTGTTGTTTGAATAGCACAATTTGGTGGAGAGATTACAAAACCATTGGACAACCAATCGGTGAAATGTATAATACCTAGGGATATGGTATCTGTAATACTCCAACAATTAGTTTGGTGGAATTACTCGTTTTATGAGACTATATACACTCATTGATTGTCGTCCGAACAAGGATGACTTGGGTTTCTTATCTTCTTCCCTTCTAGCATGTGTATATAGTTGTAGGAGGACTGATATTTGTGAGTTAGGCAAGAATCTTACTAATCTTCGTTCATGTGTTATATGAGTCCTTGGTGATAAAGGTTTCTCGTTGGACAATTGTTCTTGTGCTTTGTGATGGTAATGAATGAAAAACAAAAGTATATTGCCAAGAGAAAAGTTTATTAAGGGGTAGGACGGTTACTGTGTGGTCATTGGAGAACGAAACACCTACAGAAACTGGCTAAAATGCAGTGCTTAATAAGAAGAAACGTTTGTTCCAGTACTTGCGAGACTGTAGTTGCTTTTTTTATATATTTAACTTGGGCAGGTTATCTGAAGTGTAATAGGTACTACTGCATACTTAAATTACTAATACTTTGGCTAAAATTGCTCAATATGTTGCTAGTGCAACTGTACCTTTTGGTCTCTTCGAAATATATGGTGCTAGATGGTACTTGAATTGGCTCTATGGAGTATACTTGATTCTCGTGTAGATGCATCTAAGATTTGCAAATGATATTGTAGCACTTTGTAGTGTTGCATTCGATCCCATCACTGTCATGTATTTCTATGCTGCAGAGAAGAGTAGTTCTTTTTGCTTTTTCAGTTGTTGATGGTCTCGCATTTTCGTGCATGTGATTGATGAAAGAATCATTCAGACAATAGACCTGCTTTGTTGAGCTGACATGTAGCAAATTTATGGCAAAGGTGGGATCATCTGGAGCTGTTTATCCCGTGTTACATAACCTCTTCAAAATGAATGACCTAGGAAGTACCAGTGTCAAACACTCTTGAGACTTTGGTAAGGGTATGGGGCATGGACTTTCACCTAGGAAGCTTATATGTATTCAAGTTTTCCTCGAAATATGTACAAAACCCTCGTATCATGTACGAAGTGTCGAGGAACCTTGTAACACAATTTACGTCGGAAAATATAGCAGATACCTTAGGAAATGCGAATAGTCATTGTCAACATGTCCTTGGCTTGAGAACTAAGTGAATTTAATATGTACCCATATTAGAGTTAGTCTCAGGTTTACCTTGTTCCCTAATAAGGATAAAACTGAACTAGAAATTGAGTTTCAGGTTTACCTTGTTCGCTGAGGGTCTTGTTCACATGTGCCCTGGCCCCAAGGGCATAAGTTAAAAGAGCTGAAATTTGTTGTGCATTCTCTATGCACGCACTTTCACGAAGAGTGTACAACACATTTTAAGCATCTTAACCTGTTCCCTTGGGGCACACAATAACAAAACCTATCTATCTATCTATCTATCTATATGTACATTTATACTATATTTTTTTCCCAAAGCTGCTGTGTCTGGTTTATTAGTTATGTTTTGCCAACTTTCGGGTGGTTTTCTTGTCTTTTTTGCCATTTGACTTTTCATTCTTTGGTACGGTATAGCTCTTAATCCATTACGGTTTTGTTAGGATGTGTCATTTTAGCCAGCATATAGTTTACGTCCTCCCGTATGTTGTGAACTCACTTCGTTATGTATTCTTGTCTTTTCTTTCTTTCACTTTATCACCAGCACATTATTCTCTTAGTATTTTCTTGGGAAACTTCCTTTTCCTCGATTTTGCTCATATGCAATATTTGCCCTAATCTTCCACAGGTGTTCTGTTTAGAGCACAGGAGTTACGGTAAACACCAATGTCCAAAAGCCAACAAACAAGACGTAACTGTGGTTATCTGCCCACTGTGCGCGAAAGGGGTCCGCCTGATTCCTGATGAAGACCCAAACATTACTTGGGAGTCGCATGTTAATACGGAGTGTGACCCGTCAAACTACGAAAAAGCAACAAAGAAGAGAAAATGCCCCGTCCGTGGCTGCAGAGAGATCCTAACGTTCTCAAACACAATCAAGTGCCGCGACTGCATTCTGGAACATTGCTTGAAGCATCGGTTTGGGCCGGATCACAACTGTCCTGGGCCCAAGAAACCAGATCCGGGCTTCCAGTTTATGGGCCTTCTAAATCTGAGTCGAAAAGAAGATCCAAAATCCACGTCTTCGTCTAAATGGTCAACGAGCCTCCTCAATGCTGCCTCCAGCTTCCGGGCCACAGCTGAAGCCGGAATGGCAAGGTTGAGCAGCGAGTTCAGCCAAAAGACTCAGACAACTAGGAATGGAGTGGTGGGACAGAGTAGTGGCGGCAGTAGCGGGGGTGGGAATAAGGTGGAGCAATGTCCGCAGTGTAAGGTGAGGTTTTCTTCGGTTACTGCTCTGGTGGAACACGTGGAGAAAGTTCATGAAAGGAACGGCGACCGGAGCGGCGTTATGAAGGTTACCATTGATGTTTGCCCCAAGTGTAATAAGGGTTTTCGGGATCCAGTTTCGCTCGTGGAGCATGTGGAGAGGGACCATGCAGGCACTTCAAAGGCTTAGAAAGCATGTTTGTCCATACAGAAGTATTCCTGGAGAACTTGTTTTCTGTTTGTTTTGCTCTGGTTCCATTGTTTCCAAGCTTGCTCAAATGCAAATCATTTTTATGCTTTGCATACTTCATTGTTGTTAAAAAGGACAGCAAGGAGGGTTGAGGCCCAACTTTTGATTTTTTTGTATTTACAGTTTCAAAGTAACTGGTTGTACTCATTGTGCAAGAAAGCTGCAATTACTTCAGGACAGCAAATTTAGTTTCCTAGTTCTTGGGTGTTTCTGGTTTTTGGTTGATCAATTGTGATCTAAATTTCTAAAATGGTAGTGGACCAGTGGTGCCATAAAATGTTGTCAGTAATAATAGAGCAACAAGTAGTCAAAATTTGACAAAAATGCATTCTAGTTGGGCCAAAAAATAATACTTCTAGTTTCCCTTTAAATTCTCCTAATTCGCAGTTTATAAGTTTATTGAAGAAAAATGAATGTATTTTTAAAAGCCAAAGCCATTTTTCAGCATGCTACAATGTTATTTGGTCAAAATATGACAAAAAATGCTCCGATAGTGCTAAAGCCATTATTTGGCCGCTATCACTCGCAGTCGTTAAGTCACAACTATTGCAAGGAATGGCCCGGGTCATTTTCAAGTTGGGTCACAACTATTGCAAGGAATGGCCCGGGTCGTTTTCAATTTTGGCCAAAGAAATGGCAAGCAATATTTTGGCTCCCAAAATGGCCCCCCATTGGAGGAGAGAATTTTGGTTCTGAAACCAAAATAGTACTGACTTTGGCTGCTCTTCTTGCACATCCAAAAGGCTTAGATTGAAGTGACTACAATTTTGTTCGATGTTTCAATTGATTTTTGGCTTTGGAAATCAAATCCTACCTCTATCTTCAGAATTTAAGATTAAAATCACCAACTCAACTCTTTACACACACACCCAAAAAAAAGGATACATTAAGATAGACAATTTGAATCCAGAGCTCTTTAATTAAAAAAGAAGAAGAGGGCACTCTATAAACTGGGATTCTTATTTGGTGGATTTGATTTCTCTTATTAAAATCATACGGAATCCAATAAGTTGAAATAAATTTTAAACTTTTATTTGTCCTACGATTTGAAAAAAAATGTTTACATGAAGAAATTTATTAGATATAAAAAACTATTTTAAAAGAATATTACGTGGACTATATGTAGATCTAATACTACTACTATATAGTAGTTGTATAAAATGTACCGTAGAATTTTTATTTTTTTTTATCAGATGTAACGTAGATTGATAGATACTCCCTCCGTCCCTTTTTAAATGTCCTGCTTCGTAACTCCAACTTATTAAAAAGACATTATTATTATACCTTTTACATCAACTTTTTCCTCCACTTTTCCTATTTACCCATCATCATTACACTTTTACTCACTAACTTTTCAAAATGGAATCTACTTTTAGGGACAAAATAGATAATTCACCAATTTTTACCCACTAACTTTATAAAATGGACACTTATTAAGGGACAACCCAAAATGGAATACTGGACTGTAATAAAGGGATGGAGGGAGTAGCTTTTTAGTTTGGGTGTTGATATCAAAACTATTTATTTATTTGGGACAAATATGAGAAGTTGTATTCAATTATGAGGCGAAAAGCTTACACAACAGAGGAATCCCATGGGGGCAAATGGACGTCCACAGATAGGACAAACCATTAATTAGAGAGGGCAATCAGAGCACAGTATGTGCAACCCTATAACAAACTCACTTAGTGAGATCAGGTACGTAGAAAATAAAAGAGAAATTTCTTTTATATCCCTTCGACTTTGGCCAAAAATTCATTTTGGTCCTTCACCTTTCAATTTCGGCATAAAAATACTTCGACTTTCCAATTTTTTTCAATGTCATCCTTTAGGGATATATACATATATACACGAAAAATATGGTATTTGAATCAAGCACCCTACACATATCGGATGCTGTTGATTCCCGCGTTGGCCCCCTTGTTTTTTTTTTTTTATAGAATTTTTGGACGGCTCGGATCGGCCGGAGACGGCCCGGCGCGGCCGTCGGTCCCTATAGCAGGACTTAAAGAAAACGAATTCCTTCTAAAGGATGACATTGAAAAAAATTGGAAAGTCAAAGTATTTTTATGCCGAAATTGAAAGGTGAAAGACCAAAATGAATTTTTGGTCAAAGTCGAAGGATATAAAAGAAATTTTTCCAAAATAAAACTAATATCAAGCACATGATCAACAAACTACCGGATTAAATCCGGACATAAACCGGACTAATCTGGACATAAACCGGACAAAATCCGAACAATAACTATTTATGTTAATACCAAAACTAGTATGTGCATAAAAGAGATTTGTATCGAGTGCAAGAGTACTTACCCCAAGAATTTGACATAACATTTAAGTTTTTTCTTGGCTGTTGATTTTGCCCCTTCCTTTTTTGTCAACGCCACTTTCCTGCAAGTGTATTTTTGCACCAAAAATATATTTGCAGGGGAGTGGCGTTAACAAAAAAGAGAGTGGCAAAATCATTTCCCTTTTTCTTTTGGCATTACAGTATCATTTTTCTTTTAGTTTTTCTGTTTTTGAAAGGATTGTGATTTTGGCACTTCAAAAATTGATGGAGAGGCTCCAAAACTGAACTGTGTTGATACACAAAACAATGTCATTTTGGAGCCCCTCCATCAATTTTTGAAGTGATAAAATCAATTTTCTTTTTGAAATGGCAATACAAAGAAAACGTCCCACATCCTAGATTAATTACCCAATAATTAAATCCCACGTGGAATCCGGTTATCTAATTCCAATCTCGTATAATCTGTCTAAGCAACCAAACACGGCCCTATATCGCAGCATATTAGTAGGAAATAGGGAGGCTTCTTTGATAGCTCCAAAACAAATCCTCCGTCAGTTCCATTCCTTCCAACCGCTGAAACAGTCGATCAATCTGCTCCGATATTCCATCGCTGTAAGCTCGCTCGCTCGCTCTCTCTCTCTCTCTCTCTCTCTCTCTCTCTAATATTACCTATGAATCTGTATTACAGTTTCGAATCTCACCATTTCCGCGAGTTAGGGTTTCATGTATTCGATTCATTTCTGTCGATCCATTTTCTGCAGAATCGTATCAATTTATCTGGTTGTTGTTGCAATGTTTAAAATTTTATATTTACGTTGGATGCGTTGATTGATGTTTCCGGATTTACGGTTTGATTCCATAATTGGTCGTCCCAATTTAGTAGCGTGTTAATGTTTTCGTGACGGATGACGGACGTAAATTTTACAAGTTGATACAAACCCCCGGGTAGAACTCAGTACTCACCCTTGGAAATCCCCTTGCGAGGATAGGGCGTCCTAGAGCTTATATACTCGAAGCCAAGTGCTCCCGATTTGAGACATTAAGATTTGTAAGGTAACACCATGCTCTACAAGCGATATTAAGAGCGGCTCACTCTGGTGATACTGACCGGATGATAGTCCTTTCTCTTTTTTCCACTCACCTATCAGTATTCAATACCTTCTGTATTTTAATCAAGCCATATATAGGTCACCCCTTCCGCGCTTGAATTGTGAAGCGGTGGCTGGTTTTGATATGAAATGATATAAATTCTAGGGTAAACTCACCTTTGAAAATCATCTTGTAAGGAAACCTATTCTGGAATGCTTCTCCTATCCTAAGCTCAAGAAATTCAGTTGAACTACCCACCAGCCTTTTTCACTGCCCATTACATTAAGGCAAAAGTACATAAAACCCCCCTCAACTGTCACTTTTTTCCACGGAGACCCCCTCACATTTAAAATCGCCCAACGGACCCCCTCAACTAATGCTAACTCCGTTAACGGGATGGAGGAAATGTCTAAGATACCCCTTTTTTTTATAAAGCAAAAGTACATAAACACCCCCTCAACTATCGCTTTGTTCCACGGAGACCCCCTAACATTTATATTATATCCTTATTCTATCAGTCGTTGTTCTAATTGTTTTTTTTTTCGTTTTATACAATTTCTTTTTTTCTTACATCAATCATTTTAAAGAGAACCTTCTGTATATAACCCCTAAAATTGAATCTTCACTTATTTCATCCATAAAAGATCAGATTCCACCAAAAATAGCGCGAAAACCATGGCGCAACGGCGGCAGGTGCCGCGGTGGTTCTTTTGTTGAGAAGAAATGAGAAGGGAAGAAGAGGGAAAGGAGAGAGGTGTGGGAGAAGAGAAGTGTAGGAGAATGGTGGTGGCATCCGGCGGCTGCTGCGTTGCTTTTTCCATCTCATTTTTTGTAACTTGTTTGAGAGAGAGAGAGAGAGTATGTATTGGAGGAGAAAGAAAAGGTTGCCGGAGTTGGACGAAACCAGTGGTTAGGTGAGAGTATAGAGAGAGAATAACTTAGATGGAAAGGGAGAGATTACCTGTGATTGAGAGGGAGGAGGAGAGTAGTCCTTTTAAGTTTTAATCTAACCATTGATTTTAATGATTGAGATGGAGTGTCAAAAATTGTGTGGGTGGAACTGGCCCCTATATATATATATATATATATGAACTAAAGTTTTAGATCTGTTTGCTTGTTTTGAGTTTCGATTGGAGGCTGTTTGTAGAGGGGAGAAAGAGAAGGGGCTAGAGGGGCTGTATGTATGTAATGCAACAAGGTTATTTTTGTCCGATTTATGGATGAGGGGGTTCATCACAAATGGTTTTGAGACGGAAGGGTGTCACTTGGGTAACGGAGAATAGTTGAGGGGGTCTGTATGGGCGATTTTAAATGTGAGGGGGTCTTCGTGGGAAAAAGTGATAGTTGAGGGGGTGTTTATGTACTTTCGCCTGACATTAATATGCTGATATCAAACTGTGAGTTTTAGGTTGGCTTCCTAATCAACTATGCCATTTAAGTAATTTTTGTTTTTGTTTTCTAAGTGTGATGTTTACTGCATCACTCCAATCATAATTTTATTTATTTATAATTTCTACTGATAACCCAGCCGTACCCGAAATCCTACTTTGCATTGGTTTGGGTTCTGTGGAGAATAAGGAAAGTGATTATGGCGCCGACGGTGCGGGCACAATGGGGGAAGGGAAAGCCCTAGAGATTGGGTAAAATTGGTATGTCAGAGTAGTCATACACTCGTTCCAGGAGTGTTTGTAGAATCTTCAATGTCTCCGCACAAGCCATGGATGTGTACCTTACTCTTGGCATTCAACTATGTTTATAGGTTGACTATTCAGATTGGGTGAAATTAGTATGTCAGAATAGTCATACACTCGTTCCAGGAGTGTTTTTAGAATCTTCAATGTCTCCGCTCAAGCCATGGATGTGTACCTTACTCTTGGCATTCAACTATGTTTATAGGTTGGTTTCTTGATCAACCAAGCTATTTAACTGATTTCGGGGTTTGGTTTGTGACTCTTGTCATCCACTACCCCCAACTTAAGAACATATTTGTTCCAAGACGTATCCCTGCAGAAATCCTACATTTTTAGACTTAGCCGTAGTGATGCACGTGTGTCTGTAGACTCTGTACACATGTACGTGCTCCATAGGTTTGGGTGCTGTCTAGGATAGGGCAGATGGGTTCTGTGTAAACTTGCCTTGGTGGTTAAAATTTGTAGATAGTGACCAAAGTATGGGCTGACCTTGAAGGCCCATGAATTCAAAGACTCTTGATTGTTTGACTTTGCATAGAAGCGTGAATCTAAGAGAAAGAGTTCAATACCTGAATTGCAAATTAAGTGGGATACCTTGGAGTTCTGAGATGATGTAATACACATGTTGTTTGCACATGAAGGTTAAAACTGCATGCTGGGATTTGACCTTGGGCCTCCCATTCATTAAGATTAAGGCTAAGCTCTCATTTTGGTGCAACAATTCTTGAGTAACATAATCTTTTTATTTCTCAATACAACCTGACGTTCTGTCCATGAAGTCTGCCGCCTGATTGAGTGGATTGTGCAGTTCCATGATTTTTTCTCCCTTGGAAGATATGCCCCATAGTAGGCCTTGACAGTTGCTGGTGGTTGTAAATCACTCTATGTGCTCTGTGATTTGATGAATATTTTAGTTGTTAATCCTCTTTGTGATTGCAAAATTAGTTGTGATGCAATTTTAATGACTAATGACTATGCTGTTTGCTTGATGAATTCCTCTAAATGCAACGCTTTTGCAATACTGTTTTTTGACATGTTAGTTATGGATCTTTTGTGTGTGTGTGGAGTTCATTGTCTTAAACTGGGTATCCTTTCTTCAAGGTTCATTAACTTTCTAAAGTTATCAACAGTAGTTCTCTTTCTGTAGATATTGGGAAGAAAAATATTGAAGTCTTCTTTGGAGGCTGGAAATTATAGAACATGTAAATGCTTTCTCTTAATTTTAAAGATATGCAAAGTCACTAGTAAAAAAGGATATTTGCTTGTAGCATTTGGTTAGTACTTGTTTTGTAATTGCTGTAGTGTATCACATATCAAGCCATGTAAGATCTATTATTTTATACGTGGCATGCAAGTTAATGTGCACAAAAAGATATTTTAACAGGTAATTAGAAATACTAACAGTCATAGTGCTGCGACATCAGCTGGATGAGAAATTTGGGACATGGAGATCAGTATATGCCTTCTGAATGTGTTTAGTTCTTACTGTTTCATCTTTGATTTTTGCCATTTACTTTGGGCATGATGTGGCCTGTGTTATTTGGAGGGAATAGGAAGTATGTTGGGATTAGTAAGGAATGTGTCTCCAGTCCTGTCACATGTTTGAGGTATTGGACTGCATGCTAATGGGGTACTGATGTGCACCGAGTGTGGAGCACTTGGTCCGCATGGTTCCCAATCATGTGTGGAAATTGATTCACCAATTGTTGGTCCAATCACTTTAACCTTTAATTCGCTAGTCAGAGTCAATGTGGAAATTGATTCACCAATTGTTGGTCCAATCACTTTAACCTTTAATTCGCTAGTCAGAGTCAATGTCTCCTTTCTGTTTGTCCGTGCATTTTTCATTTTCTAAATTGTTGCCAATTTTCTGATCATATAGTTTGGTTACAGGTTTGATTGTATTTATGAGCACCGTCAATGAGTTGTTAGCCTACTATGTTGCCTGTAAGGAGTAGGACAATATCCGTTATTCGCAAAATATTTCTCATGACTTTACCAGTATAAACCAATGTCTTCATTTATTAAGCAAGTTTTTTTCTCTAAAATTTGGTGTTTTCAGCTTGGTTATTCTTTCAACGAGGAAAAAAGCCATGGTCGTTCCCTTTTGCAATCTTACCTAGGCTTCAGGCTGGGCCTAAGCATTTGCTCCTTTCCCTGTTATAGCTGCTATATTCGAAAGACTGCACCCTTAAAACTGTATGCATGCTAGTGAAAGTTGAATGCAACTGGACTGGAAGCTTCGAAACACTGAAACTTTGAGAAAGTGGTGTGTGGTGTCCGAGATGTCACAACACGACACTTGTCAAACACTCCCTCATCCTATTGATCTGTTGCCCTATTTTTCTTTAATTGACGTACGCATTTTTTTTCTTTTGAAAATCTTCATGTCGGCGTGTTTTCCTCTTTCACCAATTATGAAATTATGGGCTAGGCATTGGGTTTGGCAAGGATGATACCTGCAAGATAGAAAAACTAGCTTCGACCCCACAAGTAGTAGTAGTTGTAAGTTGTAACATAGTATAGATAGAATACATTTTGATTTGATCGAGAATCATGTTCATATAAAGGGCATTTTCAAGGGGACGATCTTGTAGCCATTTGCATCAAGCTCAAACTTCCTTCTTGCATGTGTGTTCCTCCATAAGCACACGCTAGTAGAATAACAGGTCGAAGCACAGACTCTATAAGGATCAATTGGTAGCATACTCGATCAAAGAGGTGTGATTTTATCGCCTGCTATGAATCCCGTACTACTGCCCATTGAGTCGTGTTGTGTGTAGTGTCCACACTACTTAGACTAGGAGGAAAATACTACGATGGTCCCATTGCTTTATTAATATATTATATACATATAATTTCTGTCTTATTTGTTGGCTTGATTCAGAATCCCATAGTTTCTTTGAATTTTACTCTTCTTCTGTAGCATGGACACAGTTACTTTCCACTTTTAAACGGCTGAGCCATGCTGGGGTGACTTTTATTTCGGTTATCGCTTTGTTCTGTAACATGGTAATTTTCTTGGCTGTTGCAGGCCAAATATGTCAGGCAAGTACATAATAGGCTCTCTATTGGGAACTTGCGTTGTTGCATATGTGGTCGACCATTTTATTGCCGACAAGAAGATATTTGGAGGTAAGGTTTATGTTTCTCTCTCACTATACTTTCTTCCCTTTGTGTTGCTGCAGTTTAATATTTCGCTGGCTTTCGAACAGGCACTACTCCTGGGACTGTTTCTAACAAAGAATGGTGGGAAGCGACTGATAAGAAGTTCCAGGCATGGCCTCGGACTGCAGGTCCCCCGGTGGTGATGAACCCCATCAGTCGTCAGAATTTCATCGTCAAGTCCAGTATTGATTCTTGAAGCTCCACTACTACCTGTGATCCTTCACCAGGTTTCCCTTATTGGCATGCTATTCTTCCTTGAGAGGAATTTCTCAAGGTCCAAACAATTATAGCTGTTTAGAAACGGTGCTACTCTTAAATTGGTTTGTTATGGCCTTTGTGCTCTTTCATTTGCCTACTGGTTTGGGGATAGGTTTTTCTTGACATGCTGCAAATTTTATCTGAATAAATGGAATGGTGGTGAGGTGATCAAGCCATGCTGCTTTGTTGTTCGTATGCATGTTTGGTATGTTGTTTATTTCTTGTTTTCTTGTTTTGTGGTGAGCAATGGAGACGGTAATCTGGGATGGGGGAATCTTGTCTATGGACTCGTATGCTTGACCTTGTAGTGAGAAACAAGGATTTGATCAACTGAGTTAGTCCCTCAAGAGTTTTTGGTTGTGGTGCTTTCCCATTCGAAGCGTTGGACCACATGAGAGAGGTCTCTCAATCTCATGAGATTCTTTCAAGGTCATTAATTCTCAACTGAGCGATTCAAACAGAAACAATAGAGAAGTAAAAGCTGGGAAAAGACTAAGGTTCGAGATGGTGTTTAACAAAACAAGGGCAGTAATCTCTCTTTCTCATATTCCGATCTTTTCCCACCAATTTACTCTTCACAGGCCGGCATGATTCCCCGGTGCAACTACATGGCCTCTGGCCGCATCCTTTGTGCAAAGACAAACGGGCGACCGCAATTTGGGGTGAGCAATAAAAAATATTCACTGTAAAATTTTTGTGGGAGTTATATGCATTTTACTTTTTGTTATTTTCTTCTTTATTTTCTTTAAGAGTGTTCGGCTTGGGCCTTTTATACCCGTCTTCTTCATTTTCTTTAAGAGTGTGTTTGGTTTGGGCCTTTTATACCGTCGTCTGGACCCTTGTTTGAAACAGCCCAACTCGTATAGGCTCATGAAAATTTCAATTTGACATGTAAACTAGTTAAACTAAGCCAAATAATTTTTTTCAACAAATATCTTTTACTCTTTCCGTCCCATTTTGTTTGTTATTTTTTGATGTTCGTGTCAGTTTTCAATCGCTTATATTTTCCAATATAAATCTCCAAAGATATGCAATATGGATTTTGTTTAATAGTTCTCGATTAGGTCTATAATACAAAGTTTTCAAAATTATGAAAAGCATTATAGATCGGAGATATAAGCTTTTAAAGAATGACACAAATAACGAAAATGGATAAACATCCTGTATGCACATGCAGCAATGGAAACGATCATTCAGCTGTTAAACTATTCTAGAGCCTCCGTTTTTTTCATTGACATTGAAAATGATGAGTGAATAGGAGTGAAATTGGCTAGACTTTTAAAAGTGAAGGTGAGATATTACACATGGGAACACTCCTCTTCATGTAAAAGCTGAAAGAGGTAAAAAGGTAAGCAACCTAAATCCGAGATCAGGTCACTTGTATTGAGAACCGTATGTACCTCTGTTCTCATACAATTTTAGCATGCAATCCACTGAAATTGCATGTGCACAGAGGTACGTACCATTTTCGGAGGAGATGCCCATGCTTGCGACTCGAACACGTGCTGCTGGGTAGGAAGCACTTGCGCGCCATTGTACCATGCCACGACATCTGAAAGGCATTACCAAATTTATTGGACTACAGCGACTATAATAGCTCCAATATCATTGTCAAGAATGAAAAACCAGATACAACAGAGCGCGAGGCCGAGGCAAGAAATTCAATAATAAGGCAGTGCAGGAATTTGAGTTTGCATAAAACTTAAATAGGTATAGAATAAACTGGAAATAGTCATTGGTTACCCATCATAGAATGTATCTTCCCCATACACATTTAGAAACCATAAACTCAGCAGGAGATTTGATGGCCTGATTATGAATTTACAAACAACACCACCAGAGTAATCTTCATCGGAGAATCCCAACCTTTTTCTACTTCCAGTTATGAGGGATATTACATGGTGCAATTTCCATCAATCCTTTAATACGAAAACCAGCAGCAGAGAATATCCCTGAAAAACTTATCATACATACTCTCCATGTCCTTTCATGACCACTGGATTCTCCATTCTTGATCACATGGATCAAAATCGAGGAAAATCCGAATCCTTTTCCTTTAGTTCTGTGTGATTTCTTGAAGCATTTCCACCACCTTCTTCATTTTGGGCCGTTTGGCTGGGGTGCTGTCTGTGCATATTAGTGCAACCTTTAGAGCTGCTAGCATTTCCTTTCTCCAGGTGAAGGAGACCGTGCTAAGCTTGGAATCGAGTATCTGCTCGGGAGTTTCCCCTCTTGCCGGTGCATTGTGAACCCACTTCACCAAATCTATCCCGTCACCAAAGGCCTCATCAACCGGTAGTCTGGTTGTAAGAATCTCAAGCAAAATGACGCCGTAGCTGTAGACATTTCCTGGTGCTGTAACTTGCATTGTATATGCATACTCTGTTGTAATCACAAACAAGTTACAAAAATAAGCAAAGCAAAATAATGTGGGTAGCATAATGTTAGGCCATCTCCAAGTCTTACTCTTTCTTTTCCGTCTGTTTTTTTTATTATAAATTTAGTAGTAAAATTTAGCTTGATCAAATATGGAGCACCCGATGAATCTTTCATTAAATTTTCTTTAAGAAGCCCAACTTAACCCAAAGGCACTTTTTAAGTATTAACCATTATAGATAGAAAAACAAAACCATATCCAATCCTTCCTGTTCAACATTTCCATCTGATTGGAGTAAAATAGGGCTGGCCTGTGCAAAATTTGATGAAGGGTTTGTTTGTCCTTCATTTGAGTAAGGATTAGGTTATTCATTGACTCCATTAGAAAAGTTTGGAGCTCATTTCTAACCCCTATTCATTGAATGTAATGAAGGATTGGAGATGCCCGCAGAAAGCAAATAACACATTGACGAAGCACTATAAATCAGCATGATATAGAGTAGTACCTGGGGGTATATACCCAAATGAGCCAGCAACTGCGCTGATACTTGCGGTGCCTCTGGACGGGTCCAACAGCTTTGATATCTCGACCTCACCAACCATAGCTTTGTAACTGGCACCCAAGAGTATATTACCAGAGGAGATATCAAGATGAATAGTTGCGACCTGATGAAGAAAAGCCAACCCTTCAGCTGCTCCAATCGCAATGCCCAGTCTTGTAGGCCAATCTGGTTTGTACTCTGGGAGCTTTGAAGAATCGTGAAGGAACTCAAACAATGTACCATTCGAAAAGTAGTGATGCAACAAAAGAGCAACGTCTTCGTAAATCACGTACCCAATGGGTGTCATCAGATTATCGTGACAGAGTTTACCCAGCCTTTCGAGCTCTCTAATGACCTTACTCTGGTGATGAATTATCGTTCGGTCCATAGATTTCAACCTCTTCACTGATAAAACCATACCAGAAGGCATAACTGCTTTGTAGACACTGCTGAAAGTTCCGCTGCTCAACTTATTTGAATCCTTCATAGTTGCTTTTACAACAGCATCAAAATCTATTGCTTGTCTCAGATTCTCAACGAAAACGTTTCCTGCTATTATTGATGGCCGGTTATTGCTTCCATCATCGATGACTTCTGCGCATTTGGCGGTCTTTTCTTGTCTCTCCCTCATCGTGAAAATCACAACAACAATTGTCACAGATACAAAAACTGCAAGCCCAGATCCAATAACAGCCATTATGATCCTGAAAGAAACCTTGTGATGGTAATTTTCGTGGCCAGAAGTATCAGAGTTTCCACATGACGAACTCAATGGCTCTCCACATAGCCCTTTGTTCCCCAAAAAGCTTGAATTTGGGCTCTTTTGAAATGGCCCAAAGGTTGGTATTGGACCAGTGAGCAGATTATTTGAGAAATTGACCTCTATCAAACTAAGCATGCCCTTGAATGCAGGTGGGATAGTCCCAGAGAGTTGATTATTGGAGAGATCCAAAGAAACAAGCTTGTCAAGTCTTCCTAACTCAGGAGGCAATAGTCCGCGGAGATGGTTAGAGCTCAAATTTAAAGCTATCTGCAAATTCTTTATGTGACCAATCTCAGGAGGGATAGCTCCAGTCAGATAGTTACTACCCATTTCCAATTGAAGCAATTTCACACAATTCCCAATCTCATTAGGAATTTCCCCCCTAATGAAGTTCTGACTTAGTAGAAGGTATTGCAATCTCGTAGTGTTGCAGATATCCCTTGGGATTGTGCCATTGAATCTGTTATTGCTCAAATCCAACTTGTTAAGACTCTTGCAACCAAGAACTGATGATGGTATCTCCCCAAATAGGCTGTTTCCGGAAACAATCAATTCTTGGAGATTGGTAAGGTTTCCAAGGTCAGGAATTGTTCCGGTGAAACCATTTGAGGCCAAATTCAACAGAGTGAGATTAGAGCACTGAGCAAAATCTGAGACAATTTCCCCAGAGAGGCGGTTGTTGTCAGCTTCAAAGTACGTAAGGCCGCTAACGTTTCCAATTTCCCTAGGAATACTTCCGATGAAATTGTTGTTTCCAATTCTAATGTTCGAAAGTGACTTGCAATTCCCAACCGATTGGGGAAAATTGCCAGTAAATTGGTTCTGAGTCAGAACCAAAACTTCCAGTTTTCCCATAGCGAAAATGCTATCAGGTATTGTCCCTTCGAGCTGGTTCGAATGAAGGTTCAACAACCGAATTTCGGAATTCGACCCTAGATTATCAGGAATACTTCCACCTAACCCATTTTCATAGGCAGTAAAAACTCTCAAATTGGTCAAATTCCCAACCCAAGTGGGTATAGAACCACCCAATCTATTGGTGAAGATTTGAAAATCTTGCAAATTTACTAGACCCTCAAGCTCATCAGGTACTTGTCCTACCAGAAAATTATTAGACAAGTTCAATGATCTAAGGTTTGTGAGCCTCCCCAAATCAGCAGGGATTAAGCTTCCAAATCTATTATATGACAAATCAAGAAACTCAAGCTTAGATAGATTCCCAAGAGCTGGTGGGATTGATCCTTGGAAGTTATTGTATGAAAGGTCAAGCCACTTCAGTGCATTGAGCTCAGAGATCAGAGTGAAATTACCTTGAAGTCCCCCGTGAGAGAGATCCAGCTTTACAACCGTGGAATCGTTGGAGCTACACCGAATCCCTTCCCAAGAACAGTAATGTGAGCTGTTAAGACCCCAAGAAGTTAGTCCAAGCTCTTTGCCAATGGCCACCAATGTGGTTTCTTCCTCGGGGAGCTGAGCAAACACAAGTTTAGAGCTCGATAGGATCCCAAACAGGAAGAGAGAGAAAAAGGGCAGAAATGCCATTTTAGGGATTTCTTCAGTGAAACAAAAAAAACCCTTCTGTTTCTCTGAAAACCCCAAAACAGCAATCAAGAGCGCATTATATCAAGAGATTCCAACATCAACTTCTCTCTATTTTTTTCTTCAAACACAAGGGCTACTGATGAAAACCCACTTCATTCTCCAGAGATTGATACTACAAAGTTTATTCCTCCAACACTAGAAGGGACTGGCCCAGAAAAGCCCTGCCCAAATAATTCTTCAGCAACCCAAAGTTTTCCACTTTTTGAAGATGACCCATTTTTAGATATCTTGGTATTAAAGTAATTCAGAGGACAGGGAAGCATTGATTTCTGGTGAGAAGCGTAAAATCAAGGCTTTATGATCAAGAAACTCAAAAAACACAGATTGAGAAGAAAACAGCTTTCAATCAAAGAGGACTTTTGAACAAAGGAAAGACCTAAAAAGGGAATGTATGATATTATATCACACGAAATGGGTTCATCAGCAAAATCAAAAATTGGTTGGAAAGAAATTAAAAAACCAATCTTGACAATGACATCAAAGAGTACACTGCAAAACCAAACAACACAAATGGGTTGCAGAGAAAGAGGAGAAGGTTGAAAACTTCTGCAAGACGAAATAGTAGAGGAAAGTAGAGTTGTCCAACGTTTAGTACGGGTCTTACGGGTCTCACGGGGCAGGTGTTTTTCTCTGTCCTAGGCACCAGAGAGAGAGAGAGAGAGAGAGAGATGGGTATTGATGATGGAGGGAAGAGGAAGGGCAAAAGTCCAGTCCTCTCATATATAACGTCACGAGAAATGAACAGCCTAGGAGTCAATGTAGAGTCCGACTGTAAAGAACCATTGGGTTCTTTTGTAGTATAATTTGATTTTTTAATCTTTTTATGGAATCCCATGGAAGTAGACAAATTACCAGTATTTTTTTTTTTTTTCTCTCAAGCTATTTTCATTCAACTAAAAAAAAAAACTGATTATTTTAGTTTTGTTGTTGCTCGTAAAGTCAAAAGGCAAAAAACATTACTCCAGGACTAAAAAGAAAAAAAACTTTTATTCCGTTCATCCGGATTTAATAGTCCATCGTTCAATTCTAACCGGATAAAAAATGAGTATATCTTTAAAATGGTAATGAATTATATCAAATATGAATCTTATTTAATAAACCTTAATTAGTTTTATAAGACAATGTTTTCAAAATTATACAAAATATTATAAATTACAAGATATAATCGATTGAAAAATAGCACGAACTCCCAAAAAAAAGTATTAAATCCAGAGTATTTTATTTCAAACAGGTGGAAACTACTCGTGAGAACAAAACAGTCTTTATTGAGCAAGGTTCGAACTCAAGACATTTATAAGGAAGTCTGAGATCTCACCACTTGTGTTAGAGATGGTCTTTATTGACCGAACTGTGCCGGTTTAAGATTAACTTGATT
The DNA here is from genome assembly GCA_020567845.1 of Rhododendron henanense subsp. lingbaoense. NCBI lineage: Eukaryota > Viridiplantae > Streptophyta > Magnoliopsida > Ericales > Ericaceae > Rhododendron > Rhododendron henanense. The sequence goes on along the minus strand of CM036313.1, from coordinate 39,581,785 downwards.
CTCACTTAGGTTCCGTTCTCTTAAAATTCTTAAAAATTATTTATTTTTCGTTTTACAAAACGGGTTATTTTTTTCACAATACGTCACCGTTAATTTTTTTTAAAAAAAGTCATGGATGCCTCTCACGAAAAAGACTACCCTTATACACCGATAAATATTTGGGTTTGATTTTCCTTTCGACTGTTATTCTCTCATTGTAAAATAGAAAAACGTAATTGATGTCGAAACTACTTTTTTACGAAAATAATTGAATGAGATATTAAGATAGTTATATTCGACATTTTCATTGTCCTGATTCTATGATTTAGAAACATAAGCAAAAGGTTGAAAAACCATTATACCATACAAGATGGGATTGTGTGATGGGCATCTAGTTTTTCGTATTCGTTTTTTGAAAAGCACTTTTTGGAGAGTTATTTTTTTTTTTGGTCACGTACTAATAATCTTTCATCTCATTAAAGAAACAAAGAAAAGAAAACTAAAGTTTTTTTTTGTTTCTTTTGTAAAAGTAACTAAATAAAACATAAACTTTCTACGAAACTTTATGGTCTGCGGAATGCCTACTCTACATAGATATCAATCTCTTCAACAATATACGAGTCCTTCGAACAAAAAGCTTCCTATAAAAATAAAAGATAAACATTTTACCAATAAATTTGGACCTTTTTAAAATTTCAACAAATTTGGAATTCAGGATTGACAATAACATCACCTTCAAGAATCAAAATCACATTTTTAAGAAAAGAGAAGATGAAAGATGATAGTGAAAAAAGTTTTTTTTTTTGTTAATGCTAAAACTTTAGCGTATAAAAGTTTTGTACATTCACATGGTATAAGTGTTTTATGTCTTGATTTTTGACATTAACAAAAATAATTTTGGTATCATCAACACCCAAAAAGATTAAACAAAATCATGTTGCGGTGTTGCCAAGAAAATTCACTACTCCATCCACTTTGCATGCTTTCTAGGGTTGAGCTCCTCTCCAGTCCATGAAAATGGACTAAACTGTCTAGTTTGCTCATTTGTGGGCATTTTCTGGACTCATTTTGATGATCAAAACCGTTCACATTTTAGAACTTGTCAAGAACATCAAATCACACCAAAAATCAAGTTGATCGAATCTCGTTTGATATGATTTCAGAAGATATTTGTCTTAAGAACATAACAAGAATTAAACCCGAATCGAAACCCATTTATCGTAAGATAAATGCATTCCAAATTATATCAAACCGTAATCCACAATCTCCTCCCTCTCTCTCTCTCTAACCCTAGCCGTCGCACCTCTTTGTTTCTCCCTCCCCCCCCTCCCCCTAGGGTTTCCACCCTAAAATGGGCGGCGGGAGAGGGGGCGATCTCCCCTATGGAGTTTTTTTTCTCCGTCGGCCTCCGATTGGAATATCTTTTCCCCTTCTTTCATCATTCTCCACCCTCATCCTCCCCTCACGCCTCCCGATGCCTTGGCCTCCTCGGTTCCTCTACCACCGGACCTCCTCCATCAAATTCGCCGATGACTCGTCTTTGGTCGTGCGGTTGTGGGTGCGGAGCTTTTGTGCATGATTGGGTCGCTGGAGTTGGAGATCTATGTTGGTGGATGATGATGGCGAGTTTTTTTTTTTTCATTTTCTTGTTGCTTTGCAATCCTTTGCTTATTCTTCTCCCTTTTGTGGATGTTTTCTCTCCGGTTTCTTGCCGTGAGTTTTTCTCACGACTGGGTTTCTCTCAATTGGGTTGTATCTTGTTTCTGCAAGAAAAATGTTTAGTTGGTTTGAGATATAGTCTATGGGATAAATCCCCGCCGTCGTGGTTACTTGATCCTTTATCTAAGGACGAGTTTTTATCTTGATGTACTCTTTGGTTTGGTTAGAGTTATAATATCATCTGTTATCGGTGGCAAAAAAAAAAAATTATAACAAACCGTAACCGATCAACCTGATTTTTTTGGCTTCATTTTTTTCATCTTAATCGGTACATTTATCTTAATCCAAACCGTTCAAATTAACTTTTTGGCTTCAATTTCTATAACTTTAAAACATTCTCAAGAAATCAAGCCAAAAAAAGATTGTCATCAAGAATCCATGCACAAACCTAGGATTCCTTGCAAGTGGGGCTATTTTATGAAAAACAAGAGCCGTATGTCCGTCTCAATAGTATTGGACATATCAATCTTCCTATTTCACTCATTTCCCCCCAATTAGGTTTAAGCTTGTGTCCATATTTTGGAGTGAACTGTGTGGTTTAATTTGGGCCCACAAACGAGTTTATTATGCATGTATTGACAAAGTCATCCCTTTTGATGATATGATAAATAATAAAAAGCTTTCAATCTCAACTTTTTTGCACCCAAAAGTAATAAATAAGTCTCATTTCTTACCAAAACATTTCTATCAACGAGTAAAAAATAAATCGCTATTCATAAATTTATCCTTGTTGATCAAAATAGCTCTTCCAATGGCTAAAACAAAGTCATTTTTGATTCAAATTGATCGTGAGAGTTGATAAATTTTTAATATATACTTGTTATTATCCAAAAGGGTGAATTTGTTCATATAGGCTACTTTTGGCTGATTTCATTATGTGTTTAGTTGAAACCCTAGGGGGTTTATAGTCATTTCTCATACGTGAATGGGGTATCTGTAATTAAAGGAATTCTCAAGAGGTGTTAGTAGAATTTAGCCTAAAAGAAATGCTACTAAGATTTTTTGTTGTTTAATCTCATTGCTTTTGACCAATTAATATATATAAGTTTTAAAATATAAAATTACCACCCCCCCCCCCCCCCCCCCCCCCCCACTACTACTGATTTTTTTATGGAAAAATGTAGTGGATAGTATTTTAATCAACATAGGTCCTCCCTGAAAATGATTGAAGCCCACGGAGTGATGAACAATCCATTGCTCAATACTTAAATAAATAGCCAATCATTTAAATTTCGTCCATTTTATTTGTAAACTAGAAGACCTATATATTATAAATAATACCTTTATGAGCGTAAGCTTTACATAGACTTTTCTATTTTCATCACACTTTGTCGCTTTGGTTTTCAAAACACACACTCTCTCTCTCTCTCTCTCTCTCTCTCTCTCTGCGCAGTCCTAATGGAATAAGTTTTCTTTCCAATTATTACTCTTGTTTATCTATCTCTCGCCATTCATTACTCAAAAACTTTCCTTAAAATCTAAACCAGACAAAGTACTTATAATGACTTATTTTTCAAGACAATCACAGAAGAAAAAAAAATTCTAAACACCAACAACGAAATAATTGTGTTAGAAAAACGCTCTACGAAGGTGATTAATTACGAAAACAGCAACCATATCATGACATTATACTATATGTTTCTAAGTCAAGTGGCAACTCCACGGGGTTTTCCCTGCTGGTTTAGGCTTCGGTCTTAAGGGTTTGTTCTATCATAAGTCTTAGGTTTAAAAAAAAAAAAATTAACGACCCAGAAAAAAGGTCTTAGGTTCGAAATTTCTCAGCTGTTATCAATTCGTATGGGATCAGTCCATCCAGAGCTTTTTCTAGGACTATAATTGAGTCCCTTGCTAATAATGAACAGTAAGAATGCTTCCTCATAGATTAGTCGAGGTTGGCGTAAGTTAATCCGAACACCCTGAGTTATTAAAAAAAAAAAAGCTTCCACGCGACAAGTTTATTTGTACTTCAATTTGATCAGCTAGCTGTTTGATTAGCATCTCTTTCTAGAACAGTTGATGGGAGGAAAAATCTGGCCGTGGTGTTGAATTTTCTGATTCTTGTTGGTCCTTTTGAAACAATTAACATAACTATGTTTTGATACCCCACCTAGTAAAGAAAATAAGAAGGAAACATCTTTGTTAAAAAAGGAAAAAGAAGTGAGGAATTTTACCTGCAATTACAACTTCTTCACATCAAGTAGGGGTGTGCAAAAAACCCGCAACCCGATCAACCCGACCCGATCCGAAGGGTCTCGGGCGGGGTCGAACATGTGGTTTAGACGGGTGCGGGTTCACTTTCTGTTAAAAATCAATTTTCGGTTCGGGGTTCGGGTTGGTGCGTTCCTTACCCGTGGGGTCGGACCCAACCCGACGTAAAGAATTGGGCTCGTGGACGGTTCTACCACCTATTCGGTTCAGTTTGCGGGCCTAAAATATTGTTATTCGACATGGTCGGGTCGGGTTCGGGGTCAAACCCGACCCGCCCGAACCGTGCACACCCCTAACATCAAGATTGCATTGAACGAATAGCAATTTTCTAGGATTGCAACATCGCATGGAGAATATTGTTGAGAAATTAATTAGGCATAAACTTGGGAGTTTGGATTCTCTCCGGTCCAAGTTTAGAATTGGACGGGACAGTCGAAATCTCGACCATACATTGGTTAATCAATGGTTTTCGAATTTGCTGAGGGTCTTTGATTAAATCCGAACCAGTAAGAGTTTATGAGCAAATCCGAAACTTGGACTGTCCCATCCAGTCCAAATTAAGAATTGGAGAGGATCCAATTCCTAAACTTAATTTTATGATGACTAATTGTCAAGATTGTTGTTTTAATTATTGACATTCTCCTCAGTAAATGTAAACTTTATTTGTTCCTGGTTTCTTTTTCTACTTTTGCCACTAATGCATGGATCTCAAATTTAGCATGGGGCCGATAAATAAATAAATAAATAAATAAATAAATAAATAACAAAATTACGTATAAATTTTCATTTATTTTTAAATCTGCTCATTTCTAGTAAATTTGTTCTAACCCAACCAAACCAGAAAAATATACTCATAGCTATGAATGTTCCTTACATGCCAAAAGTTTTTGAGAGATTTTCATTTCAAACATGAGAAGATAACAACAAAGTTCCCTTCCTTAATTATGGGCAATCAAATGCATCCCAATAAAGTTATAGTACAATACTATTTTTTTATAGGTAACAAAATTTTATTAGAAACTCAACAAATGGTACATTGAGGAAGGCCAAATACTGACTACAGAAATTGAGGTACCATAAGAGGCCTACGAGGAAAGAGAAAATTAGAGAAAAAAGAAAAAAATTACATTCAATAAAGATTGAATGAGCCCAAGGTTACAATGGCTCATAGTACCACTCTAATAAACTCTTCCTGAAAATTCCACAATGACCATGATCACCACTGGTCCACTTCACACGGTCCTATGTAGGTTGATCATAAAATCACCACTTGAAGCAAATTGGCATAAGCATCCATATCGATCTACATCAATATTCCAACAACATATGTGTTTGAACGGTCTAGATTTTTAAAAGACTCTTCTAGAAAAAGTTTAACTTTTTCGGAAAAGAGTTTGAGCGAATCTTGATCGTTTATTTCAACAATGGACGAATAGAGATTAACTGTATTTTGTGTTTTACACAATGGTTATATATATGTGTAGCATTTTTCATTTTAGAGCACCACCAATCCTCCCCCCTAATCTTAGGAGTTGAAAAGAGGTATAACAATGAATAACCCACAGCTTTTGAAGCAATAAAAAGCTGAGGGGTAAATTTCACTGACCTCACCTGAGGTTTCTGACACAAACAGAAACCTCCCCTAAGGTTTCTGAAATCTCAGTGACCTCCCTTACTTTGTTGACATTACTAAAAGTCGATCGATCCCCCTTCTGTTACCAGACGTTACATATGCTAACAGAAGTTGCTGATGATGTCATATTATGTGCTTTGAACTGTCAAAAATGCCCCTTGACCTCTCTTGTTCTTCTAAATTCCCGTGTTCTTCCACCCATATTACAATCCATATTCTAATTTTGCCGCAATGATGCTCACTTATTTTGGATATTAGATAGAAAGCATATGAATCTATCAATTATTCTATTTCAAATGCAAATGCAAATATTTAATTGAAAATATTGATAATAATGACTATATTAATAAGCTCAACAAAGAAAAATAACAAATTCTTTAGTTACTTTGTAAAATAAACTAAGGAGTGGTTTGGCATAATAATTCTTTTGAATTTTTTTGGGTCTTGTTCAAATATTTTTTTTGCCTTAGTAGTTTTGCTTCAATTTTTGATGGATTTTGATTCGTTTCGACAAGAGAAACATAAAATGTAAACAATTATGATCAAAACCTTCTAAAACTAGTTGACTAAGGCCATCCACAGTGGTATAATCAAAAGCCAATTGTTTTTAAAGTTAACAATGTTGGTGCCAAAGATAGCTCACTATGGTATAATCAAACTTAGCAACATCCTTAGAAATAATCAAATTTTGGGCTTTGGATAACCAAAACTAGCAACCTTTTTCAATAATCAAAATTTGTGAACTCCACACCACATATGTTAACTAGTTCCAAAATTTGTATACACGTGTTTCAATTGGTATTTTTTTCTTCTCTTCTTCGCCTACTCTATATCTTCTTCATCTCATCCACAAACCGTTTCTCTTTTTTTCCCTCAAAAAGTGAAGCTCATATCTTTCAATCATCTACAATTCAACCCTTCATCGCTGGATTAAGGTATTTCACTTTTTTTTTCCGTTTCTATTTTTTTTTCCCCAAAAAAATTCATAATAGGAGGAAAGAAAATTACCGATTTTTTCCCAAAATTAAGAGAGGGAATCAATATATTTTTGCCAAAAAAAAACGTAAATGAAGGAAAGTGAATGGCAGGAAATAAAGGGTGAGAGAGAGTGAAATTGTAGTGGACCCTTATTTTGGTTATGGACTAGAAATGACCATTGTGAAACTCAACATTGTTAAGCTTAATAACCTCTTAAATGAATAATCAAAAGCTGATGTGTCAACTTTTGATTATCTTTTTTTGATTATACCACTGTGGATGGCCTAAGGACATAAACAATGCAAAATACTTTTTATTATGTTTTGTTATTCTAATTCTTTCAATTTTTGTTCCTATTTTTATTTTTTTTATTTCTTTGATCGATATAAATTAATAATCTAAAAAAACTGAACGCAAAACTAAAATGTTTTAAACCCCAAGGGATTAGCCTGGTGGTCAAGACTTGAGACTTAGGAGTTTGCTCCTTCCTAGAGTCTCAAGTTTGAAATCTCTAAAGTGTTATCAACTACTTTCAGACCATCCATTTTTGCCTTTAGTTGGGCTCCCTGCAAAAGGGCGGTGGGATTCGGTTCTCAGAATTATTCGAGGTGCGATTAAGCTAGTCCGAACATCTGAGTTATTTAAAAAAACCTAAAATGTCTTAAATAAGAAATTCTAGAATATGAACTTGTTGTATTGAGCAAATCTGTCCATTTTTCTTGTTCAATACAGAAAATGAATTCTCAAAACCTCTAACCCAGCCTAAATTGTAAACCTCCAGAAACCTCTTCCATCACCACCCAATGCCTCATTGTCAAAATTGCCCAAAACCACCACACCCAATTTCGCCACAACGCACCCAATTTTTACCCTTATTTTACCAATTTCGCATGTTGCTCACTCCATTTGCTGAAAAAGAATAATTCGCCCGATTTTACAAAAATGTGTGTATGTTTATTTTACTCAAGCAGTAATTGCGTATATAAAATAAGAGCACAATTGGATCAAAAAGTCGGAGTAACTTTTTTTTCTCTATTCAAATATTTTTTACATTTATTAGTTTTGCGTCAAATTTCTAGATGGAAGTCTTAGAAAAGTAATTTTTTTTACTTTTACCCAAGTATTTTGAGAAATAACCACTTTTTAGCACAAAAAATGACTTTTCTTGCTAAAAAATGGTTATTTCTCAAAATACTTGGGTAAAAGTAAAAAAAAAAAAAACTTTTCCGACTCCTCTCGTCGAGATGAATCAATAACCTACAAAAGTTTGGCGCAAAACCAACAAATGCGAAAAAATTTCAAATAAGGACAAAATTTTCAGATTTAAGTTAAGTTTAAGTTAAGGCCAAAAGAATGGAGCCTAAGTGAGGTTTAATTATTTCTTTCCCTTATGTTCTTTGCTTATGTCGGCATCCAAATCGGCAATTTCCGTTGGGTTTCGCTGCAAAGGGGGAGAATTACTCAGTAGAGGGCAAATGGAGATACACGTAGAGGGCATATATGTCATTTTGTCACAATAGTTAACGCCGTTTAAGGGGAATCTTGACAATGTAAACAAAGTAAGGAATGTCAGTGACATTTCAGAAACCTCAGGGGAGGTTTCTGTTTGTGTCAGAAACCTCAGGGGAGTCAGTGAAATTTAGTAGCATATATAGTACAATAATATTCCAACTCTGCTTTTGTTACTTTGTGAATCATTGATGAATCCATATCAATTGCACCTTTCTTCCAAACAAAAACAAAACAAATAGAAAGGGAGGGAGGGAGGGAAACAGTTCTTTATTGTGTGCTTAAAATGAAAGTCTAGGTACAGTACTCGTCACCTTTGCCGAGGAGTAATATTGTTCTATCACACCACACCACGCTCTATAGGGGATTCCACTGCATCTATACATTGAGACCATATCTTAAGATCTTACAATGCGTGAGCGGTGTAAAAAGTTTGTTTAGCGTCAATACGTGACTATAAAAACTTGGGTCTCGTCGAACCAAGTCCGAGTGAACCAACCCTGAAATGGATTACTCATGTAGCCCAATGGGGAGTGGGGACCAGCAACAATGGAAAAGGTAGGAGTGGGACCGGCAGCAATGAGAAAGGGCGTGGTACCTTTGGACAAAGTTGGGGCAATACACCACCTTTATGTTTTTGTTGGGGAAAAAAGTTGGCTATATTTACATTCTCTCTTTCAAAACTCTTCCTCTTTCATATTAGAGCATTAACATAAAAAAAGAAGAAGAGAGGGTACAGGTATGAACAGAAGATTTTGTATACATCTTCATGCGGAATTATATCATGTGTTTCGATATATTTTATTTCAAACTAAAATACGAACTATTGTTGCTTACAATTTCAAAAATAGAACTGTCAATCTGCTGCTTACCTTAAATTTGCAATGGATATTTTTTGAACATTTTTTTTTTCTTCTAGTAAACATATTGTCTATAGGAATATATGTTCTAGCTTGCAAGACTATTTGCTTATGACAACTTCGTAGTGGTAGCGTACGTATGATCATACCCAACTTTTCCTGGAGGGCATGATGGTCATACCTCAGGGGAGTTCTCTGCATCTGTCAAAAAATTCAGGGTTTTCCGTGAAATTTACCCATAGTTTTAGGACAAATAATACTTGCCATTGTGTTGAATGACGGTAGAAGCATTAATGGGAGCATTTAAAGAAATTATTTTCTATAGCTTTTTAGTTCCAAAGATCAAAGAAAACATCATAAGATGCTCTTTAATTTCCTCCTTTATTTTTCACAAGAATGGGGTGAAAGGAAATTGATACAGTATAAAAATGGGATATTAAATTCGAAAACAAGATGCACAAAACCCAAGTTCTAAGACTAAACTATAAATTAACCTGGCTAATAATCATGCATCATCATTGTTGTTGAATACTTGAGGCTAGCTAGCCTTCGGACTGGGGGGAGCTGCTGTCCCTTGAAAGGGACAGCAGCGTGTTGTCTCGGTCGAGGGGCCTCCGCTCCGATCTTGCTTCGATGATAAAAAACGTTTATTTCGTAGAGTTCGTCGAGTTGAACAAATATGCAAAAAATCAATTTGATTGGATATTATTAAGTGCTCGATCGGAACACATATAACTTGCCAATAATGGGTTCTAGTAGATTTGATCTAGTATTTCAGATCCATTCTTTTTCAAGACAAAAAGGTTTCAATTAGGCACTTAATGATATTCGACCGAGCTGATTTTTTACATACTTGTTCAACTCAACGAGCTCTACGAAGTGAACGTTTCTGATCATTGGAGCGAGACCGGAACACGAACCCCTTGACTGAGACAATAGGTTGCTGTCCCTCTGTCCCTTTAAGGGACAGCAGTTTCTAAGCTTAATAACCACTTTTAGTAGGAGTATTCAACTTATGATTATTAACGATGATTTAGGCGAGAATTAGGCAGGAAATCAAGGATTTTGCACGACACGTGGAATTCAACTACATTATCACGTGAATTTAATGGGGGAAGCCTGGATTGAAACTTGGAGGAGACACTTGTTCAACTCGACCAGTTCTATGAAGTGAACGTTTTTAATCATCGGAGCAAAATCGGAGCGGGGCCCTCTCGGCCGGGACAGCACGTTGCTGTCCCTTCAGGGGACAACAACTCCCCCAGCCCCAAAAGGAATATGACAAAATACACTATTTCGACTCAAAAGAATGTTCAATATGCAAACCGAGAGCTTTTAAATAAAATGTACATATTTTTATAGATTAATTGTCCAACAATAATTAAACAAAACAGTGACTTTTGGTGGAAGGTTGGGAACAGGGTGTCCCGTGACACCCTGCCCCTTAAAGGCTCCGCCCCTGCACATGATTAAGTGATTTTCATTCCATATAATTGGTCTATCCATTGGTGTCAATAAATTCAAAAGCTTAATTAGAACTTTAGAAGAATGACTCGTATAGATATACATATCACATATGAGTGTGTGTCCTCTATTTTTTTGAACGACGAGTGTGTGTCCTCTATGTATGTATGTATATCAAGGAGATAGATTTATTCATGGAGTCGCGCCATCTCGGCCATTCGTTTTGACTTTGAACGATCCAGATTTAAATGAGATTTTTTTGGGGAAGAGTTTAAAAGAGTAAAAACTCTTTTTCGAAAAAGTTTCATTAACATCCGGAACGTTCAAAACACTTTTGGACGGTCGCGATTCACTTCTGGAACCATCCTTTAAAAAGATTTTCTCGTATATCAAGACAACCCAAATAAAGCTAGCTCAATGTACTCATTGAACTGTGAGCAACAACTTTGTTTATTCAGCGGTTGAAAGATTTCCAATGATCATTGCTTTTCCTTTTCTTCTAATATATGTCTCACAACACGATTTTGTTTAGATTTTTCACATTGTTGTGGCCGCGGTAGTTCCTTCGAAGTTGGGGTTGCAGAGTCTGGTCCAATTGTGACTCGGCTGTAGGACTATTCCTCGGTTATATAAAAAATAAAAAAAACTCTCATTAATCAACTCATTAAGTTAAGAATGGTAGTTTCGACTAGATAGGCCACATGTTACAAACACATTCAAGTTAAGAATGACACGTAGTTTGATCCGTCCCCATTTATTAGTCTCTTTCGTTATCCCAAAAAGTTGTTCCCGTTCAACAGTAACTAACTAAAGTTGATCATTTACTCTTTCTTTTCAAAATTGATTACTAGCAACAATAAGCGATAACGACAATGTTTCTAAAGGTCTTGAAGGATAAAAAGAAAAAGAAAAAAAACATAGGAAAAGTGCAATAATGATACTTTACTTATAAGTTGGAAGTTGGAACCCTAAAATGATCCAATGAACGGGGATGGAGGGAGTACTTCAGCGAGGAAGAAGGTAAATGAGAGGTTGATGTTTCAAGGATCTTTAATGGAGCACGTAAAACCTTAGCTGAACCTTCAAATTTTAAGTTTGATATTTGATATTGCACATACGCCAGTTACTATTAAAATCTCATTTATACGAACTATTAACGTGGCATATGAGAATACCTGAATATTGTGTCCTTAAGCCTCATCGGCTATCTACTAATTCAATGAATCTCAAATTTTGAGAATACCTACAATTAGTTGATTTTTCTACAGTATCATTTTTGTGCAACTGAACGGGACCTTACCCTTACCAACTATTCTTCCCTCACCTTTGCCAACCGGATAAACATATATGCATTTCAAGAAAATATAGTGATTTTTTGTTTTTTATTTTTACCCTCAAGAAAATACAGTGATCGATCACATCAACAAAATCCTCCCTTGTACTCCAATACAAACACTACCGAAACAGATTGAATTCCTTATTTCTCCCTTGGCTGGCCCCTCTCCAACTTTTTTTTTCCCACTTTATAGAAAGACAAGACACCACTCCATACCTTCCACCAATGGCATGTGCATGGGTTATGGGGGTTGGGAACACTTTTGTTTGATTCAACTACTGTAGAATCTCCAGTGATTGAGATTGGGCTCTCTCTTTACCAGACATGCATCATGACCCTTGTATCATGTATTGTCTCGCCTATCTTGTGCATCAAGGGTCCCCTCTCTCTCTCTCTCTCTCTCTCTCTCTCTCTCTCTCTCTCTCAATGCTGAGATAAGTCTACATGTTGGTATATATCAAATGGTTTGGTATATTTTCCAAAAATAACAAGTGACAATATTGATAAACAGAGATGGTACATTTTGACGCCATCTCAGATTCAGATCATTAGATTAAACTCATTCCAGTTTTTCAAGCATAACACATGGCTTGAGCGATTTAGCAAATTTGACAAGGCCAAAATTGATCACTTGGCTCGACTGACGTTAGTAGATTTGGCGAAGTCAAAATTGATCAGTACTTGGCTTGGCTGTCGTACCAGATTTGGCAAAGTCAAAGTTACTGCTAAATTTGATATACCAAGAATGAATTTGCCATCTTTGACAATGATTTCTCAAAGCTATATGACTTTAACAGCTAGTGTCACCAAAGGGGTGGACTTTCACCACTTGGACTATTTGTTGACCAGCCCAGTAGCCCACAGCCCACAGCCCATTCAGCCCAGTCCTCTGTCAAGGACTTGAGATTAATATTCAAACCTGTAGGGCTAGTTGGGCTGTGTAGAATTTTAAGGCCCGTTTGCAAAATGAGAGGGGTTTGAAATAGTCATTCAAGCCACCTGATAATGGTCTGTGTAGTTCGATCTTTGTGTCACTTTAGTTCCTACTCTTTTCAATTGACTCAATTTTAATCCTGCAATTTCGATTCCGTGCCAATTAGGGACAATGGATAACATCCCTTAGCTCCCCTCTAATGGAACCGACCGGAAAAGTTTCCCTTGACCCCATGCAGTTTGGGTTTTGTGCGAATTGACCCATTATAAAAGTCAACATCATCCATATGTGATAACAATATTTAATATTCATCCACCCAATATTAAAGTCATGCGTCCGTCCTTGCCTGACCGTCGAACCAAATGTATTCTCCTATGTTCCCGCCTATACTAAGCTAGCAAATCATTCTTCCCCGTTTGAATTTCCAAAAAATCAACCATTCTGTTTCAAATCTCTTATGAAGTTTTGATCATTCTTGGTTCATTTCGAATCGGCGAAATCAAAAGAAATATAGAAACACAACCAAATCATATTAAACACACCACACTAAAGACCAAAAGAAATTAAACCCAAAATATCTAGTCTTTTGCGTCTATTTAAATTCTCAGTGGAATATTGTTTGTATCCACGTAGGAAGGCCAATATTCTTTCTTTCTAAGTTTCTCAAGCTAAGATAAACTCAAACTAAAAATGAAAAACCCATTAATAAAGATCTAAAAAAACGTACATGAAATTTTAAACGTCACCGAAAATTAAGAGAATATTTTATGCTCCTGGAGCATTGCTCCACAGGGACCTTGCAACACATATTTGTGTGGTGGTTTAGAGGCCCTGAAGAGCAATGCTCCAGGAGCATAAAATAATTTGTCCAAAATCAGGAAGATACCCTTTAGTCTGTACACTTTGATCAAGAGAAAAGATCATAATCGAAGCTGTCAAACTGAACAGGAGCAAGCAGGTAATCAAGCGGCTGCATATCATCAACTGAGCCACTGAAGTAGAAATCATTAGATCCAGGGTTATCTTGATCATAACAATTGTAGTAGTCCAGTGTTTCGGGAAATGGCAGCAGCCGAGGAGATTCATGGCGACTCATGTCGTGATGTGGCTGTGGATCACCTGCATTTGGAAACTCTTCCTCAGCTACTGCAACTTCCGTCCCTTGATAATCCTGATACTGCTGAATGTTCCCTGGATTTTTCGCGTTTTGCAGCGGCTCTTCATTTTGAGTTGCAGTTTGCATCCCTTGGGCATAACACTGCTGGATGTTTCTTGGATTTTCTGCATTTGGCAGCATCTCTTCATCTCCATTCTGTGAACATTGCTGGTTCTTGTCAAGGCATTCTGTATTTGGCCACTCTTCATTGGGAGTTGGAACTTGCATCTCTTCATCCTCTTGATCCTCGTGGTTGTTTTCTGGATTTGCTGTCGCTTTTTTTGTTTTGTAAATCTTACATAGGACGCAGTCATCCAGCTGCAAGAAAATAGATGTTTTTGGAGTTGTTCGTAATGATATTTGATGATCAATCAAAATGACTTATAACGGGATTCTTCTACAAAAAAAAAAAAACGTCAAAACTTGAAGTGCCATCGGTTAAAGTAACCCATAATTAAAGCGATGACTAAGATTCGATAGTATGTGAAAGTGCATTGCAATGTATCTAAAAGGATTGAGTATGTTCTAATTTTTGCGGCATTAAAGTTGGGAGCAGATTTTCGGGAGATTGATCTTCCCTTGATGCTATACATAAAATGGGAAGGAGTTGAGATGGTCGAGAAGGAAGATTAAAATGAAGAAATTTCTTATGGAGCTTGGGGTTAAGGCCGACTAATTAAATCACAAAAATAGGAAAGGTCCCAACTTCTCCCTTATCTTCTGATGACATCCAGAATAGAACCTCCATCCATTTTAAGAAAGCTCGAATGCAGGATGTTGGATTTTGGTCCCACGTTGGGTATTGAAGTTAGAGGAGGGAGAAATTATTTTTTAATAAAATTTGTTGAAATGCAAGAGAAAGAATTTGAGGAAAGGATACATGTTCTAGATGACTTGAAGGAAGAACGAGGCTGAACCGACAAAAAATCTGTACACAAAATATTTTGGTCTTTGATTTGGTTCGGATTTGGCAAAGAACGAGGCTGAACTGACCTGTTGCCATTCCCAATATTATGTGACATTAAGACCTTGTTTGGTTTGGTATTTGGGTTTTTGACTTTCTCTCAGCACACAGTTCCTAATAAATTTTCTCTCAATCATTACTCTCATTTCTCTTCACTCAAAATCTAAAATCCAAAAACCAAAACGAACAAGGTCTTAAGAGTGCATCTCGTACACATCTAATGTCGTATACCTAGGGCTCTTTTCTTGCCAAATTATTGTTTTCCGTATTTGTGTTCGTATTTGTTCTAATTTTTTGTTAGGATTGGGTCAATTTTTTTGGATTAATTATTCATCTTGACGAGAGAATTTTAAAAAGTAAATTTTTACCAGCAAAAACAAAAAAAGTTCTCTAAGGGTGGAAAAAGTTCGAAATATATATATAACTATCTTTTCTAACTTTTAGTGTTATGTTATTTGCACTCTTTTCAGCTTTACTTTATTTGTTTATACTCCACTTTTCTAATTCCTCTCACTGTGATGAATTGTTGCTCTTAAATTTTTTGACAAAAGCTAAACAAGAAAATCAGTACTAGAAGTAAATAATGTTGACCTCCTTTAAAACAAAATAGTAGTTGTAAAAGAACAGGGCCTAAGTTTGTGTATTGTGTTGTGTACATCATTATGTGCCAATTCATATACACAAATAAACATCTATCTATCTATACTATACTATAAAAAAATGTAGTTGAGGCAAAAAATCTATCAAACCCTCAATTCTAAATTTCTAGAATTTTAAGTTTTTTTATAAAAAAAATTGAGAGAGATAGAAACTGAGGTGAGAGAGGAGAGAAGGGGAGAGAGAGAATATAGGGAGGGGTCTGAATGTGAGGGAGTGATTTTAGGGGGAGAAGTTGAGTTTTAAGTATTAGATAAGGAAAAATAAAAATCATACTTTTTAGTTCTGCAAGACCCATATCGATGTTTTTTTTCTAAGCTTATGTTTTATCAATTAGAGTTGTGTCCATCTGACACATGAGACAAACCTATATCGATGAGTTTTTTAAAATATTTTTTCTATTGATCAGAGTTGTGTCCGTTCGACGCATGAGACAATAAAAAATTCACATTGACGTTTTTTTTTTTCCTATCAACTAGCGGTGTGCCCGCTTCATATGCAGGAACCGAAAAAAAAAAAGTGAATTTTTTTTCGTCCTGTGAATCAAACGGGCACCCTGCTAATTGAAATCTAAACAAAGTGGAGGGTATACATTGATGTTACGTACCTTCATGTCACCAGGTTGGCCCCTAGAAGTGGATGGAGTGTCATGGTTGGCAAGCCTATACTCTTGCATTTTCCAATCAGTCTTGACTCCACTTCTTGCCGGCCCTTCGTAGTATACAAGTGCCTTCTTGTACCCAACGATGCTAACACCATTGCTGCCGAAAATGCGCGTATCGGCTCCGCTAGCCTTCCAGAAGCCGTTACCGGCAGATCTGTTTGGCCTCTTTCCTTTAGGGTACTTCTTGTTTCTCGACGTGAAAAAGTACCATTCCTCTTCTCGTTTTAGCTCGTACATCTCTGTTGTCGTTCATTTCGATAGAAAGATAAACTCAGGTGATCAGTATGGATTTTCAGTTTTTGGAATGTCAATGCAGAAGAAACTGATTCGAATAACTTGAAATGGTTCTAAAACAAAGTATATATAGTCTTGTACGCATTAATTTATCACATGAAACTTTGAATTCAAACATTAGTATGCTCCATTTTCATTTTGTCTAAATGTTGTATGGAATTTAACGAGAGGTTATTTAGTGCTCTTGGAGGAAAGCTTCATACTAGTCTTGTAACTTCAAGATTAATGAAATTTTCTTTTGCCGTTAAAAAAAAAAGGGTAACCATCCAGGCCTCGGGTGGCATATGATCGTCGGGGGTAGGATGCCAATTTTGTTGGAATGTTATTATCTCGTTGTGATGTTGTTGCTCTTGTTTTTTTTTAATCTTTGTATCCTGTACAATTGATTAATAAAGTCTTATTTGCTGTTGAAAAAAATTATCAGCAAATATATAATTATACTTAGAATAGAAAAAACAAAGGGAAGTGTTAGATACCTAGTTCTAGGGTTAGGGTTTAAGACTCATCTTCAGTCGATATGTTGACTACTATTTTATATATTTTGTGTTTCTGTTTTTTTTTTTTTACTCGAAACAATTACACAAAACTCAAAAGTGTTCTACAAAATCTTCTTAGAAATTGCAACCAAAATACAATCTAATTCACACACAAAAAAAAAAGAAAAAAAAAGAAGAAGCTACTATAAACTTTAGGGTTTTGGTCTATGCGTATTAAAAAAACCGTTGGGAGATCCCAACTTTCTTGTAGTGTTTTGTGCCTCTTTTCACAATTCTTTTTATCGGCAAAGAGCCTATTTTCACATACTCAACGTAAAGACAAATGCCTGCATAGATTCAGATACAAATATTTTTGGAACCAATGTTCAACGTGTGTTGCCTCCATGTTTACTATGTAAAACGCACATGCATGAGACGATTCCAAAACTAATTGTGTCTCTGAATATATATACGCCGTATGATTGCTTATTACTCAAAAGCATTGTAGATAACATTCTTGAAAATCTACAATCTACTCGACAAAAAACAAGAAAGATAAAGAAAAATATAGAGGTAGAGAAAGAGAAAGATAACCGGAGAGTTGTTGAGGGGTGCAGGAGTAGAGGTCGACGTCCATTATCCTGTTTAACGGCAAACGCTCTCTCCCGACCTTGTTCCTCAAGTACTCAGCCACCAATTCTTGATCCGTGGGGCAGAATCGATAACCTGGTGGAAACGAATCGATCACGCTATCGACATGATTGATCCTCCCTTTCTTACTACCCACATAATCACTATTTGCGCAATTGATTATCTCCTGAATAATTCCTTTTCCCTTGTCAACGTGCTTCACCACAAGTTCGCGCATCCTTTTCTCCATCGTATCCTTGCGCGAGTACGAGAGAGAGAGAGAGTGAAAGGATGAGTTAAAAAATAACGGAGAGAGAACAAAAGAATGTGGACAAGAGAGAGGAAAAGTAGGATGAGAGAGAGAGATCTAGAGAGATAGATATTAATAAGGATTAGCACAAGTGCAGGTGGGAGGAAATTCACAATCCAATCCGAATAGCCATAGAAATTATCGGGGTTTCCCTCTGATATTTGGAGTACTGAGTTGTCACTTATCACTTATCACTTATCAAGTTCTCTTAGGAGGGAGCCGAGTCCCTGCAGTGCCCCATAAGGGTTGAAAAGTGCAGCAGCTTAAGACGAAGTCGTTTTGGGGTAAGTTAATTGGGCAGTATCTTTACCTTTTCTCCCCTCTCTCTTTCTCTCTCTCGCATATTTTACAAAATGTTGCGTGGGGATCATTTGGGGTTACATACAAATAATTCGAGTTGTTGAATAATTCTAAAATAATAATATAAATGGTTCAGAAAAAAATAGCTCAATAAATAAATGTAAGTAATGGATCCAACCTTTTAATTTTTCATTCAAAATTTAGGATCCTGAATATTGAATGAAGCTTGAAAAAAAAGTTAGACAATTGTGTGTCTAGTATTTCCTTGATCATCAGAACGCAGGTATCTAGGGCTTAATTGAGAAGACTATTAATTAAAAAAAATCATCTTGATTAAATATCTATAGGTATGAAAACAGTTCAAAATTTTAAAATAGCCTTTGCATTTCGATTTTTATCGATGTTCAATCATGGTAATTTTTTTAATGAATGCTCTTCTCAACAAGCCCTACAATATCTGCAGTTTCGATTACGAGGATACCGAGCGCGCAACTGTCTAAATTTTTTCCAAACTTCATTCCGTATTCAGGATCCTAAATTATGAATGAAAAATTAAAAGGTTGGATCCATTACTTACAATTATTTGCTTTGAACTTTTTTTCACCGGACCACTCAAATTATTATTTTGAGATTATTCAACGGCTCGGATTATTTGTATGTGACCCCAAATGATCTTCACGCAACATTTCGTATCATACACGAGAGAGATAAAGAGAGAGGGGAGAAAAGGTAAAGGTACTGCCCAATTATAACTTGCCCCAAAATGACTTCGTCTTAAGTAGCTGCACTTTCCAGCCCTTTTGGAGCGCTGCCGGGACTCGGCTCCCCTCTTGGGAGGGTAGAGCCGCTAGACTAAATTCATTGCTCAAGAATGAACGAAAAACTGCCCGCGTGAGGCTATAGACTCCCAGAGACCAGAGCCTGTCGTTGGGTACACAGACCTTAACGACCGGGTTATCCAAGGACGAATCCCCAAGGCGAAGGGTGGACACTCACAAATGCACATGAAAATAAGCTCCACACAGAGATAATACGCTACAGGTAATGAGGACGACAACAGTAATTTGACCAGCCTCACCGTCATCCCCTTCGCGCAACTCACTGAGGAAACAGAAACACTCACAAAGGGTGGGATAGGTTCCACGCAGGGAACAAACCTCTCTGAAACCGGAGGGAGACATGAAACAACATAAACTAAAAAAAGAAGTTTCTCTCTCTAACTTTCCTCTGCCTTCTCTCTAAAAGGCATCCGAATAGTCAGGTTTTCGCCGCCGCCTGGGGGGGGGGAGGCGCCTCCATCCCTCCTCCCCCCGGGCTCCCCTGTCCTCTTCTCCCCCCTCTCTACCTCTCTTTCCCTCCTCATCCTCTTCCAGTTTTAAATCCCTTTCCCCTCCTCTATTCATCTGTGTTTTGGGCCGCCACTCTCCTCTGTGTGGGAGGGTGGGGCGATTGCTGTCGCCTCCGGCTGGAGGTTTCCCTGGTCTCCTCCAGATGCCTAGCGGCGTTAGGTGGCCCGTCTTGTGCGGAGGTTGGTGGTGGTGGTGGTTGGCGATGTAGATCTGGCCAGGGTGTGTGGTGGTGGAGGGTGGCGGTTTGGGGCTTTGGAGGTGTAGTTAGCTTCGTTTCTAATTTTGTTTTGCAGGTTTCCCATTTTCCAAAATCGATCGGTGAAAATGGCAATTTTGATTGGTGGTGGTCCAGTCCGGCGGTGGTGAGGTGGATGCGGCTCCCATGGCTGTTTGCTCTGGTCGTTTTGTGTGTCGAAGTCCGGTCGGCGGCTGTTTGAGTTCTCAATCGGGCGTGGGGCTGGTATCTCGTTACTCTGGAGTGGCTGTTGCAAATGAAAGATCGTGTTGTAAGAGATTGTTTGGGGAGCTGCTGTTATTGGTGGTGGTTGGCCCTCAAGCCCTGTCTGCTCCGGCCTTCACTGTCGTAGGCCGAATCACGCCGCTGGTCTCTGTTAGAAAATATTTGCAATTGGGAATCCAGAATACGAATTCTATTACGTTACACAAGAACAAAATTACAACATAATGAGATTACAGAAATTGATATGCAAACCGAAATACAGAATGGATTCGTGAACCGAAACCCGTGTTTCACACGGTGTCCTTAAAACAGATTCGCCGCCTACCGGAGGGTGTTGAGGTTACTCGGCGTCTGTCTCCCAGGATTGATCCGGCTCGGACCACGAACGTCGGAACACCACCGAAGAACGTCTTGGCGAACTATCTCAGCGTCTGTCTCTCTCTCACACTATATCAGAATGCCTATGAACACTTGAGTGAATTGGTGTAGAACTATGCAGTGAGCTGCTCCTTTTATAGGCAGAAATGACAATAGTAATGCTGCCTAGCCTTCAAAACGTGGTGTAAATGGCAGAGTAAATGGGGAAAAAACCCCCCAATCAATAGGTGAGTAACCCCCACAATGAAGAGGGGAAACCCCCACCATGAATAGGGAAAGTAATTGGCTTGGAAACCCCCCAGGCCATTCACATTTCCAACAGTCTCTACATCTGGGAGAAGCCAGCTCGGCTTCCGGTGGTTTGTGCGATGGTGGCTGCCGGTGTAGTTAGGGTTTTGTGGTTCGGTTTGGGTGAACCGGCCTTAGTTTGGGCCGGATTTGGGCGTTTGGGCTTTATTTGTTTATCTAGGTGTTGGGTTGTACTGTATTGTCTTACATTGTTATGAACCTTGATAGACCTTTGGGTGTTTTGGGCTATGCCCTTGTGGTGTATTTTTCAACTCTTTGTTGGATCCCTTTCCCCGTTTTTTAATAAAATTTCATCTTTTGCCGATCCAAAAAAAAAAAAAACATAAACTAAAAACAAGAAATAAATCCTCCAGGCACAGCAGATGCCACCGAAACCGCCACTAGGGATCCAACAACTTATTCGCCGGAGGAGAAGCCGAGCCACCCAAGCTACCACACAGCATTTCAAGAACTTTTCACTCAATTAAATTCATGATCAAAATACAATAAAAGGAATTTCTCTATTCAGATATTGGTGACAGATTTATTTTTATTGCAAGAATTGTTTTAATTTGTATTGGGTCTTATTTATTTGTGGTTAGCTTTGGTAATTGCCCTTTGCATCTAATTTGTGAAATTTTCTATGTTCTTATTTCGATCAGAGTTCAAAAGATAGAAAAGCATGGTTCGGAGCGACAAAGTTCATCATATCAATTACTTATTGAACAAAAAGGGTTATCTATCTCAATATGATGGTTTGTTATTGAACATAAAACGCAAGACGTATACATCCATATCCGGTCCTAACCGAACCAACCGTACATTATGGTCCAGATTAATGATTGGGTCCCAGTTGCATAAATTTGAACACTATATAGGGTTCTGTCCATTGTTTTTTGGCATGGAACCATTGATTAACCAAATCGGACTGTTCATATGTACATTTATATATATAATTTGTGTACTCATTTTTACATAGATATATCATTCAGTCTGTTGTCAAAATATTTGTAACATTGTCCTTTAATTTGTCAAAAAAAAACAAACCCAACCAAGAAAATACAATACCCAAAAAAAGTGTGGATATAGAAATGCAGAGTGTCAAAATTGCCGCCCAATATTTGACACTAGCATCAGAAGGATTAGAATCATTGGTGTGGAAACGAGGTTTATCCATCAATGAGGGAAATCTTCTTCTTCTTCTTTTTTTTTTTTTTCCGTTATAGATATAGATAATAAGCGATTCTCAATGAAATTTCAAGTATTAGCATGCATAAGATATTATAAGTTGCACATTAAATTAGTAATTTTCAAAGATAGAATGATAAATTGCTTGTGCAGTTCATAAATAGTTGCAAAAAGAATTTTCAATTATCAAAAGTCCATGTGGTCAATTGTTTGAAGGTTTTTTTCCAAAAAAGAATTAGTTGCACAAAATTATATACTAATTCGCCTAATTTGTAGTCCATGTGTCAATTTCTTTTTTTTTTCAAAATTAATTCAAAAAACCAAGAAAAATTCGCCAAATTTGTTGGTAGCATAATTGTTAAAAACCTACGATACACGATACATATCTTACGATTTGTATCGTCTCCTTCAGAGAAGGATACGTATCCCATCATGTATCCTTTTTTTCTTTTTTTATAAAAATCCTACTATACGATTGCTTATCCTACGATTTATATGCGTATCCTAATTCTATACTTATCCTACGATTACTTATTCGAAAAAAGTCCGACCTTATTTCAAGAAGCAAAACCCCAAATACATTAATCTAAGCCGTTTAATCTAATTATGACATCTTCCAAACCCTTTGATAGAAATTCAACCTCAATGTTACGATTCAAGTCATCCTCCCCCCACAGGAACCTTGCGAGATTGAGCATCTCTAGCTTCAATAGCGTCTTGTATAAAAGAAAGAACCATACTTCTTATTTTTCTTTTCCTAACAAAGGGAACATAAAGCCTTAATGTAATAGGTCCCAGTTGAGAGACTTGAAATTTTGCATCTTAATTTTTTTTTAAATGTAAGCATAGTTTGTTGGTGTTATTAGGTATATCTACTTCTTAATTATATTTTAATTATGATTAACGTTATTGAAACATAAACTAAATTTAGTATTTTGACAAAGTTTCAATTGACAAAACCCAAATATGATAGATATTAGGGAGTGATTTTGCCATTCCCCTTTTTGTTAATGTCACTTCCCTTTGTGTCTATATAAGATGATTTATTTTGTGAGAAAAGGGGAGTAACATTAACAAAAAGAGGAGTGGAAAAATCAATTTCCTAGATATTATCGAAAAAGATATAAATATCTAGTTTTTAGAAACTCTAAAATATGTAACTCTAGAAGGTCTAGAATATCCTTGTGAAATATCTAGAGGTTTTTTTGTAAGAATTAATGTCATGTGTAATTCTAGAATTACCTCAAAGTTTATCTTGTATGAAAATATCTATATACTAGAGTCTTCCATGAAGTAGTACAAATGGGATGGGTTCTAACCATTTTGTACCAAAAAAAAGGAGAGCTTCGGCCAGAGGTCCATAGTATAAGGACTAATACTGTAATAATGACATCAATAATTTATGTACTGCCGCCAGGACAATTAGACCCGGTTTCCAAATATACCCTTGTTTTGAATCAAAAGCTGGCACACTTTTCCCCACTCTATGAGAGCTTCGGCCAGAGGTTTCGATCAGTTTCCAGAAGAAAAGAAGAAAAGAGAGAGAGAGAGAGAGAGAGAACAGTCTCCATCCTTTGTCGATTAAGTCGCCGATGCCGTCGTTGCCGTCGTCCCCTTCAACATCTTCCTTCAACTGGTAAGTCGTTCTGCACATTTCCCTAAACTCTTTGTTTCTCTGTTTCTACACATTTAGGGACTACGAACTGCTTTTTGTTCCAAACATTTAGGTTTCGTTCCACATGTTGTTATCTGTTGTACATTATGCGTTTCTAGTCCATTTTGAAGTCTATTGGTACTAATTACGGTTTGTTTAGGATTTGTGGTCCATTGGTTAGGGTTTCTTTGGTACTGATTAGGGTTTGTAGTCCATCTGGTTAGAGCTTCTTTGTAATTTCACTAGATCAGTACTGTGCATTTTGTTTGTTCTTACAAATCACATGACAAATGTTGTTATCTGTTGTACATTCTGCGTTTGTAGTCCATTTTGCAGTCTATTAGTACTGATTACGGTTTGTTTAGGATTTGTTTGGTTAGGGTTTCTTTGCTACTCTATGGTTTATTTAGGGTTTGTAGTCCATCTGGTTAGAACTTCTTTGTAATTTTGCAAAATCAGTACTCTGCATTTTGGTTGTTCTTACAAATCACATGACAAATGTTGTTATCTGTTGCATACTCTGCTTTTGTAGTCCATTGGTTAGGGTTTCTTTGCTACTGATTATGGTTTATTTAGGGTTTGTAGTCCATCTGGTCAGAGCTTCTGTTGTAATTTTGCAAGATCAGTACTCTGCATTTGGTTTGTTCTTACAAATCACATGACAAATGTTGTCATCTGTTGCATACTCTGCGTTTTTTGTCCATTTTTAGTGTATTGGTACTCATAGCATTTGTCTGTTTTATTGAGGAACATCCATAAAACACAAGTTGACTGATGTCTTTGTCTGTTTTATTGAGGAACATCCATATAACACAAGTTGACAGATGTCATTATTTGTTCAACTCTGTGCTATACCAGATTTGAAGATTCTTACATATAACATCATCCGGTTATTTTGTTCACATTTTCTGCTGTTTTGTTACAGAAAATGGTGAAACCGAAGAAGTCTAATAAAGAATTGGTACTTGTAGATCCTATGAAACCATTACAAGTTATTATGCCTCCAGAGAGGATGAGAATGAAGCAGTCGCCACGGAAAAAAACAGCAGTACAAAGTCCAAAAAAGATAGCAGAAAAAATGCCTTCCTCTTGAAAGAGAACACGAACAATAGAAGATGAAGAAGATGAAGTTAAACAGAGTCCAACAAAGCGAATGACAGGATCTGTCACGCAACAAGAGAGTGATTCTCATAAAATGGACAAGAAGGAGAAGAAGAACGACAAGAAAAAAGGGACTTAGCCCTGTTAAATAGAAGAAAAACGACAAGAAAGAGAAGGACAAAAAGAAAAAGATACAAGAAGAAGAAGAAGAAGAAGAAGAAGAAGAAGAAGAAGAAGAAGAAGAAGAAGAAGAGGATAAGGATGAGGAAAAGGAAGAAGAAGAAGAAGAACAAGTTCACAAGCCAAAGAAAAAGGAAGCCCATCAAAAATCTAGGTATGGTTTATGACTAGAATACTACAAATGATGAAATCTGTCAAACAGATGATGAGATCTGTCATATTCTGTTCTCTGTATTTGGCAACAACACATACAGGAATGGAAGTCTCTGAAAATTTGTACGCTTTATTACACCAACTAAACCAACAAATTCTTATCTATCATGCGAACAATACTACAACATATGGTTACTTTGTGATAAACTGCATATATGTATTCATTCATATACTGACCAAAAGTTTGAAACTCATGCAGGTCTAGTCCAAAGACGATGCGACTTAGCCCTATTAAACAGAAGAAGAATGACAAGAAAGAGAAGGACAATGTGAAGAAGAAGGACAACAAGAATAAGAATAAGAAGAAGAAGAAGAAGAAGAAGAAGAAGAAGAAGAAGAAGAAGAAGAAGAGGATGAGGATGAGGAAGAAGAAGAAGATACTGATGAAGAAGAAGAAGAAGAAGAAGAAGAAGAAGAAGAAGAAGAAGAAGAAGAAGAAGAAGAAGAAGAAGAAGAAGAAGAAGATGAAGAAGAAGATCTTCCTAAGCCAACGAAAAAGGCTGCCCATCACAAATCTAGGTATGGTTTATGACTAGAATACTACAACATATGGTTACTTTGTGATAATTTGCATATATGTATCCATTCATATACTGAATAAAATTTTTAAACTTATGCAGGTGTAGTCCAAAGACGAGTGGTCCTATTCTACGGAAGCGTATTCAGAAACAGAAGCAAGTGGCAAAAAGGAAAGCAGTGAAGAAACGAAAGAAAAAAGGTCAAGAAAGAGGTTAAACCTAAACCTAAACAAATTCAGTACAGGTAATCTAAAAAATGCGACATTTTTCTATTTTGTTGGGCAATATTCATATTAGATAACGACATTTGTCTGTTTTATTGAGGAACATGTTATCATCTGTTCATGTCTGTCCTATACCAACATCTTCCTGTTATTTTGTTCAAATTTCACGCAGGTCGAGTTTTCAAAGTTTTGTGAAACTCTTGAAGGACATAAAGTTCACATCGCTCCAGAAAGAGAAGATAAGAAAAACGTCATTTGCTAATCTTATATTTGTTGTGGTTGATGAGAGCTTGACTGAGGCATACCTGAGGAAAAGTGACCTGCATGCTCTTTCGTTGATAAGACGGTATGAGAGATCAGGAGGGAGGTTCAACCTAGGAACCAAATCAGTCAAGATAACAGCACAAGAGTTTGCACTTGTATTCGGCATACCGTATGGGCCCAACCGAATTAAACCAACAAAAAAACCGAGGATGCCAGAAACAAGGTTTGCTTATAAAGTCTGTGTTCAGGGAGGTAGGATAATGACGAATTCAAGTCTGAAAAAATACTTCCAAATAGCTGTGAAGAAAAAGGATGAAGAAAGTGCAAACGACGTAGCACGTGTGCTAACACTGTATCTTATCTCGACGGTGTTTCTCCCAAGCACAGCGTCAAGGGTGAGCTGGAATTTAATCGAGTTCATTGAAGACTTGGATAAGATCAGCTCCTATGACTGGGCAACATTCTTTACGGACGAGCTCATAAGGCAACTGAACGACAATATTGAAACACCGGCATCAATCGGGGGCTGCATAACAGGGCTCTTGGTAAAAATTCTACCCTCTTATGATATCAACTTTTTGTCTGTGATAAACTGCCTATATATATACTGGAAGATGTGGTTATAAGATGTGGTTATTTTTCATAATCTGCCTACTTGTATGCTAAAAGATGTGGATATCATTGGTATTCTGCCTATTTTGTATTTACACTAATTTGTATTTTTCATGAAATACAGTATTGGTTGTGTGAGCACGTGATATTGGTAAGCCTAAGAGATCCAACAAACTTCCCGAGGTTCGTCAAGTGGAGGCTTACCGACCTTAGTGTTGGTTTAGCAGATAACCCATTGGATGTTCTTGATCCGTTAAGCGTGAACGACTTAGAGTTGAAGGCAACGAAATTTGAGAATGAGTTGCTCAGATTTGTTGAGGTGCCGGAAGATGATCATGTGAAGCCAGAAGATGAGCAGGATAAAGATGGTGATGACCCAAACCATGATGATGCAAATACAGAGCTTCAAAAAGAAAATGAAATCCTCCGAGAAAAAATCAGAAGGTTGACCGAGGAGAATGAGCAAAAAGATGCTACAATTGCCCAGCTTCGGAAAAGAATTTCGGAGCTTCAAGATGAGACATATGAGGAAACAGTTGCTGAACTCAATTTTGAAGTGGAGACTGCTCATGTTGAGAGGGATTTTTTTTGTGAAAGAGGTTGAGCATAAGGAAGTTGAGATTTGCAACGTGCTTGTAGAGAACGACATTATAGCTGAAAAGCTAGAAAGAGCGAGGGAACCATTGACGACATAGAGACACATTGTATTACCCAACAATTCAAGGTAATCTAAAACACATTACGTTATATGTTTCTGTTTTTTTTCTCCTTTATCTTTCCATAGGAAACACACAGATAACCTAATCTTATTTCTTTATTTGGAAAATAGACAAGTGAAAGTGTGGAGAAAGATGCAGAGGGTAAAGATGAAGAGGAGGAAGAAGAACAAGAACAAGAAGAACAAGAAGAAGAATGTGGTCCTGAGCATCAAATGGTGCCGGATGAAGAAGTAGAAATGACAACTATTGAAGCTTTCACGGGTGTACTAGCTGAAAACAGTCCAAAACCAACCAAGAAAAAGAGAAAACAAGTGGATCCTTCATCTCTTGTAAAGAATGTGAAAAATGAGACAAGAATAGAGAAGAGGGAGGAAGGTTTCGTCTATGAAGACCTGAAGAAGGTAAAGAAGAATAAACAGGAGGAGATGAATAATGTGATACCAAAATGGAAAGTTGAAAAAACAAAATTGGGTAAATTGCTGAAAGAAGAAGACAAAGCGTTGCTGAATCTATTTTATGACCTAAACTAGGGGCATGTGAAGTAAGTAAAGCTACACTTATTTCATTAATTCCCAATTTCATTCTAACAGATGATGATATCTGTCATATTCTGTTCTCTGTATTTTGGCAACAAAACATACAGGACTATGAAATCTGATGTGAATGTGCAAACAGATTATGAAATCTGTCATATTATGTTGGCTATGATTGTTTACTGAGATGATAAAAGGCCCGGTGTGGGTTTATTTGTGAATGGTAATTCTTTCCTTTTGACATCACAGTGAAGAAGTCTGGACGGACAACGACACACGTTATATTATAACTTTCAAGTCAATAATAAAGCTTTTGGATGACCTAGACATGGGGAACGAGGTAATAGACGGGTACACATCAATGCTGAAAAGGGAGTAGGAAGTTAAAGGACTGATGCATGGAAACAATGCATTCTTCACATCCAGCTGCTAGGTAAGTACATTGCCCTTTCCCCACAACAAAACACTGTTATGTTCACTCTGTTTTGATGTCATTATTTGTTCATGTCTGTGCTATACCAGAAATGCAGATTTTCACATATGTTTGTGTTTATCTAACTAAGATACTTTATTCCCACAGACACTTATCACAATGGGAAATCAGTCCCCCAAAAAGTACCTCCTTGACAGCAAACTTGAACAACTCTACGACGAATTACATGATAGGGGCTTAGATTACTTTCGGTACCTTGTTTTCCTGATGAACTCTTCAGGAAATAAGACGAACAAAAACAGTCTATATCATTGGACTGTGCTTGTTTATGATATGCAAGAGCAGGAATGGAAGCATTATAATTCATTGAAACTAAGAAAAAAGGAGAAATCAGGCGACCCTTACCTTAAAGATGTTGCAATAGTGGTAAAAAACCTTCACCTCTCTCTTATTTGCTTATTTAATTGCTTATAATCAATGACTGCAACTAACATAAAAAATTTACTTTGAAAACATAGAAAGATGCTGTTGAGAAATTTATGAAGGAATTGGAAGAAAAAAGGAGTAATCAGCCACAATTCAACTTCCTAACTCCCATAAAGTCAATCTTTAAAGATGGTGCTCAACTAAGAATAGTGCAAGAAGCACCACAACAGAATGTTGCTTCGTAAGCTTCAATCAAACTTTCCATATTTAAGCATATGACGACATCTATTGCAATCTACTAAACTCTATTTCTTGAATATATGCAGGGTTGATTGTGGACCCGTTATTTGTTATATCATCAAAAAGATCGCAGAGCTTGAAGAAATACCACAAAAGCTTGAAAAAGAAGTTGTTTTAGCTTTTAGAGTGTATTTGGTTCACAAGATTATACATGATGAGCCAAGATCATGGACGAAAGAAAAGTGGCAAGACAAACAACTAGCTCAGGATTTGACTTCTAACAAGTAGACAAATCTGGATATAACATGATGAGCCAAGATTTTGCAGAGTATTGTTGCAGAGTATTGTTAGCATGATAGTTTTTCCTCTTTTGTTTACAAACTCAGTTTGTATAGGTGGTTGGTTTAATAGTTTGTAGTTGGCAGAACACTTTGTAGATGGCAGAACAGTGTCTAGGTCATTGGTTTGAGAGTTTGTAAGTGGTTCGTTTGATAGTTTGTAACTGGTGACAATCTGGATTTTGATAGTTACATAAAACTTGTATTTTGGCTATGATTGTTGACTGTGGTTGTTGGCTATGATTGTTGGCTATGATTGTTGACTATGATTGTTGACTGTGTGGGTTTATTTGTGAATTTCGATTGTGAATAGTAATTTAGGATGAGAAATGCCCAGAGTGGGCTGATATACACTGTTGTTTATTGCTAGTTTTATTAGTTTGAAATGCAAGGCGTCAGGCTAGGCCATAAAGCAAGGAAACCCTATCAATTTTTTCCCTTGTTTGCTGCACATTTTCTGAGCTTGGCTTCTTGAATTGCCATGCTTTTCAAAAATGACATTAATCTTGGTACATTTGCTGGATACCTATGCTGCTGCAGATTTGGAAACTGAAATATGTACATTTGTGTTCATAACACTGATGTGAATGTGCAAACAGATGATGAAATCTGTCATATTCTATTCTCTGTATTTTGGTAACAAAACATACAGGACTGAAAATCTGTGAAAATTAATACGCTTTATTACACCAACTAAACCAACAAAATCTTATCTATCATACTAACAATACTCTGCAATATCCCAAGAACAAGTTCAAATTGAAGAAATCAAACAAAATCTTATCTATCATCCAAACAATACTCTGCAATATCCCAAGAACAAGTTCAAATCAAAGAAATCAAACAATACTATGCAGTATCCCAAGAACAAGTTCACTCAGTTGGCTCTTTACATCTTTTCCTATTGTGGTTTTCCAACTTTCCACACCTTATTTGCCTCACCTTCTCTCCTTTTGATCGAATTCTTTGAACCTTAGGTCTGCCCTGCGGCCTTCTTGTCTTAGGAGGAAGAACTACACGGTTCTCTTTTGTCACTTCTGGAGCTCCGAGAGTGGGAATAGGATTTATCATACTCTCATACGACAATCGGAAAGCTTCAACGGTGTAAAAAGGATCTATGTAGTTTGAAACTTGTAGGAATAGTCGTCACTGGATGCACACAAGGAAAACCGTTCAACTGACATCGACAACATGTGCATGTCCGTCTCTGAACATCAACCACAACTGTCGGAAGGGAGAACACTTCAAAAATATCTTCACTTGCCTTTGCCACAGTCCACGACCAAACTTTGTTGAAACTTGTGACCAACTTCTTATCCATTTCAGGACACACGATGCCGTTCCACTTCCATGACTGTTGCCTCCTATCACACATTTGCTCCATCAATTTAACCCTTATCGTGTCAATTGCATTCAAAATTGGCAAATGACGGGCTTCCAAAATCCATTTGTTGAAAGACTCAGCTGGATTTGAACACATGTCCCCATATCTTCTACCTTTAAAATACGCATTTGCCCACTTGTCAAGTGGCAACGATTTAACAAAAGCCTTAGCTTTCGGACCACCAACATTGCAGAGTTCTTTAAAAGCTTCCTCATAATCAGAAATCGAAGGTGCATATGCACAATAAGAAAACAACTCGACTACTCTGTCCCTAAAACCATTAGACAATTTGCCCTTAAACTTGTCCCTCAAATTACACTTCAGATGTTGCAAACAATACGCATGATATCCATTGGGAAAGACCTCTGGAATACCTTTCAAAAGCCCAGAATGACGATCTGTTATGAATTTTAATGGACGAGATGACAGAATTGTTGACAACTTTCTCAAAAACCAAAGCCAATTCTCG
Source organism: Rhododendron henanense subsp. lingbaoense (assembly GCA_020567845.1). Taxonomy (NCBI): domain Eukaryota; kingdom Viridiplantae; phylum Streptophyta; class Magnoliopsida; order Ericales; family Ericaceae; genus Rhododendron; species Rhododendron henanense. The sequence continues at coordinate 39,550,743 of CM036313.1, read as the reverse complement.
TCATTTTCAGAATCAGCAATGCCAAAAGCCACTGGAAACAGTCCTAATCCAAAAAAAAGCAACAAGCAACATTAATCTATTCATGGTATAACATAATCAATGCAAATTAGTCCTTCGTATCTTAGAATCTAAGGGAAAATATAACGTTATCTGTATTTATTTATTAATCTGCTCTGACTGTATATCAACAGAAAACAATATATGCTGTTATCTATATTAAACTTGTCTCCCAATCTTCCAAATAACATAAACAGAAAACCAATATTGAACAGACAAGAAGACGAATAACAATAACTAACCTTGATCGCCATCTTTTCCTATAGCTCCGAAAAGGGTTCCTATGTACCTCCCCTTCAAAAATGTTCCATCAAGCACCAACAAAGGACGGCAGTAATTGAAGCCTTTGATACACGCATCAAATGCTACAAAAATCCTTCTAAAACAATTAGTTTTGTCACAATACTCAACATCAATAACACTTCCTGGGTTTTTTTCCTTGGCTACCTCAGCATACCACCTCAGTAGGTCAAAAGACAATGCATAATCTCCATACAGCTCATCACCTGCCTTCTCAACCCCAAACCAAGCATGATGGTAACTGATTTTACTCTCATAGTACTTCTCAAAAAAATTCACTGCTTCTATTGGTGCATAGTTTGTCTTAGTTCGAACTTCCTCCCTAATCTGTTTAGCAACCAACTTTGAACTCATCCGGGGATTCTTCGAACTAGCAAAAACACCAACACAACTATGATTCTTCTCAAACTCCCTAATACAAAAGAAACCGTTAGATCTCTCAATGGTTGCATGAATAAACCATTGACAACCAGATTCTATACGTTTTTTTGAACACTCTGCCGTTACTCTAGTCTTGTCATTCTTCAAAAACTTATTTACAAATCCGACTTCAATAGCATACATTGCCAGACAATCCCTAAATTCTTTTACTCCGCCTCTAAACTCTTGGCCCACATGAGTAATCAACTTAGCCTAACCAGCAGAAAGACGGACAGTCTCGTGGTGCTGACAAAACTTCTCAAGTGGATCTTCTTCTACTTCATGCATAGTACTACTTTGACCGACTTCAAAACTTCTTCGACATTCAACACTTTCAACAACAATACTCCGATTAATATGATCAGCACAAGAAGAAAGCACTTCAACAACTACATCAATGCAACTAACCCCATACGCACCAGCCAATGCGAACATATTTACAAAATCGACATCATTATCTAGAACGCAATTGTCATGTCCACCTACAGCATACAAAAGTTGAAAACTAGAGGTTTCCAAATTTGGCCACTTCTTAACCAGACTACGGACAACATCGTCAAAGCAGAAATCTCTTCTAACTGGTACGACAAAAGTTTTTGAACCATATTTGCACAAAAGAACAATAGAAGATTCCATACTGGAAATTTAACTCCCTCTGCAAACAAAAAATGCAAACAAATATCATTATCTGTGTCGATCTGTCTAATTAATCTGCTCCAAAAAAATGAAAAACAAAATATCATTGTCAACATCGATCTGTTCTATCCATTCAGTCAACAAATATCTCAAATCTCAAAAATCACAAATCGCACAAAATATCATTGTCAACAAAAATCACAAATCGCTCAAATACACACACGCTCGAGAGAGAGAGAGAGAGAGAGAGAGAAACCTTCCAATCGCAGTGAGAAATCTTCATCAGCAATTCAATCCTAACCTATGGCCGAAGCTCTCAATCTCCAAACCAAACTCGATAGAGAGAGAGAGAGAGAGAGAGAGAGAGTGCTCAGCAATTGAAGCCTAAACCATGAGAGTGAGAGAGAGGAAGCATTGATCGTGAATCTGGTCGTCCCCAAATTCACGACAGCAGCGAAGCTCTCGAGCGAGAGTCATAGAGTCTCAGAAGAGTTTGAATCTTGCCGTTATATACTAAGGGTAGTTTGGTCCGTTAATGGACCTAACGCTACATAGAAGTTAGAATCATGGATCCGCAGCCTGTTAAAAGAATAATCCGGACTAGAAGGCCCAATAAGTCTAAACTGTGGACTCTAGCCCAATTTTCTAAAAAAAAAGTTTGAGTTACGTTCAAGTGCAATATAAATACTCTCCTTCCCCACTCTTATCTTTAGTATTCTCCCTCTTCCAAAAATATTGTCCAACTACACAATAGAAATTCCCACTCTTACAGCAAACATATCTCAAGATACACGATACGTATCTCGATACGAACTATACAAGTGAAAAAAAGATACATGATACGTATCCCGATTTGAAAACATTGGTTGGTAGTGCTTCACCTTGATCTTCCTTCTCCCCATTTTCCATGCTACTAGTACCACACCTTCTGCTACTAGTCTGCAGGGCCACACGATTCCAAATTGGATGAATTAATTAAGTACTTATTGACGGTCGATTGAATTTATTTTTCACAAGAATGCTTTATAAATTAATTTTTCACAAGTGCAGGTGGGAGGAAATCCAGAATCCAATCCGAATAGCCATAGAAATTATCGGGGTTTCCCTCTGATATTTGGAGTACTGAGTTGTCACTTATCACTTATCAAGTTCTCTTGGGAGGGTAGAGCCGCTAGACTAAATTTATGGCTTTTTTTTTTTTAATAATAGACAATTTCATTGCTCAAGAAAGAACAGAAAATTGCCCGCGTGAGGCTACAGACTCCCAGAGACCAGAGTTGTTGGGTACACAGACCTCAACGACCGGGTTGTTAGGATCGTCACACACGCACACACGATTTACGAGTATAAAATAGTAAAGAATCGACACAGCAATATACATGGTTTCCCAAAACCGGGTACGTTCACGGGAGCGAAAGCGGCTGTTGTTCTTATTATCACAGTTACAAAATAGGGTTTACAACATAGAGTATTTATATCGACTATATTCTAACCCTAACTTGGTATTTGGCCTGAATCTCAAAAATACCCTTGTACGATACCGTACCATACCGCTCCACTCGTTCCGCTCCGCTCCGCTCTGGCATCTGGCCTTTTTTCTAGAACTCCTTAGTATCTCTTCATACATAACATATGAGCCACAGTTCTAAAAATCTCCACCTTGGCGAATATACTCTCGCCTCTTCAGAAGATAACCATCACCATCCAGTGGGTTGGGGGGATGCCTCCTTTTTCTTAACACCTGGAGACATTAACCAAGTCCAAGCAATGCTTGAACTTGTCCGCGGTCACAGTCTTTGTCAACATATTAGCTGCATTCTCAGAAGTATGCACCTTTTTCAATATCACATCACCCATAGCAATTAACTCTCTCACTTTGTGAAATCTCACATCAATATGCTTGGTCCATACATGATACACCTGGTGCTTCACCAAATAAATGGCACTCTGACTATCACAATACAACTAAACTCTACCTTGATCGATGCCCAACTCTTTCATGAACCCCTTCAACCACAATGCTTCCTTACCAGCCTCAGTCACTACCATGTATTCAAACTCAGTAGTAGATAGCGCCACTAGAGGTTGTACCATGGATTTCCAACAAATCGGCCCACCTACCAGTGTAAACACATACCCTATCGTAGACCTCCTGTCATCCACCCCTCCAGCATAATCCGCATCCACATACCCCACAACTGAAATCTGACCCTGTTGCCTAGCAAACAAAATCCCATGGTCTGAAGTACCTCTCAAGTATCTGAAAATCCACTTGATCATCTTCCAATGCTCTCTGCCTAAATTTGCCATGTACTTACTGACTGTGCTAACTGCATGTGCCAAATCGGGTCTCGTACACACCATCACATATATCAAGCAACCAATTGCAATCGCATAAGGCACGTTTGACATGTCCTGAATTTCCTCAGCAGACTCTGGACACTGTGTTGTAGACAACCTGAAATGACTAGCCAAAGGAGTGCTGACCGGTTTAGCATTAGCCATACTAAACCTCTTTAACACTTTCATCACATAGCCCTTCTGGGACAACCACAGCTTTCCAGTTGACCTATCCCTATGTATCTCCATCCCAAGTATTTTCCTAGCAGCACCCAAATCCTTCATGTCAAACTCCTTACCCAACAAAACCTTCAACCTGTTGATTTCAACTATACTCTTCGCAGCAATAAGCATATCATCAACATAAAGTAGCAGAAAAATATATGAACCATCATCAAGGCTCTGAACATAAATACAACAATCATACTCACAGCGTGTGAACCCAATCCGGATTATGAACGAGTCAAACATCTTGTACCATTGTCTTAGGGACTGCTTAAGTCCACAAAACGACTTATACAACCTACAAACAAGGTGCTCAGTCCCTGGCTGCTTGAACCCCTCAGGCTGCTCCATGTAAATGACTTCCTCCAAATCACCATGAAAAATGTTATTTTCACATCCAACTGCTCTAACTCCAGATCATAGCTAGCCACCAATGCCAAGATCATCCTGATTGAAGTATGTCTCACCACTGGAGAAAAGACTTCATCATAATCAATTCCTTTCCTCTGCAAGTATCCCTTTGCTACCAATCAAGCCTTGAACCTCTCCCTTTCCTTTTCTGACACAGCCTCTTTCTTCTTGTATACCCACTTGCAACCCACTGTGTTCTTTCCCTCGGGCAGTTCTTTCAACTTCCAAGTCTTGTTCTTCTGCAACGACTCCATCTCCTCCACCATGGCTTCCATCTATCTGTCCCTTTCAGGACTAGTGATAGCATCCTGAAAAGTAGACGGATCCCCACTGGTGGTCGATAGTGCATAAGAAACCATATCCTCAAACCCATACCTTATCGGTGGTTTGATAGTGTGCCTTGGTCTCCCTGTGGCTATACTTTCCTGCTGCTGCTGATCAAGCTGTTCCACCGGCTGCAAGCCTGTGTCAACACTCTCCAGCTCAATCTGTACACTCTGCTGCTTACTGCTATTTTCCCCTGCCTCAGTTTTCTGAACATCCTGATGTACCTTGACCATAGAAGCCTCATCAAAAACCACATCCCTACTGAACACTACTTTCTTTGATTCTGGATCCCAAAGCTTGTATCCCTTAACCCCTTTCTCATATCCAAGAAAGATACATTGTTTGGACTTTACATCAAGTTTTGACCTCTCATCACTGGGAACATGAACATAGGCTGGACACCCAAAGATCTTCAGGACTGAATAGTCTACCTCCTTTTCTGTCCACACCTCTTCTGCTACCTTTCCACCCAAAGCAGTACTTGGTGACCTGTTGATAATGAAACATGCCATACTCACTGCCTCTGCCCAAAAAACCTTCGGAAGCCCTGCATTCAATCTAATACACCGTGCTCTTTCTGCTTTGGTTCTGTTCATCCTTTCTGCCACCCCATTCTGCTGAGGTGTCTTTCAAATTGTAAAGTGTCGTAGAATCCCATGCTCCTCACAAAACTTCAGAAAAGGCCCATTCTTAAACTCTTTCACATTATCTGTTCTGAGGCACTTTATTCGTTTCCCTGTTTGGTTTTCCACTTCAGCTTTCCACTCCCTGAATTTCTCAAAAACTTCAGACTTGTGTCTCATGAAGTACACCCAGACTTTTCTCAAAAAATCATCGATAAAGGTCACGAAGTACAGAGATCCTCCTTTCAAAGCTGCCCTCACTGGCCCCCAAACATCTAAATGTACATAGTCAAGAATTCCCTTCGTTTGGTGACTTGCATTCCTAAACTGCACTTTACACTGCTTTCTCAGTACACAAAACTTGCAGAAATCTAACTTGCACGATTTCACTCCTTTCAGCAGGTCCCTCTTATGTAACTCTAGCATCCCACGTTCCCCCATATGTCCCAACCGCATATGCCACAAGAAAGTATCATCAGTATCCTTAGTTGTGGTAGCAGCAGCAACTCCACCTACAATTGTAGTTTCAATCAAACGATAGGTATTACCAGTTATCTTAGTACCCTTCATAATTACCAAAGCACCCTTCGTTACCTTCATGACTCCACCTCCTGTTTTATACTCACAGCCATTAGAGTCTAAGGTTCCCAACGAAATCAAATTTTTTCTCAAATCTGGAACATGCCTAACATCACCTAAGGTTCTCACAACACCATCAAACATCCAGATCTTAATTGTGCCTATTCCAATGACTTGACATGATGCATCACTACTCATTCGAACATTACCATAATTCACTGACCTGTAGGTGTCAAACCATTCCCTATTAAGCGTCACATGAAATGAGCATGCTGAATCCAGAATCCATGAGTCTGCCAGGTGATCCGAAGTCGCTGAAACCGAAAGCATATCACCATCATCTGACTCCCGTTCCACAACGTTTGCAGAATTTGATGACCCATCTTTCCTCTCCCATGCCTTTCCCTTCTTCTTCCAGTCAGTTCCCTTTCCCCTCTGCGGACAGTCTTTCTTCATGTGCCCCGGTTCATGACACCTGTAACACTTGAACTCAAACGTGCCCTCAGACCTGTTCTTCGATTGAGACCTCCCACGCCTCGAAACTGATTTACCCATGTCCTTCTTCCTGCCACGATACTCATACCCCTTAACCACCAGACCTTCACCCTTCAGCAACTTTGTTTGTTACTTGCGTTGATTATACGCCAGAAGGGCTGTAGTGACTTCCTCCAGTTCTAGGGTTTCTTTCCCCCAAAGTAAGGTTGTAACGAGGTTTTCGAGAGATATCGGTAGTGAACACAGTAACATCAGCGCTTGGTATTCCTCCTCAAACTTTTCGTCAATCCGTTGCAGGTCGCTCATAACCTGATTGAACGTGTTGATATGCTGAATCAGATCAGCACCCTCGGCCATCTTCAACCCAAACAGTTTCTGCTTCAGAAACAATTTGTTCGTCAACGACTTTGACATATACATGCTCTCTAGTTTAGTCCAGACCCCAGCCGGCGATTCATCACCCAACACGTGATACATGACTTCGTCTGCAAGACACAGACGAATCGTACTCACCGCCTTCATCTAGAGTTCTTCCCAATCGTCGTTCGACATGGCCTCTGGTTTCGCCTTCAATCCCTTGTACAAACCCTGTTGCCACAATCCGAAATTCGAAGTTCCATCGAACTTCGTAACAGACGAACTCGCTGACATCGTTCTTCGTGTGATCAAAAATAGCCCGAAGCTCTGATACCATTTGTTAGGATCGTCACACACGCACACACGATTTACGAGTATAAAACAGTAAAGAATCGACGCAACAATATACGTGGTTCCCCAAAATCGGGTATGTCCACGGGAGTGAGAGCGACAGTTGTTCTTATTATCACAGTTACAAAATAGGGTTTACAACATAGAGTATTTATACCGACTCTATTCTAACCCTAACTTGGTATTTGGCCTGAATCCTGAAAATACCCTTGTACGATACAGTACCATACCGCTCCACTCGTTCCGCTCCGCTCTGGCATCTAGCCTTCTTTCTAGAACTCCTTAGTATCTCTTCATACTTAACATATGAGCCACAGTTCTAACACGGGTTATCCAAGGACGAATCCCAAAGACGAAGGGTGGACACTCACAAATGTACATGAAAATAAGCTCCACACAAGGATAATACGCTACAGGTAATGAGGACGACAGCGGTAATTTGACCAACCTCACCGTCATCCGGATCCTCTTCGCATAACTCACTGAGGGAACGAAAACACCCACAGAGGATGAGATAGGTTCCACGCAGGGAGCAAACCACTCCGAAACCGGAGGAAGACAGGAAACAACATAAACTAAAAACATGAAATAAATCCTCCGAGCACAGCAGATGCCGCCGAAACCGCCACCAGGGATCCAACAACTTATTCGCCGGAGGAGAAGCCAAGCCACCCAAGCTACACCACAGCATTTCAAGAACTTTTCACTCAATTAAATTCATGATCAAAATACAATGAAAGGAATTTCTCTATTCGGATATTGGTGACAGATTTATTTTTATTGCGAGAATTGTTTTAATTCGTATTGGGTCTTATTTATTTGTGGTTAGCTTTGGTTATTGCCCTTTGCATCTAATTTGTGAAATTTTCTATGTTCTTATTTCAATCAGAGTTCAAAAGATAGAAAAGCATGGCTCGGAGCGACGAAGTTCATCATTTCAATTACTTATAGAACAAAAAGGGTTCATCATTCTCAATATGATGGTTTGTTATTGAACATAAAACGCAAGACGTATACATCCATATCCGGTCCTAACCGAACCAACCGTACATTATGGTTCGGATTAATGGTTGGGTCCCAGTTGCATAAATTTGAACACCATATAGGGTTCTGTCCATTGTTTTTTGGCATGGAACCATTGATTAACCAAATCAGACTGTTCATATGTACATATATATATAATTTGTGTACTCATTTTTACATAGATATATCATTCAGTCTGTTGTCAAAATATTTGTAACATTGTCCTTTAATTTGTCAAAAAAAAACAAACCCAACCAAGAAAATACAATACCCAAAAAAAGTGTGGATATAGAAATGCGGAGTGTCAAAATTGCCGCCCAATATATGACACCAGCATCAGAAGGATTAGAATCATTGGTAGGGAAACGAGGTTTATCCTTTAATGAGGGAAATCTTCTTCTTCTTTTTTTCGTTATAGATATAGATAATAAGCGACTCTTAATGAAATTTCAAGTGTAATGCATGCATAAGATATTATAAGTTGCACATCAAATTAGTAATTTTCAAAGATGAATGATAAATTGCTTGTGCAGTTCATATATAGTTGCAAAAAGAATTTTCAATTATCAAAAGTCTATGTGGTCAATTGCTTGAAGGTTTTTTCCAAAAAAGAATTAGTTGCATAAAATTATATGTAAGGGGAAAAAATCCGCTTATTATTCTTTCAACATCTCTTGAGATCAACGTGCATGCCTTCTTACCGGAACCCTAGTTCTTCCTTACCGGAACCCTAGTTCTGCAAAACAAGACACCGTGAGTGCATCTTTGCCTCTCGTCGGCAAAGGCCCTCCGATGCCAAAATCAGTATTTCGTACTCATAAAACCCTAATTCACAGTAGGTAAAAATAATGTATATCAACATCCCTCCCTTCGTGGGTGTTACTTCTTATTTATAGATGTAGACTTACTTTTTCTCCAAGTCTCCTTTTCTGCCTAGGGTTCCAACTTCATTAGGAATCCTAGCCCATATGGAATTCCCTCCCATATGGTAACTCAATTATAATCCCTTTATTCATGGGACACTTGCCTATCACATAGGATTTCCTTTTTAGAACCTTCTAGAACAGCGATCCAGATAGAGTTGGTCCAATGTACATCGGCAGTGCACAGTTACTACGGTGAACCTGTACCACGTGTTAGGCTAACTCATTGAACAATATCACGTGTTTGGCCATACCAACGAGCACATTTATGTGGTGCAGCCGACACTGTTCAGCTTCCTTGCCTAGCAACCTCAGGTGTTGCGCACCCGTTCGGCATCATGTCCTAGCACCTTCTGCCTACCAGCATGGTGCCGCCTACCAGCGCACATGTTAGGCATTATTACCAAGCACCTTCACATGGGGCCGCCTACCATCGCACCTGTTAGGCATTATCACCTAGCACCCTCTGCCTACCAGGACACCTGTTAGGCATCATTGCCGAACACCCTCTGCCTACCAGCGCACCTGTTAGGCATCATCGCCGAACACCCTCGCATGGTGCCACCTACCAGCACACTTGTTAGGCTGTACCGTGCACCCTTACTTAGTGCTCCAATGTGGTCATGTGTTATGCACGTGCTCTGTGTTTCCTCTGTTCGGGAAACCCCCCTACATTATATACTAATTCGCCTAATTTGTAGTCCATGTGTCAATTTCTTTCTTTTTTCAAAATTAATTCAAAAAACCAAGAAAAATTCGCCAAATTTGTTGGTAGCATAGTTGTTAAAAACCTACGATACACGATACATATCTTACGATTTGTATCGTCTCCTTCATAGAAGGATACATATCCCATCATGTATCCTTTTTTTATAAAAATCCTACGATACGACTGCATATCCTACGATTTATACACGTATCCTAATTCTATACTTATCCTACGATTACTTATTCAAAAAAAGTCCGACCTTATTTCAAGAAGCAAAACCCCAAATACATTAATCTAAGCCGTTTAATCTAATTATGACATCTTTCAAACCCTTTGGTAGAAATTCAACCTCAATGTTGCGATTCAAGTCATCCTCCCCCCACAGGAACCTTGCGAGATTGAGCATCTCTAGCATCAATAGCGTCTTGTATAAAAGAAAGAACCATACTTCTTATTTTTCTTTTCCTAACAAAGGGAACATAAAGCCTTAATGTAATAGGTCCCAGTTGAGAGACTTGAAATTTTGCATCTTAATTTTTTTTTAAATGTAAGCATAGTTTGTTGGTGTTATTAGGTATATCTACTTCTTAATTATATTTTAATTATGATTAACGTTATTGAAACATAAACTAAATTTAGTATTTTGACAAAGTTTCAATTGACAAAACCCAAATATGATAGATATTGGGGAGTGATTTTGCCATTCCCCTTTTTGTTAATGTCACTTCCCTTTGTGTCTATATAAGATGATTTATTTTGTGAGAAAAGAGGAGTGACATTAACAAAAAGAGGAGTGAAAAAATCAATTTCCTAGATATTATCGAAAAAGATATAAATATCTAGTTTTTAGAAACTCTAAAATATGTAACTCTAGAAGGTTTAGAATATCCTTGTGAAATATCTAGAGTTTTTTTGTGAGAATTAATGTCATGTGTAATTCTAGAATTACCTCAAAGTTTATCATGTATGAAAATATCTCTATACTAGAGTCTTCCATGAAGTAGTACAAATAGGGATGGGTTCTAACCATTTTGTACCCAAAAAAAAAGTTTGAGTTACGTTCAAGTGCAATACAAATACTCTCCTTCCCCACTCTTATCTTTAGTATTCTCCCTCTTCCAAAAATATTGTCCAACTACACAATAGAAACTCCTACTCTTACAGCAAACATATCTCAAGATACACGATACGTATCTCGATACGAACTATACAAGTGAAAAAAAGATACACGATACGTATCCCGATTTGAAAACATTGGTTGGTAGTGCTTCACCTTGATCTTCCTTCTCCCCCTTTTCCATGCTACTAGTATCGTACCTTGTGCTACTAGTCTGCGGGCCCACACGATTCCAAATTGGATGAATTAATCAAGTACTTATTGATGGTCGATTGAATTTATTTTTCACAAGAATGCTTTATAAATTAATTGTTCTCTGCAAAATCAAGGGTTGTGATTATTTAGATGGGACCCTAGGACCTGAAGTGAACCCCACATATCCGTTTGATTCAAAATCTGTACTCCTTAGTCGGCACCCACAGCATAACTGTTGGCCCAAGGATTTTTTGAAGGGAAAAAAAAATTGAGACCTTTACAATTATTGGTACCGAGAAAAAAGGGTTGCTAAGTGTTTGAGTCCGTTTGGACTCCAAACTTGATAAGCTACAATTCATATCTTGGATCAACAACTACTAAGGGGCAATAAGTCAAATTGGGTCACTATTGGGATCGTAGAACTTATATGCGTTGTTTCACTTTGTTGAGAATATAAATAATAAAGTTGTTTCTCTCTCACTAAGAGCTTAAGTTTTTAGATAAATTGGTGGTTAACAATCTAATATGGTTGAGTGCTAGCAGTTGTTTCTAGTCTTCCCATCGTCGGTCCTTCCAGTTGGTGGTGGTATATGGTGCTTGGTGGGTTTTCTGGTTTGGGCAATGCGGTGTGGTGGTTGTCAGTCAGATGTTGGCGGCGGCGGGCGGGCGGCATGGGTTGAAGATGTACAGTTGTTTAGTGTTAGGGTTTTGGTTTTGGTTTTTTTTGGACTGGATCTTCATTGTAATATCTGGGCTTTTTGGCCTCTTGGTTTTTTAGGGCTTTGTCCCTTGAGGGTGTTACGGGCTTCATTGTATATTTTGGGCTTTTAGGCCTTCGGGTGTCATGGGCTTTGTTCCCATTTGGATGTTTTTCAACTTTTGGTGGAATTTCCCTTCCCCATTTTTCTTAATAAAATGTTACTCTTGCCTATCAAAAAAGTTCGAACCTCACCGCCAACTAGGGGTGTGCACGGGTCGGGCGGGTCGGTTTTGACCCGGAACCCGAACCCGAACCGACCATATCGGGTAGTCTATTTTCGAACCCGTAACCGATCCGCAGAACTACCAAAACCGTCCGTGAAACCGAATGTTTTGTCGGGTCGGGTCCGTCGGGTTGGGCTAAACGAATCTCAGAAGTTCGAACAAATCAAATCTCAGATCTCAGCCAAACACAACTGCAAAAATGGAAAAACTCAGAAAAAAATTAAGAGAGAGAGAGAGAGAGAGAGAGCAAGCCATTTGTGGGTTGTGGGTTCAAACTTCAGAGCTTCACTGATTCCGTCGTTCCGAGGTCGAACGGTGGACCCCGGACGCGAGGGACGTGAGAGAGAGAAGCGGTGGAGGCGGAGGCGATGCCGTGATGGTGTGCCTTTCGTCTGGAATGGGACGGAGGCTCACGGCAGACGGCGGAGACGGAGATCTGGAGGTGGAAGGGTATGGGCCGTATGGCCATGGCCCTGGATAAAAATTACAGAGGAGAAGAAAGAGGGATGAGAGAAGAGTAGAGAGAGATTCATTTTAGTTCTCTTGAAAAGCAAGAATTGATGTAGAGAGAGAGAGAGAGTGGGTGGGTAATGGGTTAAAGAAGTTCAGAACTTCTTTTCACTTTTCAGGCACAGCAGGCGCAGGCGTGGGTTTTGAAACCTGTACTAGCATTAAATGGGTGACTGGGTGTAGCCGTGTAGGGAGTGTATATATATATACGTACATAATATACATAATATGGTCGGGCGGGTCGGACCCGACGGGTCTATTTGACAAGGACCCGAACCCCGAACCGAGACACCATTTTTTACCAAATTCCAACCCGTGGACCGTCCGATATGCCTGGCGAAACTGACCGAGACCCTTCGGGTCGGGTCGGGTCGGACCCGCGGGTTCACGGGTATTTTGCACAGGCCTACCGCCAACCTAACGGAAAAAATTTACCCGTGTTTAGTCTCTTTATGGAGGAGAGTCTGGCTACACGTGAGGGGGCGTGTTGAGAATATAAATAATAAAGTTGCCCCTCTCTCTCTCACATCTTAAGCTTTTAGATGAATTGGTGATTAACAATCTAATACACTTTATGGATAACACTAACAAATTAAGCTATCTTGGATAACATTTAGAACTTATAAATAAAGCTATTTTGGAAAAATTAAGCTATTTGGCGTACACCAAATGCACACCAGTCACCAGATTGCGTGGAACCCATTTCTGGCTTACACACAAATTTTCGGAACCGTTTATTTTGTTTAAAACATATTTGTATGAGTTTGGATATAGACAAGGGCTTCATCTACTTTTGTCCCTGAATTCGTAAGTACAAAAATTGAATAATTCGATCAAACTCTTATTAATATTCGAATGAGCTGATATTTTGCAGCAACCTTTAAAAAATAATGTTCTAAACAAATTGAATGGCTCTGATCATTAGAGTGAGACCTCAAAATGAATCTTGCGTAATCTAGTGTACACCGAAGGTGTACCCATAGTTAAGACTGAAATCACATGGAACCCATGCAAATTCCCTCTCAAAGGAGACAAAAACGAACCCTCTATATAAATTAGCCATAACCAAAGGCAAACAATCCTTTGCTCATTTGGTTTTTAAACCTACATGTGACAAGCCAAATAGATGTAAATTGTTACTAATTAAGTATTTATTGCCTAGGAAAATCTTGATTAGATTGTCATTGTTAGGTGAGAAGGTTTGTCTTGTTTATCTAAAGTTCAAAATAAAAGAGCAGGTTCACGGAAATAAAGAACCAAAAGGAACAGAGCAAATCACGGCAATTAACCATATCATGGGAGGGCCTAGTGATCACCACTGGGGACCATTATACGAGTTGATTAATATTCTATGTTATGGTAGTTCCATGCTTGTTTTTTTTTTTTTTGTTTTTCTAGTGACTGCTTGATCATTTTCAAATAACGTAGTAAAATTCAAAGTCCCATATGGAAGAACCTTAGTGCGGTTTTGTGTATAAATAGATCGTATGGCGAACTCTATAGAACCATGGGTGGTCCGACTATCCACGTTTGTGGTTCTCCTCCGGTCCTCGCGGCTCTTTTATTAAACGAACCTAAAACTCGAGCTCGGCTCCTTTGTAAATGAGTTGACCGAGCCAAGCCCTTAACGGGCCGAGCCTCTCAGTTCGTTTGCAGCCCTAATCATGCATGAGCGGTTGAGAACAAAAGTTCATTAGTTGTCCCTGGGGCACGGGATATAAAATTCCAAAGAGAAGCTCCACATGGTTGTGTAGAAAAATGGGTCTCGAATTGGAAGAAAAAGAGAGACAAACACTAACACATATCCCGGCTAATTTGGTGGAAACTTTAGCATGGTTGTCCTTTTTCTTTCTTTTCATCCAACTTTACTGTATAAATATACTCCTGGGACATCTCTCTTCTTCCACATCCACCTGATCAAGGCTCTCTCTCTCTCTCTCTCACACACATTTTCCCTCATTAATTAATTCCTTGCAGAAGAATGGGCTCTCTTCTATCTCTGTGTTTTGTGTTCATCTTCTCTCTCTACACCATGTCTACTTCTGCAGCTATTCCTCCATTTCTTGATGGTAAGCATTCCAAACCTTTTAATTAATTACTTGCATTTTACACTCATTTGTTTCTGTTTTAAAGTTATAGCAGCATGCCATTGCTAACATATATACTATACACACAAGAAAGAAATCGTAGTTAATTGGAAAACGACGTCGTTGGGACCTGCAGCTTGCCTTAAAGCATGTCCAACAGGCTCCTCAAATGTCAAATAAATATCGAAAAACTTTAAGAAATTATTTTTTCATTTTCAACAGATATCTCAAACGTTATCTTACCTTCAAATTTGAAAGATGAGTAGCATCCTTCATAGATTAAATCCTACTACAAATGTTTATTTGATATTTGAAGTTTTGGGAAAAAATAAAGAATATTTATTTTTATGTGGTCCTATGCACTGTGTTTTCTAAATTGGATAGCAATGTGATTATTAGACTTAATAGATTGGATCATGCTAGTTAAATTATGTGATCTACTTGGCAGCATGGTTTTTTCCTATTGGGCAGTGGCTTTCCAATAATATTTGGTGAGATTAAATCCCCACCATTGATTCCATTGTTTCTATGATGGAAAGAAAAACATATAGTGTATCCATCGTAGAGAAGCTGTCCCCGGTGAGGTTATTTTTGTGTAAGCTCTCCCTTTATAAAAGGGGATTACGTTCTCTTTTTCCCATCAGCTGAAAATAACCATCACCTGGGGTAGAACACTCTAAATTCTTCCAAGATTGTAGATGATGAATTTCGCTCTAGGTATGTGCAAAGATTTTCTCTTCTCCCTCATTCTTGATAATTTCTGTGAGATATCCCTAAGATTATGCAGTTTTTCCCCAACATGAAGAACCTGTTTATGTACACAATATATATTCTATTAATGTAACAAACACAAAAAAGATAATGTAGCACTATGGAAGATAACTTGGAAGAGTTTGGTTGAATTTAATATCATTTTGATCTTTAATTAATTGGAAAAATCTCTCTCTCTCTCTCTCTCTCTCTGTAGGACTTCTTGCAAATGGTGATTTTGAGGAAGAGCCCAAGGCATCCAACCTCAACAAGACAGTGATCAAAGGGAAGCACTCCTTACCCAAGTGGGAAATCAAGGGCCTGGTCGAGTACGTGTCGAGCGGACCGCAGCCAGGTGGCTTCTTCCTCTCCATCCCACGTGGCGTCCACGCGGTGAGGCTGGGGAACGACGCTTCCATCTCCCAAAACGCTATCGTCACCCCGGGCGAGACCTACTCCCTCACCTTTGGTGCTACCAGGACTTGTGCCCAGGATGAGGTGCTCAGGGTCTCTGCCTCCGGGCACTCCTCTGATCTCCCCATCCAGACCCTCTACAGCAGCAACGGTGGGGACACTTATGGGTGGGCTTTCAAGGCAACTTCTAAGGTTGTTAAGGTCACATTCCATAACCCTGGGGTCCAAGAGGACCCCACGTGTGGGCCACTCTTGGATGCCATTGCAATCAAGCAGATGATCCCTCTCAAGTATGCCAAAGGTTAGTAATAAGGTCCTTCTGTGAAAAATGTTTTTCAGTTTTTTGTTGATTTTTTGTTTTTGTTTCTGGGTGTTTTAGATTTGATTTGTTGTTGCGTACTACTAGTGTAACTGGGTTGTTGAAGTCTTGAGCTCGACATTTTTCTGGAGCGGTGGCTCTGTAGCGATTGCGGTTATTCGTTTAGTCGTAACTTTTTGTTTATAATCATTAGCGAGAAATGACTTAAATAAGTTATAGTAGAAAGCTAAATACTGAAAAGTCAAGGAGCAGCTTTGAATCTATACTTGTAAATTGGCCAAGAGGTCGTTGGTCCAACGGCATCAGCAGTGTACTTAGGTACCAGGAGAGTGGAGGTCCGGAGACTCTTCTTCCAAGGTGATAATTTAACTATTTTGACAAAAATTGACTTTCGCCAATCAAAGAAGATCATACTTGGAATTTGCTACTTTCAGTTTGCTGGTACTATAATTATGCATGAAAATCTAAGAAGTCCAGTAATTAGAGCAATAATGCTAATGGTCATGGTTTGGATGCTTTTGTTTTCACTTCTTTTCCTTTGTACCAAATGCAGGTGACCTGGTTAAAAATGGTGGCTTCGAAAATGGTCCTCATATGTTCAAGAACTTCTCAACTGGTGTCCTCCTCCTCCCCAAAAACCAAGACCTCATCTCACCACTCCCAGGGTGGATAATTGAGTCCCTAAAACCAGTCAAGTACATTGACTCAAACCACTTCTCGGTCCCCTCCGGACTAGCCGCAATCGAACTGGTTGGCGGGAGAGAAAGCGCGATCGCTCAAGTCATAAGGACGATTCCCAACAGATTCTACAGCCTCAGTTTCACCGTCGGAGATGCCAAGAACGGTTGCCACGGGTCGATGACGGTCGAGGCGTTTGCCGCCAAGGAAACGCTCAAAGTTCCCTACGAGTCTCGGGGAAAGGGTGGGTTCAAGAATGGAAGCCTCAAGTTCCAAGCAGTTTCAGCCAGAACAAGGCTCACATTCTACAGTGCATTTTACCATACTAAATTGCATGACTATGGTCACCTCTGTGGCCCTGTCTTGGATAACGTTCGAGTTGTTCCAGTTAATTAATTAGTCGTTCAAGTGCCTTTTTTAGATAAACTGCTGAAAGGGATATGGGTAATTTGAGCAGAAGTTATGCAGTAATACTGTAATACTATAGAATATAGATGAAGAGCTCTGTAATAGTTTTGTGTGCAACAATGCCGGTAGCCATGGAGATGGCAACGTCCTCTTATCAGCTCGCGGATGTCATCATTTTGTAGGCAAGTCGCTTTCGCCGTTATCATGCGTATTCTGATCACGATAGTCCAGGGTTATTTTGTCTGAGATTTCAGTGTTTGTTTTCGGCAATTTGTTCCCCTGTTCATGATGTCCTGGTCTCTATAATTCAAATATACTATTTAATGACAATGGCTATGACTTTGAACCTCAAAAAAAAAGTTTCAAAATTTTTGGATCAGCATCTTATAAGTTTAGGCAATTTTGTACTCTGAATTAGGATTTTCTCATAAGTTGTACTGGATACAGACCCAAAAAATGAAGCTAAAATTACAATGGGTAACTAAGTATCCAATCCAGATTTGATAATCCTGGAAGATGCATCTACCCAGAAGAAAGAGAGAGAATGAACAATGTTATTTCCAATGAAAGTTTATTTCTTCGCAATAGGGGTTTTCGAAAAATTACCGGTCAATCCCTTCAATCTTGTCCTCAACTTCAGAGTATAATTGTCTCAATTTCTCAACATTATCCTCTGAAGTCTCCCAGTACCCGCGCCCGTTGGCCTCTAAGAATGTCTGAACCAACTTTCTGAAAGAATTCGGGTTCGTCTTCATGAGCTTGTTCAACATCTCCTCGTCCTGAATGAATGTAGTGTTGGCCTCCTCGTACACCCAGTTGTCAACTTGGCCTGAGGTCGCGCTCCAACCGACCGTATTAGTGAGTCGCTTTTCAATTTCTCGTACACCCTCGTACCCGGTAGACAGCATTCCCTCGTACCACTTGGGGTTCAACAACTTCGTCCGTGCATCAAGTCGCACGGTCTCAGAGAGCGTCCTCACCTGAACCAGGATGGAACCGATGTTGTTAGCCATGAAATGAACAGAAAAACTAGGCATAAACTATATAGTCATTGCAAAATGATGTAGCAAACTTTTAATCTTATAGATTTAAAGCAAAAGGCCCATCAAGATGCCCTTGTTCCGTTGTTCGTTGCTATTTCCAGAACCAACCATGTACAACACAACTTTTTAGAAACTGTCGTTCAAAACAAATGAGTAATTGTTTCCATGTCTTCTTCATTCTCATAAAAAATGGTATTGAAAAAATTTGAAATCATCTCAATGTTTTTGCAAAAATGGTTTTTTCCCAAACAAAAGTAACCAGAAAACAAGTTCCAAAAAATCATCAACGAGACAAGTTTGCTTTGTTTTTTCTGAAAAATGAGAACAAAAGAACATCTGCCAAACTGGCCCTAAGTTTACAGAAATTTAACCACCACATAATCTGGTCATGTTTTCTGTTTAAAGATTCTATGTGAACAGAAGTGATAACTATATCAAAGTGCTCACCTGTGCATTAGCTGTAGTGGTATCAGCAATGTATGCACTGGGCTTCTTCCCATCTTTCCTGAGGTTCTGTACAAGGTTAGTCGGATCCGAATCAAAGTAGTGACTCACATCCGTAAGAGAAATCTCCGATGAGTCCAAGTTTTGGAATGTGGCGTCAGCTGTACTCAGAGCCATCTCAAAAACTTGGCGTTTCTCAGTCATGCCAACCCCAGGAGCATCACTGTCAAACGCAAAGGATTTCCGACTCAAGTACATGTCTTGGAGTTGCTTCTCGTCGTTCCATGAGGAATTCTCAACAGCAAGATTTATGTTAGAGGAGTAGGAGCCGGAGGCGTTGGAGAAGACTCTAGTGGCAGCTTCTCTCACCTCAATGCCAAGGGCTTGTGCTTGTTCTATTGCATGTTTTCTCACGTAGTTTTGCTCTTCTGGCTCGTCTAGCTCGGCTACCATCTTCACTGCCCTGTCGAGGAGATTCATCTGCAAAAACATTGGAAGTTCCAGGGGAAATGGTAAGAAATTGTTTTTGTTTTCTTTGCTTTTCATTTTTTTTTTTTTTTTTTTGTGATTTTGGAAACGAAAGCAATACGAAGTTCAGAAAAATAACCAAGTACCGACACTTGTAAGAAGAGGTGACATGTTGTGTCGTCCTATTTCATTAGACCATGTGTGAATTAGGATGGATGGAGTGATGGACTCATTTCTTCTTGACTGATGCATGGTTCATTTTGTCAATTTGGATGGAAGTATGAATATGATATATTGGTTTCCGAATTACGAAATCCACGGTTTTTTAGGTCGTATATTTTGCTGTTAGTCTACAAAATCAGATATAAGCAACATGTATAAATCTATGAAGTTGACTGTTTAATATGCTCTCGGCTTGCCCTGCCTTCCGTTTATTTCTTCACAATCTTTGTTGTGTCTGTGTCGTGTCATGTGTTGTGTGCATCCCACAAGTCAAAAAGATTCATCAATTTCGTTTTTGGGGAAAGTAACTTCCGAAATTTACTCAAAATCTGTTTCAAAAACAAGTTGCTAAACAAGTTTCGTATGATTTGCGGGAAGTGAAAACAGAAAAACACCACAAAATGAAACAGGCATAAACAGCATAACCCTCACAAGTTGATACTATAAAGATGGGAAAGAATTATACCTGATTGATGAAAAGGTCTCTGAACACACCAGAGCAATTGACAACAACATCGATCCTCGGCCTTCCCAGTTCTTCGAGACTTACAGGTTCCACTCGGTTGACTCGGCCAAACGCATCAGCAACCGGAAGCACTCCTATCATCCACAAAACTTGAGCCAGTGACTCACCATAGGTCTTAATATTATCAGTTCCCCACAGCACAAGAGCAACTGTCTCAGGATACTTTCCCCCATTATCAACCTTCTGCCTCTCAAGCAATCTTTCCACCACCACCTTAGCACTCTGCATTGCTGCTGTCGTAGGAATCGATTGTGGGTCCAGCGCGTGGATATTCTTCCCAGTTGGCAACACCTTTGGGTTCCTAATCGGATCCCCACCTGGACCCGGCTCAACGTATTTCCCCTCCAGAGCTTGTTTCAAACTCCCCAGTTCGTTATCCGCCACAATGAGCTTCAAGCAATTTCCCAAGAACGCAAACATAGTTCGAAGCTTGTCCCTATCAGCCCTATAAAACTTGGTGTTTGACAAATACTGTACCCATGATTCCTTCACGCCAAAACCAAGGATTGAGGTCAACTTATTGGCCACATCGACGACTTGACCCTTACTATTGGTTGTCCGCTCCACGAAAGCAGAAATGGATCCCCTTGATGCGTCCGTGATCTGACGGAGCAATTCGACATCTTTCAATATCCCCTTGTCACTTCCCCTGTAGATTTCCTCAATCTGTCTCCCAGCCGTCTCAGCAAGTATCGACGGGAGGGAGTAAATGTCCTCTTCGGGTCGGTCCAACGCTGCAATGTTAACCAATGTGGCCACTGCTTCCATGGCAGATGGAGGCTCGCCAATTATGTGGAGCCCACAAGGCAAAAGCCTCGATTCGATCTCCATGATCTTGGAATACACCTTCCCAACCACTAGATCGCGGTCTTTGGCCGAGATTTCCACGCCTTCTTCCGGAAGATTGACATCCTTGTCTAGGTTGCATTGTCTGGCTGTGCTGATAATGGAGCTCACTATCTGTTGCCCGCGGCCGGTGTCTTTTAACGATTGGTACGATGAGATCAACTCGCTTAGCTGCTTGAGTCCCTTATAGAGACCGGCATTTTCAGCTGGGGGAGTCAAGTAGCTTATGGTATTGGCATAGCTTCTACGTTTTGCTACGGTGGCTTCTGACGGATTATTGGCAGCGTAATAGTACACATTTGGAATGTTTCCGATCAGACTATCGGGGTAACAAACATCACTCATTCCCACTTGTTTTCCCGGCATGAATTCCAAGGAACCGTGAGTTCCAAAGTGAAGAACCGCATCCGCTTTGAAAATTTTCTCCACAAACGTGTAATAAGCAGCAAATCCATGGTGTGGACTTGCTGATTTAGAAAACAGTAGGCGCATGGGATCGCCCTCGTAGCCAAACGTGGGCTGGACTCCGATGAAAACATTTCCAAACTGTTTTCCATAGACCAACAGATTCTCCCCATCAGAATTCAAATTCCCGGGGGGCTTTCCCCAGTTTTCCTCTAGTGCTGCGGCGTAGGGAGTCAGTTTCTGGTACTCCCTCACGCCCATTTTGTAAATGACGTTGAGATTCGGGCTGCTGAACTGGGCTTCTTTGTCGTGGAGGATTTCTTCGATTAGTGCTTCGGAAGATTCCGGGAGACCATCAACATTGTAACCGTCTCGTTGGAGCTCCTTCAAGACGGAGAAAATGGACGCGAACACGTTGAGGTATGCTGCAGTTCCAACGTTTCCTTTGTCCGGAGGGAAACTGAAAACAGTTATTGCAAGCTTCTTTTCTGCCTGCATATTTCATGATAAACAGGACTGGTTAAGTATATTCAGACATAAATGAAGTCACAGAACGACGGTGGTCGCATAAGGTTGTAAATAGAAGTGAGCACAACAAGTGCATATGAATAAGGTTTTGTTCTAATTTTCTTTCATCTTTTTGTCTCTTTTTCTTTTCCATTTTACAAGTTTTAGGAAGTATTCTACAGCACGTAACAGTACAGAGAAAAATGAACAAGAAACTAGCAGAAGCTCAAGAGTTGTGGTAGGTACTATGTTACAACTTGCAACCATCAACATCAATGAAGCAGCTCAGCTTATTCAGTCCTAGGGGTTAAGAAACCAGATGAAAGCTTATAAAAGGCCTTTTAATCCTCATCGTTGATGTCTACATCCTACTTCATAATTATATTTTCTCAAGAATACAGTAAAGTTTACTGAGTAAACCATAGTGCTTCAACTCAAGATTATACTTATAGTCAAATCTTCACCTCCACTTCTCTAAGAAATGGGTCCAACATACTCACATGATTAACACATTGACCATGGATAAAGTTTCTCACAATCTGTTTGGAAGTTGTGAAATGGAAAAAACAAGGGAGGGAAAGTAGGAGAGAAATCATATGGAAATGTTTTTTTCATTCGTTTCTTGATAATACGAAAGCGAAAGGAAAGTACAAAAGAAATTAGAAAAGAAAAGAAAGGAAAGTAACACATAAAAGAAAGTCACTTTCCACTTCTACTTCTTTGATATTTTTTCCTTTTCTCTTTCCAACCTAGGAATCAAACAAGCAGGAGAGAGAATTTTTATTTTGTCCAAACAAAACCTTAGCTTTTAATTTCTGGATCCACGTCATAGAGGGATGAGAAGATTAAGGGGTGAAGATGCAAAAGTCAGGCCAATAGACATGAAAAAGTTTGGATAAACTTGCACAAAGCCATTAAGGAATGAAGATGTGTTCATATAACAATCTGAGGATATAGCACAAAAGCCACATACCTTCAATTTCCTTTTCAGTTCAGCCCATCTGATTGCCCTGGTGCAGAGTTGCTCCACCCTTTTATGAAGAGCGTGTGATTTCCCTGCAATAAAATCGCATTCCAAAGATTAGCTCATGATCTCACTGTCAAAAAAACAAAAGTGTGATTTGTTGTTTCAGGATCAGTTTCTCAACACGCTATTTCGCAATAAAACAGTCGTTTTTGTATCCCATTT
This sequence comes from Rhododendron henanense subsp. lingbaoense, assembly GCA_020567845.1. NCBI lineage: Eukaryota > Viridiplantae > Streptophyta > Magnoliopsida > Ericales > Ericaceae > Rhododendron > Rhododendron henanense. The sequence goes on along the minus strand of CM036313.1, from coordinate 39,527,855 downwards.
ATCCATCTTTTAAGAATGGTTTACAAGAATTTGAAAACTTCATTCTGGTGGATTATTACAGATAAGTTCATCTCAAACACGTTTCAAAAACCAGCAAGCAAATGAGTTTTTTAAGATGTATTGAAGAACTGATTCTGAAATCTCTAACCAAGCAAAAAGGACAGTTCGAATTCATCCCAAATTGATATGAAAACATAATCAACAGGTATTAGTAATTGAAATGGAAAGAAATAAAAGGCCTAAATAAAGAATAAGAAGAGAAGTTCACTTGCCTGTTCTGGGATCCCTCCCGGCGAAAACAATGGGCTCCATGCCACCATCAAGCTCAGGGAGAGCAACTTGTAAAGCCACCTGAATTGGGTGCAACCCCAAAGTGCTATTCAACCACTCCTCTGTGGTCTGAAACACCAAAGGCAATGCAACAATGTAAGGCACATCAAGCTTCATCAATGCCTCGATAGCCTTCGGATGGTCCTGCCTAGCCGGGCCCCCAACAAGCGCAAAACCAGTAAGCGAAATCACTGAGTTCACAAACGGCTTTTTGGTGATCGGGTCGATGAAAAACTTCTCAACAGGCCCGGAAAAATCAAGCCCACCAGCAAAAATTGGTATGACTTTCGCCCCCTTTGCCTCCAATTCCATAATCACAGCCACATAGTGACTCTCATCCCCAGTGACAATATGACTCCTTTGTAGAATCAATCCAATTATAGGTGCATTTGGACCCTTTAGCTTCTCATTGGCATCCCTTCTGGTCCCATACCAATTCAAGTACTCCTTCACATCATCATACATACAAGGGGCCAAAGGGTGCCAAATCCCAGTATCCAAGTACAGAACCGGGTCCGAATACTCGATTTTCATCCCTTTCAAAGCAGGAACATAGGACCCAGAAACCATTTTCAAGAAATTCACCAAATTATCAGGTGACCCACCAAGCCAAAACTGCAGACTAAGAATATAAAGCCTAGCATCTTGAGCCTTGTCGCTTGGCAAGTACTTCAAGACCTTAGGCAATGTCCTAACAAGCTTCAACATACTATCAGCAAACCCCGCTGATTGCTTCTTCCTCTTGAATAATTGGAAAAAGGGACTCTTTGACTGCCCCAATTGGGCCATACTAAATGAGCCCAATTTGTTGAGTCTCATCACCTCAGGCATTGAAGGGAACACAAGGACCGCATCAAGCCTGTCCCTTTCTTTCTCGACTGCAGTTTTTATCTTTAAAGCAAGCTCCTCAACAAAGATCAACGAGCCTATGAATATATTAGCATCCTCAAGGTCTTTACAGAAAGTCTTGTATGTATTCACATCCCTAAGCTCTTCAACCAAGTAACCCACAACCTCAAAAGAGGCAAATTTGCCATTCTTGTTGAGGGTTCGGACGGCGGCGGATAGGGAAGACTGGTATTGGGCTTCTAGGACCACGTAGACCACCTTGACTGTGGGGAGATTGTGAATGTTTTCAGGCACGATTCGACGGACTTCTTGGGTTGTTTGGGTGAAGAGGCCATTGCCAACTGCAGCACATTTCATCAGCCTCAGGGGTGATTTGGGGGTGTTTTGGTTGGTCTTTTTGGGGAGGAAAGAGTGAAGAAAGTAATGCTTTTGGGAAATTGAGCATAGTTGGTCTACTTTTGAGGTGGGTAATGTGAATGGTGAAGAAACAAGAGAAGCCATTGTGCAGGCTTTGTAATTCAAGAAAGAAACTTACTCCCTGTTTCTTGATTACAGAGAGAGAGATAACTAGGTGAATTTGTACCTTTCTCTCTGTACTGCTTGTGATTTAGTGTTGTTTCTTCTTTCTTCTTCCTCCTCTTATTTTTGGAGAAGTGAGGCTGTGACTTGTGAGTTTTGAGTGGAGAGTATTTGAGAATTGAAAAAGTAGTTTGCTTTCAGTTAGTGGTGTGATTGGAGGACACGTGGTACTTGGTTTTGACAACAGTGCAAGGTTTCATTTATGAGGTTGGCTTTTGTCTGAGGATTTCAGGAGAGAGAGAGAGAGAGAGAGAGTAGGGGGTAGGAACTGGGATTGCACTAATCTGTTGGGTATTTTATGATGAAGTTTCTTGACTTCCCATTGGTTGGTTTGGATTCCCAAAAGAAGGCACGAAGGATGAGAGGAGCATGGATGATACGGAAGAGAGAGAGAGTTATGGAAGAGAGAGAGAGAGAGAGAGAGAGGGGGGGGGGGGGGGCGACAGATTTTTTTTTGGTTTAGACAATAAGAGTATCCGTGTCAGCCTCGTGCACGTCGGACTAAGAAATTCACAATAAATTACTTTCTTCTCTTCTAATCGAAGGTATCGAGCACTGATTAATTATGTGAGGGGTAAACCCACCCACAAAATGAATAACGCCAGAGTGACAGAATTTTTTTTTTTGGTACGTCGGAATTTTAGAGTGACAAATTTTTGAGTCAGGACAATCAGGACTTTTTTGCTTCTACAGATTCTTATTTCTACTCTCTCTGTCTCATTTTTATTGTTCATTATTCTGTTTGTTTTTATTATGTCTTTTACCTATATTTTTTAGTGTGAATCTCAAAAAAATATACAATATGAATCTTGTTTGATAAATCCCGATTAGTTTTACAGTATAATACAAAGTTCTTAAAATTATGAAAAATATTATAGTTAAAAAATATAAACAATTAAAAAATGATACGCAATTCAAAAATAAACCATAAAAATGAGACTGATGGAGTATTTTTTAAGCTTTGTGTCTCTTAGCGAAATGGAATTGATATTTCACTATGGAGCCCTGCTAATGGTACAGATGAAAAATCTGTACCAGCCAGAACAGATTTATTTTGGGTTTGTTTTGGGTCTCAAAAAAATTATCAAAATCGCTCATTTTGTTTAGAATATATATTTTAAAGTCTTTGCAAAAAATCAGCTAAATCTAACACCAACAAAAGTGTTTACGAAACATCCTAATTTGCTTCAGAATTTGGGTTTGTATTCTTGAACAAAGTTGGATGTTTTGTAAATCCTCTTAACGATGTCGGATTTAGCTGAATTTTTGCAGTGACTTTAAAATATATATTCTAAATAAAATAAGCGGTTCCGATCATTTTTTTGAGACCCAAAACGGGCCCAAAACGGATCTGTTCTGGCTGGTACAGATGAAAAATCTGTACCAATATCCTTTTCGTTCATTATGTGACCCCAAATGGATCCAAGTGTCTTCGTCCTATGCCACCAAGTGATGTACTAGCCTTCGGTGCGTGACGTCTTTCTCTGTGTACAATCATGCATTCCATTTGAGGGGGAAAAAAACAAGAGATTGTCTTGTTTCCGGCTGTGCTAAAACAAGCAGTACCAATCAATCTTAGCTGTTTATTTGCACAATCAATAGCTAAGATTCGTTTTGAATTATGACCGGTCATAATTAACTCTTCTTCGGAAAAAAAATTTAGTCAAGACAATCAGGACTTTTTTGCTTCTACAAATTCTTATTTCTACTCTCTCTGTCTCATTTTTATTGTCCATTATTATGTTTGTTTCTATTATGTCTTTTTCTATATTTTTTTGTGTGAATCTCAAAAAAATAAGTATGTAATATGGATCTTGTTTGATAAATCCCGACTAGTTCTACATTATAATACAAAGTTCTTAAAATTATGAAAAATATTATAGTTAAAAAATATAAACAATTAAAAAATGATACTCAATTAAAAAATAAACAATAAAAATGAGACTGATGGAGTATTTTTTAAGCTTTGTGTCTCTTAGCGAAATGGAATTGATATTTCATTATGGAGCCCTGCTAATGGTACAGATGAAAAATCTGTACCAGCCAGAATAGATTTATTTTGGATCCGTTTTGGGTCTCAAAAAAATGATTAAAACTGCTCATTTTGTTTAGAATATATATTTTAAAGTCTCTGCAAAAAATCAGCTAAATCCAACACCAACAAAAGTGTTTACGAAACATCCTAATTTGCTTCAGAATTTGGGCTTGTATTCTTGAACAAAGTTGGATGTTTTGTAAATCCCCTTAACGATGTCGGATTTAGCTGAATTTTTGCAACGACTTTAAAATATATATTCTAAACAAAATGAGCGGTTCCAATCATTTTTTTTGAGACCCGAAACGGGCCCAAAACAGATATGTTCTGGCTGGTACAGATTTTTCATCTATACTAATATCCTTTTCGTTCATTATGTGACCCCAAATGGATCCAAGTGTCTTCGTCCTATGCCACCAAGTGATGTACTAGCCTTCGGTGCGTGACGTCTTCCTCTGTGTACAATCATGCATTCCATTTGAGGGGAAAAAAACAAGAGATTGTCTTGTTTCCGGCTGTGCTATAAACAAGCAGCACCAATCAATCTTAGCTTTTTATTTGCACAATCAATAGCTAAGATTCGTTTTGAATTATGACCGGTTATAATTAACTCTTCTTCGAAAAAGTTTTATTAAAATCCAGACCGTCCAAAACACTTTTGGACAGTAACGATTGAGTGTTGTAATTACAGCATAGCTGGAAACAAATTTTTCTCTATGACATTACTACTATTTTAGTTAGGATGGTGGTTTTTTTTTTTTTTTCTCTTTTCCAGACGGTAAGATGTTATGGGTTAGCTGTTAGTAGTTACAATGGGAGTCGAGCACCTCCTAGCAATGGAAACTATGTTTTGTCCCTTCGGAGACATTCGATAAAATTGGAACGATACATGGAAGATTAGTATGGCCTCTGTGCAAGAAAGAAATGTGCAAATTGAGTTAGGATGGTGTTTGACGAAAAAAGTGGCTTATTGGCTTATTTTTCGTCTTTATTCAAAAAAAATTGGATTTCAATCAAAAAAATTTACTTTTTAGATTCCTCGTCATGAGGATGCAATAATCCCCAAAAAATTGATGATAAGCCAAGTATTACGAAAAAAATTTGAATAAGGATAAAAAATAAGCCACTTTGGCTTTTTTAAAAGAACAACATACTCCTATAAAATAAATTCTCACACTTGGATATATCTTAAAATTAGTCCTAATAACAAATTAAGATGATTAACATATTATAGACTCCAAGTTTTGTTGAATTATCTTACAGAGTAAAATTCAAGCATTTTTTAAGCGAAAGAAAAAAATACAAAAAAAAATGTATCGGCCGAGATTCCGGTACAGGCCGGTATTTGGGGCGGTAAGGAACACCTATTTATGTGTATCATTTTATGTCCGGTATGGTACGTACCGGCCAGTACGAACAGATACGAAACGGAATTGACAACATTGATCCAAACAACCTCTAGATCCATGACAGTTTTGGCAAGGCTTAAAATTCTTCACAACGTCATAAAATAAATTTTGAACTATGATGTTGTGTTACCAATTTACCATAATACCTATTGAACTGAAACAGAAAGGGGAAAAAAAGAATTGAAACAGAGAGCAGAATGCATTAAAATGGAATTTGGAAACTTTTGTTTTTCATCATAAACTGAGGCAGAATTTTGTGACTTCTAAGGCTGCGTTCTTATGAACTTAATTTAAATTTAACTTAAATTTGAAAATTTTGTTCTTATTTGAGTTTTTTTGCATTTGTTAGTTTTGCGCCAAACTTTTGCGGGTTATTGATTCGTCTCGACGAGAAGAATCGGAAAAGTAAAATTTTTTTACTTTTACCCAAGTATTTGAGAAATAAACACTTTTTAGCACAAAAAAAAATTCACTTTTAAGTTAAGTTCATAAAAACGCAGCCTAATTGTTTTTCAAAACAATTGACACAATTTTATGCCAAATTGTAGGAGCTAGATTTCTACGCTCGCGTAAGACGCAAGTGACAAATGCCCTCCAAATGATTTGGCTAAAAATGAGATTCAGTTGGTTCAAATCGGGCCATTAGACTGTTTTAGCCAACCATATATACTCGAAAGATATCGATCTATCCTTTCCGGTCCTATCTGCTCCATTTTCCCGTTCCCTCCAAGTCCACATCAATTATTGAAACCGTTCACTTATTTAAGTCTCGTCGAGAACATTATCTCCACCAAAACAAAATTATATTGATCCGCTATTGTTTGATTTATTTTCAAAACACGTTTATGATTTATCTTTCGTGAAAAAATAATTATTGCAACGCTAGACAAAAGCTCTCAGGATAAATATATTCTGAACATATATCAGGCGATATCTTATCTGATCTACGTTATTTTTGAAATTCTCCACGAGATCTAAAAAGTTAACTGCCCGTGTAAGTGGATCCAGGATGGGCCCAAAATGGATCCGACCAAAGGGACTGGAGAATCTATTTCCAAAAAGGTATTTTTCACCCACAGTGGTGGCTGCATTCCCTATAACCACGAAAATTAGGTGAGAGACTTCAGTGGATAAGTTCACAAGGCACATAGACAACCCAACAGTAAAAAATAGTCACCTCCTTGTTTTGTTTTTTATAACTCAAGAATTCGGGTCAGCTTACGCGCAATTCGACCAATCATGGGGGACCAGTCTCAAGCCTACTTGCGGGGATTGCAAATAGTAACCTTTTTGTTAGGATTGCTTTGATGAAAAATCTTGCTGCTTTATTGCCTCCACACACAAAGTTGGTGATCACTAATTCACTATCCTAGTGAGAACACCAGGGCTGTGATATCACAACAATGCTTTTATTATATCCGAAAGGAGAAAATGCAGAAATGAAACTCAATTGCCTCTGAAGATGTAAGGCACACATAGGAGAGAGAGAGAGAGAGAGAGAGAGAGAGAAGAGTACAGTTACTTACCGAAGTAGGCACCGAGTGTCAAGGTAATACGATTGAGCACGTTCACACGTTGTCATTGGCCTTCCACCGTGCATCTTAGTATATGGAACTTGAGAACTAATCAAAAAGTTAAATTACACGTAAGTTCAGACATTTCAACCCAAAGAGGCAAAAATTGTTGTCATTACAATTTCATAACTCTCACTCTCAGAAGTAAAACTGATAAGATACTTGTGTGAAAATTAATCTTCCCACATATGCAACAGAAATCCAATGGTTACAACTTACACTGCCTCGGAACTTCTTAAACTCACTAATCACCTCAGAAACGTAAGACATTGGATACGAATGATTTGATTTTGAAGTAGCTACTGACTCATTGCTGCCATCTCCGGGACAAAATCCTTGTAAGCCTCTAGTCCACCTCCATATCAGATAAGGCTGGCTTCATTTAAAATTTTCTGAAGTTCTTTCAATATATGTCTTCTTAATGCAACACAGTCCTGCAGCGCAATTTCACTTGTATTTTCATGTGCTGTCACAAAGCATCACATAGTAATCAATCAGTCGTGACTTTTCAAAATTCAAGTCAACATGAAATTTTACCCAAACAAATATAAACAAAATTATTCGTTAAAGAAGTTTCTATGAACTTGGTAGGATGGCCTCTAAGTTCTACCAAAACCAAACTACTACTATCGTCATTCACATATTGGATTCAACCGAACAATAATGAGTAGACATCACATCACACAGCATGCCGGCCTTGGTATGATAGAAATGCATCTTTGTGTATAAAACCATAACCATTTATACTCCAAACAACTTCAACATGCAAAAAAAAATATTATAGACCAAGTACAAAACATCTCCAAATCTATGAATCTCCAGGATTTCTTTTCGAATTCCAGAGCTCCCATTTTGGGACACAACCACATCTGGTACATTTGCAGGAGCCTCGACACAAACATGACTTGCTAGCCTGCTAGGACACAGTGTTCATATAAAATGTGCACATTCAGCTTGGCCGGTCTAGGAAAAGGAAGAGGCCTCCTCAACAAAGGCAGGGCAGCACAGCCCACAACCAGGGGTCGAACCTGGATCACTGTTGAGTGTGCAAGAATTGGTCCACCAGGCTTGTAGAGAGACACAAGTTGAAAAGATGAAATCCAATACCACGGTTAAAAGAGTTTCCATGACGGACTCTTCTTTTGCTGTGGGGTCTGCTAGAATGTAATTCTTGTGGAGTACGCATGTCAGAGAGAGAGGAATGCTGCTCAGCTTGAGCTTCGGACGTAGGACAATAAGGGAGGTTTAGGTTTTTTGTATTGAATGGAAGAATCAGGGTTTGGGCATGACAAAATAGGAGAAACACGGCCAAAATAGGGCTGTTCTTGGTGTTGTGAACAGTACCCATGAACAGTCATCGGGGCTGTTTTATGCAGAAAAATACAAAGAAAGAAAAAAGAGAAGAAGACAGCTCTAGAAATCATCTTGGAGGGTTTAGGCATCACACCTAGGGTTTGATTGCATCTCACAATCCAGACTTGGAGACTTCCTAAACCAGCTACAACTATGAAAAAGCAAAATACTAATTACTTTGATTTGCAATACCTGTATGACACTAAAAAAGACTCTTAATTATAAACCAGATAAATAACTTGACCCATAAAATAACCCATGGGCGACTCCTACGGCCCATGATTAGAAAACTCAAATTGCCAAAATACCCCAATCTCCAAATGCCCTCTGACATTCTTCAATACTAACATAAATAAGACTTCACTATGACTATTTATTCGACTATCAATGCTTTCTTCAAATTCCATCTTGAGATCGTACAAATATTCATATACTGCCGCTTCCTTAAATTTACTAATTCTTGAGCCTCTCACAGCCTCCATCAGCCCTCTTCTCTTTATGCACTGGCTCCTTTTCAACTTCCCCCCATCTTCATCAGAAACTACTACTGTCCATCATCATTCAGAAAAACCACTGGGATTTGCACTATATAGAAAAATTCAAACGTAAATTAAAGGGCCCAAAAACTGGTACCAGACTACCAGTGCACTATCTGAATTAAGTATAAGAGTTATCATGATAAATAAGTGTGGTCAAAACCACTGAACTTTGGAATCATGAAACAACCCAAACTTCATAAATGAAATGCAAAGAAAATCGGAAGAGCAATGTCATACATGCTTTCAAAAGAAATGCTTATATGCAGAATCTCGACTTATTACAATTCACACACAAGCTAACAATACTGCACAACAGTATATGCAATATATTGTCATTCAAAAAAACAGTATTTACAATATACGAAGAATTCCGGAAAGAAAAGCGCATTGTCAAGCTAAACATCATCAGGCATCAAATTTTACCCCACTGAAAAATTACATCGGCATGGAGAGATAAGAAAGTAAGGGGAGGTAGGAAGAAACCTAAAGCTGCATCTCCAGCATATAGCTAACAACAAGAATTGAGCTGCCGCAACTAAGAGTAGAATACAAGGGATCTTATTACCCCTCCAAACAACATGGAGTATTGGAGTTTTGAAATTGTTGGCTGAAAACAGTGTAGATTTGGTGGGTATGTGGAAATCAAAGTTGGCCGGTTCAACTTTCACAAAGTATGTCAACTTCAAGGCATCTCTCCTACTACACAAACCTTTGGGGACTACGGGACTAGTGGGATTTTGCTTACATCATCATTACGTGGAGTGATTCAGTTCTTGATGTTCACATCCTTAGTGTGAGTATTTATAACAAGTTCTTGGCATCTTTCAGTTCATCGGGGTTGAAGTTTTTGGCTGATAATCTTTCTTAACTCACACCGTTATTTGCATTCACTTTAGAGAGTAGGTGAGAAGGGAAATAAAAGATCCTCAGTCAAGGCCTAAGTCACACAGAGCGCGAGCGGTGCACTTGCGGAATGCGGGGGTGGGAGTGCGAAAGGGTCGATTTTTGAAAGGATTGAAATCGAGTGCGTCTAGAGATCGTCAATATTTAATCTATCTATCTATACTCCTTATAAAAGACTGAGATGTTTGTCTACATTTCTATTCCTAAAATACCCTCCCTAAATTTCTCCCCAAAATACTCCCACAACCCCTACCTACCCCAAAACAACGTTTCCTTACCACCACCTCAAACGACACATCCAGTTAACAAACAAACGGCTCCCCAAGTATTTCTCACCAAGCGCTTTGATAGACACTCCCTGCAACTTCCTCTGACTCCCTTCCATCTTCTTCTCCAACCTTCAAATCGATGTCCGACTTTGTTCATACGTGTCCTTTAATTTGGTTTGGCTAATTTATTTATTTATTATCCACGGTTGGAGTATATAACTTTTTTTTGCTGGTAATTTGGACCATATATATTTTTTTTTTTGATCCGCAATTTGGACCATATTTGATCACCAGAAATTTGTACAACTATATATACATATATGTTTATAACGAGAGAGAGAGAGAGAGAGAGAGAGAAGCTATGGACCTATGGTAGCCTGATTGATAGCCTGTAAGAGTTGAGGTTGCTTTTTACTTTTCCTCCTAGGCTTTGATGCTCTATGTCAACATAGGTTTGCTTTTTGTACCGCCATGGACAGTCGTAGCCAATTGCATACGAGCGTGTAACAGCTTCAAAGGTGAATCCGTTTACCTGCCAAAGGAATCCATGAATTCTATTTAATGAGTTCACGAATTCATCACGAATCCGCACTCAGTTTGTCAATCCGCGCTTCAGCTCGCGGTGCACATACCTAGGGGTGCGAATTATGTGACTACTATGGTCAAGGTATGTATCTACAATGACAGAAATCAACTCAAATTTGTTCTAAAATCCTGTATCAACAATATTTCTACCCATATCTGTAATCAGCACACATCGCCAATATATAACAATTGATGATAAACTGCAATTACTCAAGCACTCCTCTAGGGTCTCCCAAACCTACACTCCTCCATGAGCCCTCGCTCCCCTGCTCCCACCCCCATCCCGCTTTGTACAACTAAGAATAGAACAATCAAAGTTGGATGCCCATATCAGGTAAGCCTTGTAGGACTAATTGCTTTACCCTGCTTTTGGTGGTCTTAAGTTTCGAGCAAGTAGTAGGATTATATGCAAGTCAAACACTTTTATCTGGGTATTAGCTGGCTGGCCAACCACCAGTACCAACAATGTGCACAGGAAGAACGATACATAAACAGTGTGAATCTTACAGTGAGAGAAGGCAGCAACTGCCAAAAGCAATGCAGTATCAAAAAGAGCTCCACCGGCATTCAAACAGTGAGTATCCTGCATGAACAAAATAAATGCTGTCATTATCCATGATAGAAACAAATGAGAAGTGAAATCCAAGTTTTCTTTACAATTTGACATCACAAGATACATGGAAAAGAAAAAGGTCATTCACGGTCTTGTTGAATGCCATCTATCAATGGATAACCCAATTCATATTTTAAATTCAAGATAAAAAGTAAAGTATTGAAAAGCTAGACAATTGTAGCCTGCTTAATTTATATAGATGGGACAGAGATTTCAAGCCTCAGGAAAACATTACCAGGTAGGCCATCCAAGCAGCTTTACCACTGACCATCAAGTTAATCATGCCAGAACTATAACCACCCATACAATTATCAGTAAAAGAATTTACATTAACAATCAACAAAGCCGTGTCAAATCACTAAATGTTGGAAATCATTGGTTTTTAACTATATCATTGCACTGAAAAATAAGGGATCAAACTTCCTTTCGAATAAAATGTTCATAGTACACGAGATCCACTAAAGGCATATGCAATAAAAATAGCGAAACTACGGCTTTGTTTGGTTACCCGTTTAGTTTTAGTTTTAGTTTTGTTTTCAATCATTACTCTATTTTTTTTTCAATCATTACCCTATTTTTTCAATTATTACTTTCTCATCTCTCTCTATCTCTCTCCAATCATTACCCCTATCTTCAATCATTACTCTATTTCTCTCTCCACCCACTACCAAAACTAAACTAAACTAAACTCTCAACCAAACACAACGTACAACATTAAAATTAGCATCTCTGGTGTTTTAGAAATTCAGAACAGAACAAGCACCCAACTCTAAGGAAGAAAACTTCTTTTTTCCCCTTTTTTTTCTTTTGTCTTCCACAGGAGGCAAGGGAGGTAAACGAAAGAATAACATAAAACAAATCATACTGACATGTCTTAAGATAGTGTCAGATAACTGCTTTGATATAACTTTAGTTGCACGAAGCGGAGGCAGGAGTGGGGGAGTGGAGGTACCCAAAAGCTCCTAAGATTTGGAGCGCCTATGTATATTTTATTTTATATATTTTTTAAATAATACCATATTTTTTTATTTATAGTATACAGAAAAATATATATTTTAACGCACAATTATTAGAAATAGAAGAGGGTAAGCCTATGTTTTTTGGCCCATTAGTAGAGGAGATGTCTTTATAACCCCGCTAGCTGAGATATGCAAAGCTTTGGACAAGTGGGCTATATAGTAAGAATGCTGGCCCAAGCCCACACATGGCCCAAAGCAAAATATAGAGTATAACCCTAAAATTATCACGTGATTCACGTCAGACGAAACAGATCTGAGCAGCTCCAAGTAGGCGATTCCTGGACTAAGGATATAACTGGTGCTGCCTCAGCCGGCCTGCCAGGCCTAACATAACAATTGGAGAACAAATTGTAGGCATGTGGAAATCGATAGCTGTAAACAACAAAATATCACGCATTGGCACTCAATGTACACATAGGAATCATGGTAGAAAATTATCATAGAATATATGCAGTTGATAGTGGTAAACCTATACAGCCTTCATCTGCTGACTCAGTAGTAGAGGAAATGATTTCCATCTTAATAGCAGCCAACATGTTCTGCACACAAACAAAGGACATAAAGAGCCTGACTAGTTAACACAAAGAGCGAACCATTCATACTTTATACAGTAGATAACAAACCAGAACTCCATGAAACAACTTACCTCGACTTAAGAAAACACAATTCATCATTTTGGGTGCGTACGAATGTGCATGTGTTTCTTCATATATGTATGATAGAGCATGCGACGGGCAAAAAGAACTTACAGTGCAGCCTATCTTGGCCTCTGCATACAAATAAAAATAAAGTCAATAAGCCGAAAATAATAGAATAAAATGGCCTCTTCAATCCACTAGCTCCATAAAGTACTATACATGCTTGTATGTGTGTGTGTCCGCTTCAGTCTGTGTTTTTCGGACAGCCATGTGTGTGTGTGTGTGTGTGTGTGTAGAATTCAGCAGCACTAATGCCCTAGAAAAAATTCAATCAGCAGAAAACACAGATACTCGGAGGGTAAGTAAAACTCCAAGGGATAGATTCGATAAAATGGTCAACCGACTCAACCCCTTGCAATTTCGGTAGGACAATCAAAAAAAAAAAGACAAGCACACTACACAATAAAATAGACTACATTTACTATAGAACGTTGGCCTTATCATGCAAATTAACCCTGGACAAATATCTTTGTTTCTAAACTGGATTGACAAAAAGACAGGTAAGTACGTTCTCATGTGCCATTCTCTTGTTTGGATCTTCAATGTAAATCTTGCATGATAGTGTCCCATACAAAACACATCTCTCCCATACAAAACACATCTTCTCTTGCAAGTCACCAGGTAGAACACATTTGATGTCTCCAGTTGGTACAAAAGGCCTTCAAGCAAAGGAGCAGACATCATACAAGGATGGAGCCAAAATCAGGCAGATGGGGAGGTGGTCTCAAAGTATATGTATACAAGAAAAGGTGACTCATTGAGAACAAATGTATATCACATCCATTCTCTAACTACCAAATTGAACTCGGTGGAATCGTGGATCATTTCCGCAGGTCTGTTAGCTTAACTTTCAGTTCAGAGTAGGGGAATAACAAAAGATAAGCAACAGATGAGCAAAGACACCAAAAAAGAAACCAATTTATGAAATGACCAATAAATCATTCTTAGTGCTAAGAATATCTAACAAATCAAGAAATTGATCAAGGATTGGGTTGGGTTGCACTCCATCGACTCCTAACTAAACAAACTAGAAAGGAAAATACTAAATTTAAACAATGGACTCTCGACCCCGTCAAAATATTTTTGGTTCCTCTCTCTCCAAATTAGCCACATCAAGCACATCGGGATCAAAAATTCATAACTTCCGGCTTCTTCTACCCACTCTAGGCCCATACAATTCTTGAATAAGGTCCATCACCATTGCAACGAAACCCAAGACATGCCCCACCAAACAAGAGCTGCAGCCCAGAGATCATTGGCAACTGGACAAGGAATCAACAAATGCATCATTAATTCTCCATCTCTGAAGCACATGCAACGCCGATTCACAATAACCTTCCTAAGCTATTTAAGATTATCTATAGTGAGAATCTTATCCTTAGTCACACACCAAACAGAGGAAAAAAATTGGTCGAAGAAGTATTTCGTTTTCCAACCAAGCAATAAACAAGAAAAGAGAGTAAAGAAATCAACAACAAAATCGGCAAACAAACAAGTAATATGTACAGATTTTGTGAATTAAATGTGATCCAGGAATGTCAAATTATGGGTTAACAAAGACAGAGGAAGACAAAGTGGCTAATTTTCAGTGAACATATTCTACATCTAAGCGAAACAAATTTGAGAATGACAAGTAATTTCTATCGGTAAAAACAACTTAAAAAACAAAACATGTGAATATCATACCATTATTCTATTTCTAGAATGAGATGAATCTGATGATTCTTTCAGACTTATTAATGTTACAAAAGATTGTAGATTAGTATGTGTTACAAATTCTCCAGAGGTGGACATAATGGTCCACAACATGCATGTTTACATTCCATCTACTGACTCACAACTAACTCTAACACAAAATGGTACACTGAGTACCTGTATCAATGGGATGACAAAATACCAATTGGGTCATCACAAATTGACAGCCGCTTTGAATTTTACAGCAATTGTCCTGATGGTAACAGGCCGCCGGACACTTCATAACAGAAACTGTTTGCAATTGCAAAGAGCCACACCACCTCTATCTGAGTGATACATTTTCCGTTTTCTGTGTTCTCCAGTGACTCCGTAAAAGGACCTTGGTATTATGATAAAGATGTGCATCTACATTGTATCCCTCATAATTCATTTTCTTGAGAAGATCCATAGCATTGTATGGTTTTCCCTGAGTAAGCAGACACTGTAGCAGTTCATTGCAACACCACCTTTTCAACATGAAACCTTTCTCCATAGTATAACAGAAAACGTTGATCGCCTGGTCTAAATTATGCTCTATGCAAAGACTTCGGATCAACGTCACACAACTTGGAGCAGACACATTGATCCCCCACTCCACAAGAATTGAAAACACCTTTAAAGCTTCATCCGATTTTCCAGCCTGGCACAACCCAATGAGCAAAATGGTATAAGGTGCTGAATCAAAATCAACAAACTTGGATTCCCATTCAAGTAATCCTCTAACTGCCTTATCCAGTTCTCCTCTCTCAAAATACTCCTCTGCTGCTTTAATTGCTTCCTCTTCGCGCCCTGGAAGGCTCATCAAATACTTCATCCAAATACTACAGGCAACAGAGACTTTCTTCCTACGACAAGACCAAGTCATAAGCGACTTGTAAACTGCTGAGCTAGGTGTACAACCTTTTTTCATCATTTGTTCAAAAACCACAAAAGCATCCTCTTCCCTGTCAACTCTTTGAAGCCCGTCAATGAGAGTGGCATATGTAACTGAATCAGGGAGATGGCCCTTGAGTTGGAGCTCCTTGAACAGCTTAAAAGCACCATTAATATTTCCTGCTTTGCTGAAACAATTGATCAGAATGTTGTACGTCGTGATATTTGGAAGGACCCCACTATCAGCAAGCTGCTTTAGAAGCTTATACGCTTTAAGAACTGCTCCTGAGTCACACAATCTCTCAACCATTGTTTGGAGGCTTGCACTATCAAAAACCCGATTTTGGCCTTGAGAAAGGCGAAGGAACAATGACGGGTTTCTTCCAACCTCCATTTTGTAAAACAAAAGGTGAGCTTCCTCAAGCTCACCAACCTTACAGAGCCCATCAATAAGAGCATTGAAGGTCACAACAGAAGGGAGGCATCCAACCTTCTCCATCTCATTGAATATTTCTCTTGCCTCCCCAACCAGGCCATTCTTACACATACCACAAATAAGAATTGTGTGGGTGAAAGTATCCGGGAAACAGTCATGCTTTGAAATTTCAAGTTTAAGAGACCTAGCCTTGGCCAACAGACCCATATCACAGAACCCTTTGATAAGAGTATTGTAACAATGAGTATCTGGTGCGACTCCTCTCTCTGTCATGAGCCTCAACAAATTCCATGCATCCTTGACCCTGCCTGCATCAGATAAACCACGAATCATAATAGTGTACAAAATAAGATCGGGGGTGATGTTCTCTTCAGACATTTTCTGGAACAATTCATGTGCCTCCTTAAACATCCGGGCTCTAAACAAACCGTCAATCAAACTACTATACGCCTTTATCCCAAGAACGCACCCATCCTTCTTAAGAAACCTAGAAAGCGTAAAAGCTTTGTCAAATTCACCCAACTTGCAAAACCCATCAATCAAAGCATAATAAGTAATCTGATCGGGTGAACACCCACTACTTATCATTGTATTAAACAATCTACCTGCTTCATCAGCCCTCTTTGCTTGACACAAACCCGAAAGGATAGCAGTATAAGTTATCCTGTTAGGCTTTATACCTCTTAAGGTCATCTCATCAAAAAATCTTAGCGCGTCTTCAGTCTTTCCACTCTTACACAACCCATCAATCAAAGTAGTATAAGTAGCACAATTAGGAGCGCAATTCGACTTCAACATCACACTATATATAGCTAAAGCCAACAAAATCACTTCCTTTTCAACCATGACGTGCAAAACCACATTATAAGCATGCAAATCAGGCTTACAGTCAAAATCCTTATACATCCTACCGAAAGCCTCAACGGCCTTCTCACCCATCCTCACCTTCCGGTACCCGGCAATCAAAACCGTGAACGCGTCCGACGGGATCGAAATCCCACACCCCTTGAGCTGCTCAAGGGTTTTCCAATACAACTCAAACCCATTTTCCTCAACAAGCATATCCACAATAAAATCAAACGAAACCCATAAACGGAAGTTCCTTCTCCTGGCCGCCCACACGAAGAAACGAAAACCCAGTTGAGGGTTTTTGATTTCTTTGAGGACGGAGTTGACTACGGCGGGGAGGAGGACGGGGGCTACCTTTTCGAGGGCGGGTTCCATGGGGTTTGAGGTGGTGATGATATCGAGGAGCTTGGCGGTGGAGAGGGATGGGATGTGGATGTGATGGGGTTTGGGGGTTGAGGAGTTGAGTCGTGAGATTTTTCTGAGGAGGAGGTCGTGGAGCTTCATGGTGGAAGGAGAAGAGCATCATGCTCTTGCGGGTTGGGGTTTGGTAAGGGGGGATTTGGGTTTTGAGGAGTTTGGATTTTTGGGTGGGGTTTGAAGTGTGGAGGAAGAGAGAGAAGTGGCAGCCATGGCAACTAGCAGGTGGTGGCTGCGGAAGCAGAAACGCGAGCGAGAGAGAGAGAGAGAGAGAGAGAGAGAGAGAGACCCCAATAGTGAGCCCAATAGGCCTAGAATTTAGAACCAATCTAGACAAGCCCATAAAGAGCTTTCGATGCCAATACCCACGTTGCTCCTCCTCTGAAAATACCCGGATTGCTTGTAGATTTCCACCATTTTGTGCAAGTGGTTTTTGTTTAGCTTCTACTATAAATTAAGAGATTATTCTTTCCACTGGCGGGGAAAAATCCCATTAGGTGGAAAATTTCATTTTTTCACCACTGCTTTTTTCGGTCATATCATGTGTTTATTATTGATATGAACCGTTTATCTTATAGACCCCACATAATAGTGTATCTATGCAAAAAATAAACTTGATCGGACATTAATAGGAGTACCAAAAATTGAATTTTGCTTTGTAAAATAGACAATTTATCATTATTATTGACAGAAATCAGATCGTCCATTTTATAAACCAAAATCCAAGTTTTGATATATCTATCGACTTTCAATGAATCTGATTTTTTGCATGGCAATACTATATTGCGGGTCTTATAATATGAACGGTTCAAATTACAATAATAGACGCTCAATAAGGCTCATAATGGACGGTGGTGGAAAAGTGAGGTTTTACACCGGCAGTGGACAGAATTTATTCTCATAAATTAATAATTCTTGATCACAATAAATTCAATTTTGCTTGTTTATCATTCACTCGAGATTTGTCTGATCGTTACTTTAAAAGCTCCTGAATTACGGTCGAGCTCGAGATTTGTCTGACCGTTAACTTCAAGGCTTCTGGAATCTGGATTACTAGTCGAGGTGCAAATAACTTAGTTTGGACACTTGATTATCGAATCCATAGGGAAGATGCAAAATCATGTTGGTGGCAAGATAATTAAAAATTTTAATTAATGGCAAAAATACTAACAAGAAAAGTTACTAGCAAGACCTAGAGTGCAATTTTGTTCACGGAATTTTTCCATAATGTTTGAGCCAAAATCCGGTTTTCTTATTCTTTCAACAAAAAAATAACTCTCGGTTCCCTTTTTCCCAATAAAGAGATGTCAATTTCTCAATTGAAGCATCAATCCGTAGGTGTTTTATTCTACGAAAAAAAGTAAGAAATCTAAAATGAAGCAACGCGTTCAATTATTTTTTATTTTTTTGATTACGTCACTGGAATACAAAGGGAAAACGAACATAATTAAGAAGAGTCCTTAAGCAAAATAGATTCTAAGAGCATCCACATTGGAATAATCAAAAGTTGCCACATCATCTTTTGGTTATCCATTTAAGGGTTGTTAAGATTAGTAATGTAGTTTATCAAATATAACAATTTAAAGAGCCAAACAAACATGTACCCATCTTAAGCACAAATTTTTACAGCCACCTCTCTTAGGGTTTTGAGAGCTCTAAGGAGATTTTGAGAAGTCACAGCCGCCTTGCTTTTCTGCCTGGGAGGGAGGCGTCCCTCTCCCTCCTCCCCCGGGCTCCTCCTCCTCCATCTGCTCTCCTCTTTCTTCCCCATCTTTCCTATAGTTTTTTTTCTTTCTTTTCGTTTTCTCCTCCCTCAGATCTGACCCTCTCTGTTCGGCGGGCTCCGCCGTCACCGGAGTCATTTGTCCGCATGTAATCCATCGCCGGAGCCCTTGTGGCAGTAGTGGTGGAGGCAGTGAGGGTTGCGATCCGTTCGGCGGTTTTTGGGCGGTTGGATTTAGAGCAAGATCTGGAGGAGTTGTCTCTCCTTGTGAGAGTAATAAAATTCGTCTTTGGGCGATTTGTTTACTGTTCGGGCTCAAGAAGATTAATATGCATCTTTTGGTGGTTTGCTAGAAATTCATTAGTGTGCTCATTTCTGGTCGAAGTTCATCTGATCGTCTGGGTTCTTGTTGTCTTTTTTTCTTGGCTAGCAATGTATCTCTTTTTGAGACTGCTATAGGATATATGAATTTTTCGCTCAGCAGGAGGTGCGTCAGGCCATGCCTGGGCTGGGGATGAAAGACATTAATCGCCTCGTTCTTTCTCGTTTTGTATCAATTAGATGATTAGTTTGGCGTTGTCCAAGTTGTCTGTAATGAATTTCGTTGTGTAAGTGCCGTTGGGCTTTATTAATACAATACCTCTCACTTTTGTCAAAAAAAAAAAATTAGCAATGTAGAGGTCCACAATGGTACAATTAAAATTGAATAACCAAAACTTGCCACATCACAATTTCAACTTATAAAAATCTAAAAATTGTGACATAGAAAACAATTTTTTAAAAATAGTTTTCAAATGAATAAAAACAGGTTATTAGAAAAAGAGAAAATAGTTTTTTAAAAACTATAATTTAAAAAAAACAGTTTTCGAGAAAAAGTTTTACAAAAAAAAGTTTTTTCAAAAGAACAATTTTTGGAAAAAAAATCTAATAAAAAATTGTTTTTGCAAAAAAAAAAAACTGTTTTAATAAAAAAAATACTGTTTTGAAAAAAAACTATTTTTGCAAATAAAAAATATTTTTAAAAGTATTTTTCTTAGAAACATGTTGAAAATGGAAGATAGAGAATGTTTTTCTGTAATGATGGTGTACTTGATTGAACTAAATTTGATTATTGGCAAAAGATTGCTAATTTTGATTATCCAAAAACCAAAATTTGATGAGTTGCTAAAAAGTTACTAAGTTTGGTTATTCCAATATGAGCACTTTTTTGAGCAAATGTTGCTAACCTTAACAACCTTTTAATTTTGCTTACACACTGTGGATGCTCTAAGTCGGGTAGAATACAATCCATAGAAAACCCCGTTTGATAACAGTGAAAGATGAGTGAGATTCGTAAAGAGATGAGATTAGGATTGGGATTGAGATTGACAATGAGAAGGGATTAGTAATGAGTATATTTGTTTGATATGAGATTGGATGATAGGATTATTAATATCATGTTTGTTTGAGATGAGATTGGATTGATAGAATGAATTGGTAATGAGAAGAAATTGGTAATGTGAATAGATTGGGATTGGATTATTAATACCAACTCCCCTTGGGTATTCCTAATACCCCCTAATCCCCGGCTTGCTAGTCCATTATTCATAGTCCAAACTCATTTTGGATTACCAAACAAAGTATTGATAGTCCCATGAGATTGGTAGTTCAATCCTAAAGGGCTAAGAGGGTTAACAAACGGGGCTCAGAACCAGTTTTTCACTTACAAACTGTTGCACCACCTGGCTTTTATTATGGAAACCTTTTGTGAGCCATTTTTTCACATACAAACTCTTGGCCCTACTTTGTTATTTATTTATTTATGGAAACCTTTAATTATGTTTGATTGATTATGTTTGATTAGCAATATCATTTCGAGCCGTAAAATCTAGATTTGGCATATAATTCCTTATTGAATTGCATTGAACCATGAGTTTTGCATTGAATGGGTACATAATTCCAAACAAATGAATTGCATTGAATCATGAGTTTTGACACATTCCAAAGATCCCTTTTTTAGCTCTGAGAAAAAGTCTCTCGATCCATGATTTAAGGAGTATATATTTCTTCAATGTTTATGTTCTACCAGAATTGACACAAAAAGGGGAATGTAAGAATTGTAGGTTCGACACATGACCTTATAGGCTGCACTTTCTTTGCTGGTATTTAGGCCACCGTGGGGCACCTGCATAGGATTCGATAGTTAATCACACTGTGACAATAATGCCACCCGTAGGATTTGATTTAGTGGGCATGAGAACGTAAATAATGTACTTTGTTCTTTATGAGATCCCATATTCGAATCACGCGGAGCCTAAATATTTCAAACATTGATGCCACTGGAGGGTTTGCCTGATTATTAAATTCATTGTCCTCAAATTAGTTGAGGCTCGTGCAAGCTGACCTGAACATCCGATTATAAAAAATTGTGTATCATATCCCATCATCTTGAACAATTCAAGCACAAATACATTCCATTTGAATACACAGAGAATTGAGTAGATTTTTTAACCCTTCCTTTAGAGTGAGTATTTTCAACAATGCTACAATCACACACAAATATGCACACACTTACACATACATTCACAAAGGAGGTGGGCCCTGTATGTGGTTGTAAAATTATTGGGTTATTTTTACCTACCTTTTTTTGTGATGCCCACATTGAGTCTCATTTCGATGATCAAAATCGCTCAATTAAGTATGAATTAAGTGGTGACATTATAATAAACTCAGCCTAATTAGATATCGGTAATTTTTTTAGTACAAAGTTCAATTGAATACTATAGAACTGGGTTAAACAGAATTAGATTTTTTTTTTTCATTGAGTATTAATTGGTATCTGATTAAGCTAAATTTTTTGCATGATCTCAACAAAAGGATTGAAAATGAACGATTTGGTAATCAAAATGTGAGTCACACTAAAATAAGTTACCTATACCTAAAATAGGTAAAATTGCCCTCTCAAATTGTTCCATCTGTTATGGAGCGATGGACGGCGGAGATCACAAGACCCCACCCATTTGAATTCGAAAACATCTCCAACGTTCTGATTTCCGAGCCTAAGGTTCGGCCCCGAACCTAGCCTACCGAAGCAAAGAAAACGTTGCTAAAGAAAAAAACTGCAAATCTATACAGTAGTATACGTTAACCAATCGCATTGTCTCATTTCAACTGAGAAAGAATCGAACTTATATACTACTAGCAAATAGTACAAGATTGAGATTCTCTCTCTCTCTCTCTCTCTCAAACCACTTGTGGGTTTGGGGGCATTTCCTGTAAAATCACTCTCAACGGGGGAAAGATTCGCCAGAAGTGAAGTATGATTTTGTACAGTTGTGAATTTATATCATATAGTACTTTTTGCATCTGGGTTTCTAATATTCTGTTTCTTGAAACGGATTACAGAGTGGGATTGGGTTATTAATGGAGGATCCAACAACAAAGGGGAGGCATGAGTTGAATTTGGCTTCAAGAAAAGCGGAAGAAGCAGGTTCACTGCGATTTTCCATTCCTTTTTTTTTTAACTTTCTTTCTCTGTTTGGTTGCTGAGAAAATGTAGGAGGGAAGAAAAGATTTTATATTTCGAATCAAAGACAAGATTGTATATTTTGAATCTTGACCCTTTCTCTAAATCAGAGAAGCCCGTAATAAGAAATCAATCAAACCCAAGTGGAGGGCTGCTGTAACGGTATTTTTAAACTTTCTTTTCCTTCACTTCCTACCAGTTTCTTGATTACCAAATAGGGCAATAACAACTTATTATGTTCAAGAAAACCATCCCATTAATTTTTCTCTGGCTATCTGACAGTTAAAAAATATACTTAGTGTTCAACTTTGAATCTTGATGCTTTCTTACGAATTGCAAAAGCAGAAGCCGTGCTTGATTGAGTTCCTAGTCTTGATTGGATAGATTTTTCAGTCACTGAGACACAAAGAATTATGATCTATATCAATGGTTCTGATTTTATTATTATTTTTTTTTCAGTTTCCCAATTAGTTTTGTGGCTGTCAAAGAGGGTTTTATACAGCTTTTCTGTTTACGAATTTATTTGAGTAATTTGTGTACGATTATTCAGCATGGAGGCGTTTCCAAGCTTCGCGCTGGCTAGATAGCTTAGTTGGATCACTTGGTATATCAACTCAACCAACAGAGAGAGAATTCATTTCTTGCTTGAGAAATGGTTTGGTGCTGTGTAATGTGATTAACAAGATCCAACCAGGGTCAGTCCCAAAGGTAATCAACAATGCTATTTCCGATATGTTTGTATAAATATTTATTCGTAGGAGTATGTAGGTTGCATGCCTTTTATACCTATACTTTGTTTTTGTCCCGTGGCCAACTTTTGTGCTCATTTTGTTTCAAAATTATTGAAGGTTGTGGAGATTCACTTGCCTTCGGAAGTCCCAACATGGGATTCTCAGCCGTTGCCTGCATATCAATATTTTGAAAATGTTCGAAACTTTTTGGTTGCTGTTGAAGAGCTGAAACTACCTGCTTTTGAAGCATCTGATCTTGAAAGAGTATATCAAGAACCCTGCTATGGATTTCCATTTGTTCCAATAAGTTAATGCCCTTGTGTACTTATTCTTAATCGGGTTTTTTCTTATTTTGAATGATTCCGTAGGATAACTTGGAAGTCGGGTCCTCAGCGAAGGTAGTTGATTGCATTCTAGGGCTTAAAGCTTATCATGAGTGGAAGCAGGTTAGTGGAGGACATGGGTTTTTTAAGCCCCCAAGGTCTCCCATGGTAATGCATTCGGCAAGTAGAGTCCACTCACAAGCTTCGGGAGCAATCTCCTCAGACCCTTGCCGAAAATTAGACATGTCTACAGCCTGCAACAGCTTTCCACCCCCTGAAAGCAGAACTCGGAATCTTGAAGGTTCTGTTCCCCTCTTTCCTAAGTACACAGGCATGTGCATGCTAGCCTAAGGAATTTATCATTCATGTATGGAAAATGTTTTAACACCAAATGATCATATATAGAAATAAATGAGTTTGAGGAGGACTTAGAAAAAATTGAACAAAATGAAGCAACTAATGCCGGTGGTTTAATGGTCAAGCAATGTTTGTAATTGACTTAACCATATTGCATAGTGCCTTGTGTATGCCGGTGAGGATTGTTGGACAGGTCTAGTTTCAGTTATTTTTACATTTGTCTCTTGGAACTCCTAAACCTGAATCAAGGATCATATTCTGATAAGTTTCTCTTAGACATAGTAGATCAAGTCAGATACTGCATTGTGGTTTTATGCATTTATCAGCTACGACGATCACGCCTTAAAATTAATCAGTCTTGTAAAAATAACAGAAAAATACTAGTTAGCAGATATCATATTTGAAGAACTGTCAATTGATCACGTGGCATCCTTTGATACCGCATTTCGGACTGGATCATTTTTCATTTTGTTCTTACTTTTGCTCATGCATTTGATACTGTAGATTCCATTGCCAAGGCTATTGCTGAATGCATGGTCGACTCAAAGGAAAACATTGATGACAATCTTCTTATTTCTCTTCGTAATGGCAGTAAGGTAAATGCTAGTTCGATAGATGAAGTTCACTTCAATTCCGATTTTAAACCTATTGGACTACAGCTACAGTTTTTGTTTTACAGGATCCAATCAAGTTATTTGGCAGCATCTTGTCAAATTGTTTGGGCCAACAACTTCAAAACAAGTTACCTGAGGTGAATTGGGCTTCAAGTCTTGGAGATTGTTCTTTCATTGCTATTTGAGTGTTAGTTAAATATTGCTGCCCAAATCCTCCACTGGTTTATGAAGATAATTAGAGTGCAAGTTTAAACCACAAGATTGATGAGAAAATCGATTAAAAGTTTTCCAGGTTTTGCCTACTCAAACGAAGGAAAGTCGTTCATTTGGCTGGTGTTTGGCACCAGGATTCATGCGGAGATTCTAAGAAGAAAATGGGAACTGCCCTATTTTTAATACATGACTCCATCATAGCACATCACAGCATTCTTTTGTGTTTCTCAAGTGTTCAAAGGAATACCGTCCATAAGAGACCAAAAACAAAAAACAAAAACAAAGCTATTATCAAATTTGCAGATATCACAATTTTGTGGTGCGTACCATACAAATTTCACTGCCACATAATGTGGATCTCTGGAATGGTACTCTATGATTAACTTATTTATTCTCTTGTGCACAATCATTTTGTTAATCATTGAAATTCTAACTATTCAAAATAAAACCTGGTACCTTTCTCAAATTAGTTTTAAGTACCAACATTAACTTTTCAACTTCAAAAGCTCAGCTTAAGCACTTCTGTTCGATGCCTAGTTATGTTGAGTGGAGGAATAGATCTTGTCGCGACTTTGAGAGTTAGGTTGTCATGTTGTGGTCTCGCTGATTTCCTTTGTGCTTGTTGTTTGAAGTATTCATGAGCATAACTACATTGACCTACTATTGTCCTGATACAGTTGAAACCAATCTTCAAAGATCTTTTGGGAGGAGTGAGCCCACTTGCTCATTCAACGTCTACGCCTCTGGGGAATCTGGATAACAAGGTATCTCTTGCTTCAAATAGGCATAGTTTATTCTTGCTTTTCTCATATGTAGTTGAGTGGTTTCATGGATAATCTCTCTCTCTCTCTCAAAGTTCGGTTAATAATACTCTATCTTCTTACAGCATTGCAGAGCTTGCTTGAAAAAGGGAAGCTGCAACCACTGGAACCTATTTCGGATGCAAGAAAAAGAACTTTCAGTAAGCTTTCTGTGAGCCCATCATTTGCACTTCCTTTGTCTTCTCATACAAGCTAAGTATGTGATAAAAGGTCCACATCGAACGGAGTAGGATCATTAACCAAAATTCATTCAAATGCTGATTGATGTTCAAATATGTCCTTGAATTCTAAGCATAGCTTACTTAACTATCCATATACATATTTTGGTGACTCATCTTCAGACTCTCAAAAAATTGTTGTCCAAAACGAAAAGCGAGTTTGAAGACTTACAATCGCAGTTGCAAAGAGATTTGAAACAACTTGGTAAGTTTCAGTTAAATTGTGGGGCTTGATAAGTTCTAATACATACTACAACTTTATTGATGTTAATCCATTAACATAATTCATATTTTCATGTGCTCAGGGAGTCAGGTGGAAGAGATGTCTTCTGCTGCCCTTGGGTATCATAAGGTTGTGAAAGAGAATAGGAAGCTATACAACATGGTTCAGGATTTAAAAGGTTGGTAATTTCTGACTAGAGAGGTTTACAGTTTGATGCATGTCATTCACCTGGCTTGTTTATGTCTTTCAAAAGTTAGTTGCAAAGCATAAAAACAATGTTGAAAATTTTCTGCAGGGAATATTCGAGTTTATTGCAGAATTAGACCTGCCTTCAGTGCTGAAGCAAGAAATGTGGTAGATTTTATTGGAGAAGATGGTTCATTAGTGGTTCTAGACCCGTTGAAACCCCAAAAGGATGGGAGGAAAGTTTTTCAATTCAATCGCGTGTTTGGACCTACTGCTACTCAAGGTAATAAACATAAGTTGCTAATATTTTACAGTAATTCTGAAGTATCTACCTTTTGCTTTAGTCTTATAGTTACTATCACTTTTTGCAGAGGAGATATTTAAGGACACTCAACCGATAATTAGGTCTGTGATGGATGGTTACAACGTCTGCATTTTCGCTTATGGTCAAACTGGATCTGGGAAAACACATACCATGGTTAGGTTCTTATCTCATTTGGATTCAGCTGCACAATCTTATGTTTACTTTCTTGATTTACTGCATGAATTGAATGTTGTTTATTGCCAAACCATGTTAAGTAAGAATGGTGCTGGAACCAAATGGACATTGAATACTAATATCAATAAAAAAAAAATTCCCTCTGTGACAGTGTGGCCCTTCGGGTGGATCGACTAAGGACATGGGAATCAATTATCTAGCTCTCAATGATCTCTTTCAGCTGTCTAATAAAAGGGCAGACCTAGTGAAATATGATATTCATGTCCAGATGGTTGAGATATACAACGAGCAAGTACGAGATCTTCTTGCAGAAGATTCCACAACAACAAAATATCCTTTTCTATTGGCAGTACTTTGATCATATTATTTTCCTTGTTCTAGACAAATGAAGCTTAAAAGAAGTTCAAAGATAAGATTATCTGTTGGCCGAATTTTGGATTCTTGACTGTCCACAAATTAGAAATTCGGAGCTGCGATAGTGAAAATGGCCCTAGTGTTCCTGATGCCACAATGCATTCTGTGAAATCCACCAGTGATGTTCTTAGTCTAATGAAACTAGGTGAGGTGAATCGTGTTGTCAGTTCCACTGCCATCAACAACCAAAGTAGTCGTTCCCACAGGTATCAAGAATTACTGTCATTTCCGGAAATTTGGCTGTTGCCACTGCCATAGGAACTAAAATAACAAAATAACTATTTTATTTGCAGTATCTTGACAGTTCTTGTGCATGGTAAAGACGTATCTGGAAGTACACTTCGCAGTTGCCTTCATTTGGTGGACCTTGCGGGAAGTGAAAGGGTCGCCAAGTCGGAAGTTACAGGAGATGGGCTTAAGGAGGCACAGTACATTAATAAATCACTTTCATGTTTGGGAGATGTGATCGCGGCCTTGGCTCAGAAGAGCTCTTATATTCCTTACAGAAACAGCAAGCTTACGCTACTCTTGCAGAACTCTTTAGGTTGTTATATGCAATTTAAACACTGTTTTTTTTGGGAAATGATTTTGCCACTCCCTTATTTGTTAACGCCACTCCCCTACAAGTGTATTTTTGCACCAAAAATACACTTGCAGGGGAGTGGCGTTAACAAAAAAGGGAGTGGCAAAATCAGCAGCCTTTTTTAATGGACAAGCTCTTTATAACTCGGCGTGATTGTTCAAATCCCTACATGACTTGCATTATAGACTTTTCCCTATCAGTCATAGTGGCGGAGATCTAAAAACATGTGTATCCCATACTTTGTGGTTGTTTTAGAATCAGTTTTGCAGAACACTTTTCAAAAACTTGTTTGGTTGGCATTTTGTGCAAAAAATTTATTGACAAAGTTTCTATATGGTGCAGGGGGACATGCGAAAACATTGATGTTTGCTCATGTGAGTCCCGAAGCAGATTCTTTCGGGGAGACAATCAGTACTTTGAAGTTTGCTCAGAGAGCCTCAACCGTGGAACTTGGTGCAGCTCGTATGAACAAGGAGAGCACCGAGGTTAAGGCACTCAAAGAACAGGTGAACAAATCTCTGCTGAAATCCGTATAAAATTGCATGCCATTGATGAGTGGATCGAAAATTGGGCAAAAGCCTATTGATGAGTGGTAATGAGGCCCAATATATCATCTCCAATGGAGATCCCTGACATCAGCCACTTTTGGCATGTATTTCGGTGTGATACTCCTTGTCCATTGGATTGGTTGAGTCTTCAAGTGTTTGCTCAACTTGGTGGAAAAACATATTCCGGTGTTATACATCAAGGACACTACCATTTCTTCATATTCTCTCTTATGTAGGATACACACCTGCAGCAATGTTTAACGAACACTGTTTTAAGCCCTCAGCCCCTGTTTCATGTTCTGAGGTTGGTTTTGACAGAAAACAACTATGTTGAAAGCAGTGTTTTTTTTTTTCCCCCACTCAATTCTGTGCCGTATCTTGGTTTATACTTACATGACTACTTGAGCTATTTCATAAACATTTATATTTTCTGTCAATCAGCTATAGTTGCACATAAGAATATGAAGCATAGTTCCTTTTCCCTATTTATAAGCCAGCGAAAATACTAAGCAGTGTTTGATCTGCAGATTGAGAGCCTAAAGAAGGCATTGGCTAACAAGGAAGCACTGAGTGGACAACCAAATGAGCCGAGATCTCCACTTGAGAAACAAGCAATGAATGAACGTACTCCTCCACGCTCCCGAAGGCTAAGCATTGAAAATTGCTGCACAATGGAAAAGGAGAAACCACGAACAACACCTGAACGTACTCCTCCACCACGCTCCCGGAGGTTGAGCATTGAAAATTGCAACACAGAGAAAAAGGAGAAATCGACGATGAACGCTGAAGAAAAAAGGGGAACCAAAACCCCTTCTATGCCAACTCGTTCACGGAGACTAAGTTTAGAGGGTCCAAAACTACCTGAAGCAGGGTCAAAGCCATGTGAACAAAGGGCTCCTCGGAGTCCAACAAGTGCTGTATGTACAAGCAAAGTGTCAAAAACAGATGGTAGAGCAAAAATACGACCCCTTGAACTACCAAAAACACCTGAGCCACCATCAAAAGTAGCTAGAAATGAGGTTCAGATCATGACCAGTAGTACAAATGGGAAAGGATCTCAGATAAGGAAATCGCTGCGGACGATTGGGAAGCTGATTAACGGCTCAGATAAAAGGTAGTTACAAATCTCTATAGCTTACTTTGGTTTCACTTTGATGTGCATACTTCACTTTGTCAATGGCGAAAAATTGAGAGATTTAGGAGTTACATTTGTCCGTCTACCCTGCCACTTGTGTTACATTATCTATCATCTTTTCTCCTCCACACATCCATCATTCAAACGAAGCCTAACTGTTCCAAGTTTAAATAGTTTTTTCCGTGATCAATTTATCTTCGTCAAGTGCTGCACTGCTGCTTCCTGAAGATTTCAATGCAAAATTTCAGGAACCAACAAAAATTAGTTGAAGCATCAGCTAAGACCGGTGTGCACCACATTCAAGACGCTAGGTCTCCAGTTTCGGCTAATGCGAGGGCACTTAGGAGACAGTCACTCACTGGTGGCATTCAAGTATCCCGGAGATCTTCTCTTGGAGGGAAGTCAACTGATTCTTGTAAGTAAAATCAGCAGAAAAGAGCCTAATTTCATTCACTTCCTCTACATGTGCTCTAAACCAGTGTTCTCTATTTCTTTGTTTTCTCTCCTACCATGTTCAGTTAGTATAGGAGCCTCATTTTTTCTGTTTCTTGTCAAATGACTTTCGTCTCTTTGTTTCTTTTATAGGTACAAGTGAAATAACGATTTCCAGGACACCGCCCCCAGTCCACCCATCGGCCAAGGCCACAAACCGGTGGCTATAGAGCATTTAGCAGTAAGCTTAGAGGATACTAGAAGTGCTTCGACTCGAAGCAAACTGACACATTGGCATTTGATTTAGGACAAATTTTGGCAACTACCCAGAGTAGTCATGATTTCTGTTCGGTATGTGTACAAAATGCAGAGATGGGGAGAGAAGGGAACCATTTGTTGAAGCTATCTGCAACAAATTATATAACCCATCCATTTCAATGTTGAAGCTAACTTCTTTTTTCTCTTTTCCTTTTCTGCTTTTGTTTACTCCTGTTTTATTTGCCTTGTATTCTGTTTAGTTAGAGGGAAAAAACAGAAGACAGGAAAGGGAAATTTTTATCCTCCTTTTCCTCTTGTTCTTGTCTTCTCTATTCTTTCTCTCCCACTAATTTCCCTTCCATCAATAACAAACACAAAATTGGCCTACTTAAGCAGACAAGTCTTGTGGTTAGATCTTGCAGAAAAAGAAAGGAAGATAAAGTGAGAGAGAGATTTGCAGAGATTTGCAGGGAAAGCAGACAAAAGTTAGTTTTCTTTGGTCTGAAATTGAGTGAGAGGGATGATAGTTTCTCATGCTTGGTTTCCAAGGAAAGAGAAAGTGAAAGTTACATGTAATGGCAAGTACTGAAGAAAAAGAATTATAACTACCCTTTCCATATTCCATCTTACAGAAGAAGGAATGAAAGATTTGTTGTTTAGAATCTGTATCAGCCAATGAGTTTATGAAAAGTATAAATAACCAAAAATTGGGATTACTATGATTGGTGATTATCGTGCTGATTCTTCTTATCCAAGGAGTAGTCATAAACCTGAACTAACTGCTTTCGAAACCTCTCGAGATTCAACCTCACATTCTGATGATCAAGGTATATCTTCTTAGTGAATTCCCACCCTTTCTTGTGCACGCTGTTTGGATCATTCAAAACTGGATCGTCTTTCTCATATTCATCGTACAACGAGCTCTCTCTTGGGAGAATCTTGTAACCAATGTACTTCAAACCAAGCTTCACAGCCGGCTCCCCATAGAAAGTCTCAGCTGCCCATTCGGTTCCGAGGGGAATGACTTGAATAAATACCTTGCTAGGCCTTAGAAACAAAAGATGAGTCATGGCAGCTCCGTGGACCCCAACCAAAACATCACTAGAGTTAAGCACCATGTAAATCATTGCCAGTTCGGTTGTCCGGTCAGGCCTCAAGACTTCCACTTCAAACCCTATTTGTTCGGCCATTTTCACAAGCAAATCTTCGTTAGTTATTGCTCTAGACCCTTTTCTAGACACGATGGCTAGTTTCGGTTTCTTGATCAGATCCCACTTTTGCTCTCTTTTTGCTTTATTCTCTGAGGATCGTGGTGAGGGGTGCTTCCCTTTTGAATTCCGCCGGGCTTCCCGCTCCTCCTCCTCGATTATACCCTTGATTCGCGGCCAATAAGCACGGTCTAAGAGGTCATGGAAATCCTTTATGGATTTTCCCCCTTCCATAAGTGAAGGATCAACGGTGAGCTCATCGTGAATTCTCAAACCAACAATGGCTTCTGGGAAGCAATGAGTCCGATTATCTCCGCTAAAATCTACCGGTGGATAATCCGAAAGAACCGAAAGGATGTCACCGAACTTACTATACCACCAGTCGTGATAGTCAGAAACAACGAACACCACCCTCTTGTTAAAATGTTGCGAAGTGATGTACAAAGGCAATATAACATCGTTAAAATCGTGAAAAGCGTTACCAGTAAATCCCTCGGTGGAGAAGAAAACGGCTGGGACGCCATGCTTGACATTGCACTGATGTCGAGCACCCAAATCCTTCCTCTTTGAAATGAGGTGCAATTCGCTTACAGTGTCCATAGTACTTTTCTCCCATTTCCGGGAATATGGCTTAATCTTTTCGTGTTGGATTTCCTCTTCCTTGTTTTCTTCTTCTTCTTCGTTGTTGGGGCCGGGAGCATAATCCATTAGGCCATTAGAGTTTCTTGAGGTGTAAAGGTAGATAGAAGAGGAAAGAGAGTGAGTTCTCACATCCCCTTTCATGAAACATATATCGAATCGAATACTGCTTCTATCACAACACATAGTTCCTGCATTTAGAACAAGTTCTTGAAATTAGACTACAATTTTTGACTACTTAACAACATTCCTAGGTGGTAAGAGAGATGGATGGAGAGAGAGATGTGAATTGAACCAACAAACGAAAATACACTAACAAAAGGGTGCATGTATGTCCCATTTCTGCCAGGGAATTTGTCATTAGAGAGAGCCTACACATTAGGCAGGTGTTTAGATTAGTTTCTTGTTTGATACTTTTTTGGTTTGTAATGAATTTATCTGAACTTGAACCCGTTTTGTTCGCAGATAATTGAATTTCCGATGGACAAAAAAAATAAAATTTGTCCCATTTCAGCATGGTTAACACAGAAAAGAAACATAATTGGAGTTGAGGGACAAAAGGGTATTGGTTATTCCACCTAACCCACCATGATTAGGAGTTAAATCACAAAACAAGGAAATTGCTGAACAATTAGAAGTCATTTCCTCGTGTTTATGTCATCATGTTCATGACTAAAAATCAGAAAAAAGGAAATCAAAATAGAGATGTGAATGGAAGCATAGGAGTCATATCAGCATAATCATACAAAAACAGAAAAAAATGACACATAAGACCACGGCAAGAATCATTTGTGATTTAAGAAGGGTATTATTTGTATATATTAGGTTTGTGAAGCTTGATTTAGTCTTAGTTTGTCTCGACTATGACTATGTTGGTCAGGTTGCCGGGTCAGGGGCGCACAACACCAAGAGCAGGGTTGAGGGGCCTAAACAAGGCTGATTAGTTTGCCTCGTCTATTTATGACTATATGTCGGTCAGGTCGCCGGATTGGGGGCAGGGCCCACGGCAGGGTTGAGGGGCCTAAACAAGGCTACTAGGTTGATTTATATGCAGTCGATGTAACCATACATTCTTCTTAATTCAATACATGGTGATACATTCTTCTTAATTCAATACATGGTGAAAATTGGACCAAAACCCACCTACAATATATGTGTCGTGCTTTTTTCCTTCTGTGCTTTTTATTCTTCGTGCTATTATGCAATTCCACAGCACCTCACCATGTCTAAATAGTACAACTCCAAAAAAAAATATAGGAATTGAATCTGTAGTCCACTGTAATTATCCGAATCGTTCATTTTTTAGACCCTCTCAAAATCACTGACCACACTGAAAATCAAGTTATGATATTGTTTCGAAAAGCATTTATCTTTAAAAAAAAAAAAAAGAGTTTACAACACCATATCAAAACTCATTTAACCCATTTATCTCTTAATAAATGTGTTTTGAAATCATATCAACCGGTATCAATGTGATTTTTGCATTGACAATCGATGTGATTTTTGGCGTAGTCAATGTTCGGGACGAGATCTAAAATATGAACAAATTTTATTATCAAAAGGGCCCGGTATGAGCCCAAAAACTTGAAAACTAGACGGGCCAGTCCATGAAAATGGATTGGAGAGGAGCTGATCCCAAATATATATGTAGAAAAACAAATCGAAGCCAGAAGTTGATGAACAGAGGTTGCAATACATTGATATCTCCATCGACACCTTTGCATGTTCG